>JARZZO010000014.1:1247885-1811402 GCA_030544215.1 Zantedeschia hybrid cultivar | reverse complement strand
CGAAGAAAGTGAAACCAAGGATGGCTGACTTGGTGGATTGGATCATTTCGGATTTTCCTAGATATGAGTTGTGCCGGTCCGACTTGCACAAATTGGGCCGAGTCAAGCCATTTTCTTACCAAAATTGGTTCTTTTTCTCTAGATTATTTAATTTATAAATAACAAATTGGAGTGGTTTAGTAATGAAATGAATTTAAACCAAATTTAGGAGAAATCTACTCTATTATTACTTAAGAAATTGGATAAAAATACTAATTAATTACTTAAAAAACTTTACCTTATTTTCATAATTATTTAATTATTAAAAAAATCAAGTATCATAGATTTGAAATTTGATCTAATAAATGAAGTAGAACATAGATCCATGTCTATTTACAACACATTTCTATTCTTTTTATTTTTAGAATTTGTTTTCTAAGAGACTTGCACAATATTGGGCGATATCAGGCCAGACTGAAGCAACTTGCGTGATACGCATCGAACTGCTTCAAGCCAGATTGAGTCGCTTTGATCCACAATCAAGGATGGCAGTAATAGTATCGATACCGGTATGGGGGGGGGGGATACCGATACGTACTGGTATCGGGCGCATCAGCCCGATACCAGTCCATTTTGGGCCAATACTGACCAATATATTTTTTTTTATTCTTTTTAAATACAAATGACTGGTTTCAGGCTATCCCTTAGTATCGTATCGGTACCCACCGATACTGCCAACCATGTCCACAACGAGGCTCGATGGACTCGGTGAGTAGATTGTGCCCATGGGTCAGATCCTCCTAGATGTGACCCGACTCGTACAAGTTGGACCAAGTGGGCAAACCTTGAGTGAAACAGCCTTCTCATTTTTCTCTAAGCATGTGCTTGAAGTCACTATTCTTGTATCCGATTTCACGAAGCTGAGGTGTGGGAAAAGAAATGAGTCTGAAGAGAAGATCTAACAACAAGAAAAAAATAGAAAAGTTTGTGAAACATTGTCCCATTGTAAGATTTTCATGAAGTATAATGCGAATCATGATCCTTTTGAATTTAACAAGATATTAATATTTTTCAACGTCATTTTTGAAACTATGCTGAAATGATAACATGTGTTTCAAAAGTGATATATATTTGTTACACTGCTTGTATTCAGTGCCTACCTTTCTTGTTTTAGTATACAACGTCTTTATCTGCTTTGCTGCATCTTTAACAAGTCACAAGGTCTCCAGAAACGGTATTGACAGGCTGCAGGGTACTCGACGTGATATTCTGAGATATGGAAGTTTGGGGATTGCAGTATCTTGTCTCATATTCACGATAAAAAATTGGAAGGTATGCCCCTCTACTGGATCCTCCGGATGAAACATAAGCTCCTCTTTTATGTTGTTTGTTTAGAATTTTGTTTCATTTGCATGTGAATAGTACTACATTATTTGGTCTTGAATATCATGTGTCCTATATAGCTGTCATTTATCATTTTGCTGTAGAAGGTAATTCTTGGTGTATCTGTATATGTTCTTGGTGTATGCCCCTCTACTGGATCCTCCGGATGAAACATAAGCTCCTGTTTTATGTTGTTTGTTTAGAATTTTGTTTCATTTGCATGTGAATAGTACTACATTATTTGGTCTTGAATATCATGTGTCCTATATATAGCTGTCATTTATCATTTTGCTGTAGAAAGTGATTCTTGGTGTATCTGTATATGTTCTTTCCCCCCATTCCATGTGGGTAGTACCAGAAATTCATTAAACATCAAAACATGGTTGGCAGTACCGGCCGATACCGGTACGTACCGGTCGATAACGGTACGTACTGGTATCGGCCGGCACCGGTACCACCCCTGTAAAGCGTATCGGCCGATACTTGGCCGGTACCGGCCGGTACGTACCAGTACCGGTGGGTATACTTGGTCGGTACCGGCCGGTACGTACCGGTACCGGTACTGCCATCCATGCATCAAAAGCATGTGCCATGCCAGTATCATGGAATGCAGAATTGGCCGATCTCGATCCGGATCGGCCGATTCGGATCAGGATCGGCGGGTCCCGATCCGGTTGGAATTGGCCGATCCTGGCCAATTCTGGCCAATTTCAGCCAATTTCGGCGGATCTGATCCCGATTCGGATCGGAATCGGTGGGTCTTGATCCGTGCCGGAATTCCATGGCCAGTATGCTCTCAAAATATCCCACTGTATGAAAAACGAAAGGTTTATCCAAGACGATGAAGAGCTCTCTAAACTACCTGACCAGCCCAAGATGAAAGAATGCTAGTCCTCTCTACAAAATTCTGGTCCAATCCCTTGTTCCATCCCATATACTAGTCCTCTCTACAAAATCCTGGTCCATTCCCTTATTCCATCCCAGATGAAAATAAATACCTATATTTAGTCCTTTACCTATTGAAGATCCTGTCATTCCTCTCTCCCCAGAATCCCAGATGGCCCACAGTGTCATATGTAAAATCATCCACCAGACCTTGCAATCCTCCTGGAGAGCTGACTGTGATGTGGGATGACAATGATACGTATGTAAACTATGGCAAGCACATGTATGTCAACAATGATCCAACTAATTATGGCAAATAAGCACAAGCAAACCAGCAGCCCATTTGCGCAATTATGAAATATTCAAGCAAATTTACGCATCCCGCAATGCCAACCAATTCAAAACAGTGGATCGACTGTAGTATAGGAACCACAGTAGGATAGGGATGTTCCAAATTTAATATGTGCAGTCTGAGCAACGGCAGGGGTAAAACTTGACGGAATCCTCACAATTCTCACAAAAGTCCAATGGCGATTTAAATGATAACAGTGGCTAGGCAGTCCTATTCTCACTCAAGGGGGGGCAGATGATGGAGCATACTAACCAAACAAGTATAAAAAGGGTTATAACCAAGGTTGTCATCACTAACCTGCACTTGGAGATGTGAAGCCCAGCTTGTAGTCCAAGGTACTGAGGAACAGGATAGCCAACTGGTGGGATTCGGTAATAACAGGGGTACACTTGGCGTTCTTCCAAACACCGGCCTTGCAGCAGGTTCCACTCCAGCCACTGCTAGATCGAGGCTGGTGGGGGGGATTCAGTGGGCAGGATGGCACACCGTTTGGATCTGATGATGGGCCAGGCACAGCCACAGACATTGATGCCGACTGAACACACGATGCCGGCTGGTATGTGCCTCTACTCCCCTCGGTTCGTAGACGCAAGCCCAAAGACAGCCACAACGTATCTTGCACTGGACGATAACTGTCTCTCAGTGCGCTTGGGTGAGGCTCAGGTTCAACTAGAAGGTCAGAAGAAGCAATAGAAGGGAAGAAAGGAGTGGGGCTCGGATGCCAAGGTTGGGTTGTCCGCTTACATCACAGCAGACACTCCAAACAAATGAAAGATGGTGGTGGCTTCCTGACAAACATGGTAATATTTAAAGAAGGCTTCATCTTCCCGTGCTGGCCAGTGGCTACCTTACTGCAGGTAAATTATAAAGGAAGGGGAAGAAGATGTGGGAAGGAAATGATGGGACTGGTGCAGCAGGGTGACCACAATTCCAAGACAACACCTCCCAATACCCAAGGGTCAAGAGAAGCTAACAGGGTTCACACAGGAACCAACCAGAAAACTAAATGGGACATGGAGAAGACCTGCTGGTCCCTTAAATAGCCTTCTCTGCAGGCCAACATGGGGATGAATGACAAGGCATTGCAGCAGCCATTAAAGCAATAACGCTATGGAAGGTGAAGGATGAGTAAACAAAAGAAGAAATAGGCCAAGAGGATCTTGGGGAGGGGAGGGATGGCGAGGTAGGCGGATGAAGACAGCGGCGCTGGATATAGGACCTCTTACCCTTGCCCCACCCGGTCGCCCTCTCTCAGTGTGGCGCTCCTCAGGAGACTCACTTTTAGGGTTTTCAGAAAGGAAGCTTACATTCCATTCTATCCATTAAAAGCATTCTTTACATTTGGGGTCTCTTATATAGGGAGAATACACAGAGCACGTGACCATGTTTCCCCCAAAAACATGTAGGTAACAACCATTTTACCAACCACAAGGCCCATTAGGACCGAGACCCACCAAAATCAACACACTCCAACTAGATAAAAAGAAAATCAGAGGAAATACATGATAAAAGGTAACAAAAATGCAAGAAATAGGAACATGATGGTGGGCTCTGACTCCCACTAAGCTCCAAAGTCATCCCCCATTCACAAGGATGTCTCACCAAACTTGGCTCGTTGTCGGCACCGATACACGATCGTCGGGTCAGAACGAACCCTCGCATGGGTGTCCTCACCAGAATGCCAATGCCTATGAGCCACAAGAGGCTTACACCAACCAGAGGATCAAAATCTATTCCTACCAACTAATAAATGGTCAAACAACCTCTTCTCTGTACATGGTAAATTAGTAAAGGTTAACTGATAGAGGCGGAGAGATGAGTTATTTTCCTTTTTTGGTGTTTTCCCTTCATCCTTCCTCCCTTGTTCCGTTATTCTCTGCTTCAGTCAACAAACCCATGATCCATTTTAACATTTGCTTTGTTATTTTCATTTTTATGTCTTTCAAAATCTTAATAGAAACATGGCACAGAACTATGTGCATATCATATGATTTTCAAAGTTATCCCTACCTTTATATTCTAAATAATTTCTTTATTTGGACCTGTGCTCCTACATATGCTCTGAGTGTCACAATAAATGAGTTTTGGCCTTATATTCACAGTTTTCTAGAACTTCTGTTCTCCATAATTTGCAAAGGTTTTCCCTCTTTCTATCAGCAGAATTTCAGTTACTGAAGGATTCAGAGCTTGAAAATCAGGCTGTGATCAGCTGTCCAAGCTCAACCTGATCCAGACTTTGGGTAGGAATTCAGCTCAATTTGGCCATTAGCTGATGAAGAAAAGAGAAGAGAAAAATGAATATACAAGAAAAACTACAGAAATCTGGTGTGCAGAGGAGAAGCATAAAATACCACACACACAAAAGAAAAAAAGTAACCAAGTGTCTGGTGGTAGATGACAGCCGAGCGAGGGCTGCAGCAGCTGGTGGTGGCAGGCCTCGGCAGTTGGCAGGGTTGGCTGCCTCAGGCCACAGACCCAAGGTTAGCATGACAGCCTTCTCCGTTTTCTCCCTCCTACGGGCAGGCTACGGCAGCAGGTTGCCAAGGCAGTCCTCTTAAGTCGCCAGAATTTGCATGGGGTCCAAAAACCCAGGATGCCTTTTTTAAAAGTGTTTGGTACCACTAAATTGCATAAATATGAAAGAGAGAGTTGCGATGATGAAACCCAGGATATTAATCAGTGAGATGCAAAAGGTGGTGCACGTAGACATGACTAGTGATTCTTGTCCTACCATATCTTCTAGTGATTTGCGATGATTAGGCAATTAGCTGGTGTGCCAGAACTTTTGGCTTGCCACAAAATGCAGAAAATGCTAGGGGTAGAAAGTCTTGATAGTGAAAGTTTATGAAGCTGAAGTAACAATGTATACTTGATGCAGCCTGGGCAGCCATTGAGTGACTGGAGAGGCAGGATTGATGCAAAATAGGGCGTGGTCATGATTTGGGGAGGAATTTGCATACCATCCATTAAAAGGACCATAACTTTGCACTCAGATATCGAAATGACGATTATGACCCTATCCTGGAAAGGGTGCGGTGAGATCTACGTGCGTGATGCTACCACCGTCACGGCAGATTTTGGGGCCAAATTCAATTGGTTTCCCTTCCATCTAGCTGTTAGAAGATTTCCATTACTATTTTAAGAAACTGGTTACTTGACTTATTGTCTAGTTATGGAAAGTGCTTAGAATAGTCCCCTTTTCAAGATTTCACAATAAGTTGAGTTTGCTATTTTTTGGTAGTTTTTGCCTTTTTTGCTACCCTATATAAAGGAGCACCATTGTAATACGAAGAGAATAGTTGTTTTAGTAAACATCTCTTCTTCTACGCTGGTTCTTCTTTGCAGCTCTTGGCCTGCATCAATACTATAGGGTGTGGGGTAAAATTTTTTTGCTTCAAGTGAAGATAGTTTGCAGCGATCCAGAAAAGAAGAAGGGAAGGTGGAAGGGATGTTAGAAGTCAGCTGGAGTTTGATTTTGTGACAAAGGGAAGATGACTGTGAAGAACTCTTTGGAAAATCCTGGTTTGGGTTTATGTCAAGAAAGTTGGTGGCACGCCCAAGGCATGTAAATGGGAGCGAACATTTATCGTTGGCCATGTATCCGGGATTTAGGCTCTACCAAGGGTGATCAATCAAAAGCACATCACCAAATTCAAAAGGGAAATAGTGGACATGACAAGGGTGGTGTGCCTGTTCGCTTGTGCAAAGTTTAAGGGGGGATATGCTCTGCCTCCAACTGTGCCTAAAGGCATGCCTCACACTAACATATTTGATGGAACTCATAAGGATGGTCAAACAATGTGGATTGGCATGTTGATGCCTTATGTCCTATCATTGTGTCAAACATAGTTTTTGAGAGAGGAATCTTGGTCAACTACAAATCAATTATGCCACTTGAGTACAACACTGCAGCCCTTTAGGTTCAAGTTCTAGGACTTTCAGGCAGGATTCAAGCAGGCTTTGCTAGATGTTGGGGTGGCTGCTGGCCTCAAGGACATACTGCGACTAGTTTTTGTGTCCTTAAGCCATTACTTTTACACACGGAGCAATAGACCTCTTTCTTTGATTGATGAAGGGGCATCAGTCTTTTCTTTCCAAGGTCATATGGTACATACTTGGTGACAATCAATGTTCGCCGACTCAGGGATCTGGATCGAATTGGGTCCGGCCAGATACGAGTCAGATGTGATCCGTCTCGGGCCGACTCAGTCTGACTCGCACGAGTCACGTGTCAAGCCAATTAATTTGTTAAAAGTAATGAGTTTAAGCCATATTTTGGAGAAATATATCCTATTAATTGATATAAAAGTGTAAATTTACTTATTAAATGGGAAAACACAATTTAAAATAATTCATTATACATGTATGAGTCAATACGATCGGGTTTGACTTGGTGGATGCTAGAGGATCGAACTCACCTATATATGAGTCTACTCGTACAAGTCGGTACGATATGACGAACCATGGTAACAGTAGAGACTTGTTGGGTATATTGGTGATTTTTGCATGTTAAGGCAAAAACTCCTAGGTTGGTATAGTGGGTAGTGGTAGCAATGGAGAATTGTTGGGCATAATTGAGCCCCCCCGCGGTTGGAGATCATGATTCAACATATGCTTAAATGGGTCAGGAGCCTGTGTCTCAGCTTTTAAGCAGACCCAAATAAACAATAGAGGAGCCAATTGAAAGAATATTTTCCATATGGGGCCATGATAAAGAAATTGTTTATATAATGGCTTATTCATAATTATGAAAGTCATATGTATATAAGGTTCTAACCTGGACCAATGATAAGTGTAATAACCCGATCCAATCCAACCCTTGTAAGGTATTGTCCTCTTTAGGCTAAGCCTGCATGATTTTATGTCCAAAAGGTGCTTTGCAAGTTATGGATCCAAATCTCACATATATGGCTCAACAACTTTTTTTGTTTTCTAATGTTAGACTAGTCCAGTTCATTCCTGTCCCAGCCCTTAGACGTACTGTGGCTCCATCTTGTGGTAACTTCACATTATAGCATTACGTATCATTGTCCCATGGGTAGCACTCTCCTACAGGTAGCCTTTTCTTCCTACCTCGCTCATTATCAAGTCACTATAGGCCCACCAACTTCTGCATGGTTCATCCTCGAACCAACTCACATTGTACTGCATGGGGTCTTAGCCCTTTCCTCCTTATTGACTCGTGATTAGGTTACTATAGGCCCACCAGCTTCTATGTGGTTCATCCCCAAATTAGTCTACATCGTACTGCATGAGGCCCACTCTGATACCTTTCTGTAACAACCCGATCCAATCCTAGTGAGATATTATCTGCTTCAGGTCTGCCCATATGGTTTTGCCTCCAAAAGATGCTTGACAAGTTATGGATTCAAATCCCACATATATGACTCAACAAATTTTTCTGTTTTTTTATGTTGGATTCAGTTCATCCATGTCCAAGCCCTCAAACATAATGGTACCCCGTCGTAGCTCCACACTGTGGCATTATGTACCGTTATCCCACGGGTTGTCCTCTCCTATAGGTAGCCCTTTCCTCCTACCCGGCTCGTAATTGGGTCACTACAGGCCCACCAGGTTTCGCATGATTTGTCTCAAAACTAGCCCGCATCATGCTGCACGTAGCCTGCTCTGGTACCATTCTATAATGGGCCGATCAAACCTTTGCGAGGAACTGTCCGTTTTTGGCCAAGCTCGCATGGTTTTGTCCCCAAACTTAAATATTTAAGTTAATACTCCTATAGATTTACAATTTAATTCTCCACAATCTTATGTATGGGTGATGATCTTGAGGAAGACCAAAGACTGAGCTTTGGATTAGGGGTCTTTATTAGACATTTTCTATCTCTCTTCAACTCCCCCCTAGGTGATTAGGTGTTGCGATGTGCTAGTGGGTGAAGAATGAATGTCGTTCTATTGTAGGTTATGGAGACTGACATATGCAATTTTTTTTTTTTTTTTGGGGGGGGGGGGGGGGGGGAGGACAGGATATCAATCAATTAACTTGTGTTATTGTTGATTTCTTTTCCTCATTTATCATATGCAGTACTAACTAGTTTTGCTGAGAGCATGGGAAGATTCATTTTTTTACTTTGTTTGATGTGGGTTCTTTATTTTCTTGATGTAGGTTCTTTGTCGTCTCTTTTCTTTACTCTTCCTTAGCTTTAAAGCCGATTTGTTTTTGTAGGCAATACAATATGCATCCCCCAAAGCTATGCTAAATTTGTTACTCGGGGTGAGTCGTCCCAATTTTGTGCAAAATGAAGGTACTTTTTTTTCTTTTTTCAGAACAAAAGGTGATTTGAATATGCTATTCTTTTCTCTTATCAATTTTCAAATCCATCTTCACTTCATTATGTAAATCCTCCAATTAATCATTATTAGTAAAGCATAAGGCATGCTTTTTTTTTATTTAGGGCTTTTGAAAATAGCCCCTAAAGACAAACTCCCCATAATATACATATATGCAGAAAACCCCCCAAACTTTTTTGTATTCTGAAATGAATCCTAATTTGTAAGTGATTGAGTGATGATGGACTTGACGTTGGGGATTCTCTATGTACAATTATTACATAGAGCATGTTCATTGTAAAAGATGAAAAAGGTGACTTAAAAGTCACAGTTCATTGTAAAAGATGAAAAAGAGTACAAAAGATAGCCCTAAGAGAGGGGCCAGAAACGCAAAGATATGCAAAAGGTTGCTCTACCAGGATGGTAAAGTAAAAGCAAAACCTGATGACAAAAACCAAAAATTACACAAAAGTACACATGAGTACAATAGGTGATCACATGGTTAGGGTCTTCCATTGTTTTGCCGCATGGAAGTTGGAACACATTATGGTTATTGTTCACATTGATACCCACAGCCCCAGTCTTTCACCAAAATGGTAGCCCTTCTAATAATATCAAATGGACTGCTGAATTCATCCTTGAATTTTCTATTATTTCTTTCACCCCATAGAGCCAACATCATAGCTGGTAGGAATAAGAACCAAATTTGTTTATCAAAAGATGAGTTAATGAGGTCTGACCAATTCCTCATAAGGTCTAAGACATTCTGAGGTATAGGGTCTGCCACAGAACATTCACAATACCACAATTGCAGAAAAGGTGGTCAAGATCTTCTTCAAGGACTCCACAGAAGGTGCATTTGGAATTCTGAATTTTGAAAATCTTCTTGATTCTGGAACTGGTTGGAAGTCTCCCAATAGCCACTTTACATAAAAACAATTTAATCTTGTTTGGTAACAGCTTGGACCATACAATTGGTTTCCACCAAACTTTGTAGCCTCCATCAGAGATGATTTTGACAAGGGAGTTAACTGAAAATCTGCCATGGTTCCCCCAATCCATTTTCTAGAATCTTCCTGATTAGACAAGCTTTTGATATGACTGATGAATTTCAGCATGCTAACCAATTGATCAAATTCAGCCTCAGTTGGATTCCTTCTCAACGTGATATTCTAATGATCTCTATCTTGAGGAGCAAAAACCTGAGCATCTGATTTCCTTTTATCTAATGCAATATGGTACAGGTCTTTGAATTGTTTAGCAATGCAGTGTTTGAACACTGTTTATCCTCCCAAAAACAAATAGATTCTCCATTATTTTGGTCACCTTCAAAAAAACAAACAAACAAATAGGTTCTCCATTTCCCAATTGAAGGCTGATCCCAGGAGCTATAAGGTCTACTATGCTGAGAATATTCTTCCAAATGTGTGACAGATTACAAGTCCTTGGAGGGACGAGGGCCCATGTATGGGAAGAAGGGTAATATTTTTCCTTGATTACCTTCATCCATAGTGCATCCCTTTCCACTCCAAATCTCCACAACCACTTGGCTAAGCGAGCCTTATTAAAAGCCCCAATTTTAGTAAAACCGATACCACCTTGCTCTTTTCTTAAACAAACTTTATTCCAACTTACTAAATGAAGGCCTTTCTTATCTCTTTTTTCCCCATTCCAAAAGAAGGAGCTTCTCCTTGCTTCAATCATTTTTTTCAACTGTCTTTGGAATGTTGAAGATGGAGAGTTAGTAAGTAGCTAATGAGGACAGAACAGTCTTAGAAAGGATCCATCTACCCTTGGCAGAGAGAAGTTTGGCTTTCCATCCTTCAAGTCTATGATCAAATTTCTTGATAATACCATCCCAATCTCTCACCTTCACAGGCCCATTAGTTAATAGCAAACCCAAAGATTTAATTAGGAATTGGGTCTGTTTACAATGAAGCATGTCAGCAATTCCCTTAATTCTGCCCTCTTCCATATGGATACTAACCATTTCTGATTTCTGGAATTTTTTCTTGAGACCTGTAATGGCTTCAGTCCAAATCAACAAATTCTTGATATTGTGGATCATTCCTTCATCCCTAGCTGTGAATAGTAGCGTATCATTTGCAAATTGCAGATGAGTCAATTGAAATCCATTCCTTCCAACAGATAATCCATCAACCCATCCTTCCATGGTAGCTCTCTCCCATAAGGATGACAAAATCTGACCAACAATAAGGAACAACAGAGGTGAGATGGGATCACCCTGCCTTAAACCTCTAGAGCTTTCGAAGTACCCACATGGCTCCCCGTTTACTAGGATAGAGAAGCGAGGAGTAGAGATACAGTTCGTAATCCAACTAATCCATTTACTGCTGAAACCCATAAGCCGATGAGTGTTGTGAACACAGGACCAGCTAACCCTATCGAATGCTTTTTCAAAATCCAGCTTGAGAATTTCCCCTTCTTTCTTTCTCTGTTTTTGATTGTAATAATTTCATGGGCAGTCAGCACATTGTCTATGTAGTGATAGATAGCTCTGTATGTTAGGGCAGTTTGGTCTTTTTATGTTATTTATGTATTTGCTGTCCTTTTTCTCTGTTCTTTATGTCCTTTATGTTAAATAGGGGTAAAAGGGTCATTTGTCCTTGTAAGTCCAACGCCCTAATGATATAAATGGCTTGTGTGCTGGCCGGCCTCTCTAGTTGAGAGAGAGAGCCACCCGCACCCTTGTTTTCTTGCCTCTCCACCTCTTGCACTTCTTCTCTCTTCATGCCTTCATGGTATTAGAGCTGTGTGAGGGAGAAGAAGAGAAACCCTAGGACGGTTGGCCTTCTATTCTGCCTTGGTGGTGCGTCAAGGTCTCCGAGTGGAGATTCTCCACACTAGGTGGAGAAAAACCCTAGAGGAGGGTGGACCGGCAGGGGGAGTTGACTCCCAGGCCTGCAGTTTATCCTCTTGTGTTCCTATCTTCTTCCGCTTCTCTTCGGATCAAGGAGAAGGCACCGGCCCCTGTTCTGTGATCCTTGGTGGCCGGCTCCTTCATTCTCATCACTGGCACCCTCTTTAGGATTTCCTTGAAGACCGAGCACCTTTTGCTTGCACTGAACCCTGTCTAGGGTCTGTGGAGGCCGGTTCCACCCTCCACCTCCACCAGAGCCCTATTTAAGGTATGCTTGAAGACCGAATCTTGCTCCCTGCTACACAGGGCCCTTGCTTAGTTTTTTGTGGAGGTCGGCCACCTTCTTGCTGTTGTCAAAACCCTCTTTAGGGTTCTTGAAGGTCGACCCTAGTCTTCCTGCAACGGTGCGCTGTTTAGGGTTGTTGGGGGGCTGACTGCCACCCTCATTTCTGCTGCACCACCACCAGCCTTGTTTGAGCCTCTGTGGGGCTCCTGAGGAGCGAGGAGATGTCTGAGGTGACAGAGAATGAAGCCTCTTCCAAAGGAGACAGTGCAAGGGA
Source organism: Zantedeschia hybrid cultivar (assembly GCA_030544215.1). Lineage (NCBI taxonomy): Eukaryota > Viridiplantae > Streptophyta > Magnoliopsida > Alismatales > Araceae > Zantedeschia > Zantedeschia hybrid cultivar. The sequence continues at coordinate 1,799,074 of JARZZO010000014.1, read as the reverse complement.
GAATATACACCTTCAACTTCCTCCAGTGAAGTTGAATGATGCAAACTATCTTTACTGGGCAACAACCATCAAAACATTTATCAATACTAGATCTAAGGTGGGTTATATCAGTGGAAGGATAAAACCACCTCCAGTTGATGATAATAAGTATGAGAAATGGGAACGTCAAGATAGTAAAGACATGGATTCTGAGGTCTATGATTGATGGGCAATTGAAGTACATCGTGAGGAAGTCGACTGCAAGGGAGATGTGGCTCATTTTAGAAGAGATGTACTATGAAAAAGCCAACCCTGTGAACTTGTATGATATTGAAGTTGCAATCTATGATACTAAACAAGGCACACATTATGTATGTGAATACTATCGTGCCTCGAGAGCATTCTGGGAGGAACAAGATTCCTTTATTGTTACTGACTTAGATACTGTCGCTGACCACAAGAAGTACTTGAAGCATGTCCAAGATCGAAGGGTGCTTAAGTTCTTTCATGGCCTCAATTCTGAGTATAAAGGACTGCAATCTCAAATTCTGAATTTTGATGTCATCCCTTCTCTTAAACAATGCTACAAGAAGGTGGTCACTGAAGCGAGGTGAAAGAAGACCATGCATGTTGACACAGGAGGAGCTAGTGTTGGTGATCATTCTGCCCTAGTCAACACAAATACATGCAACAGTAAGAGGGAAGATGGCACGAAAGGACTCACACAAAGGGAAGAGAAAATGCTCTCACTGTGGTCGGCTTAATCACTTCGTGGAGTTCTGTTGGGAAAAAATCAGCAAAGCAAAATAACAACTGTTGCAGCAAAGTCAACACCTCAACCCTCTGGGGCTGCCACTGATGGGAATACACCAGTAGGAACACAAGGAAGTTTCGTGGGGCTGTCCACCTCTGATGTAGCCAACCTTCAGTGGTTTCTTTCACAGTTGACCCCATCCTCATCCACTACTCCGTCAAGTATGTCTAGGGCAGCACTCAGTGTTGCCTCCTATGACAGTAGAAACTCTTGGATAATTGATTCAGGGGCCAGTGATCATATGACGGGTACTCCTGAACTTTTTACCTCCTATACTCTATTCTCAGGACAAGATAAGGTGACCATAATAGATGGTACCCTAGCTACTATAGCTGGGAAAGGAAATGTACCTTTGGATGATCATCTTACCTTATCCTCAGCACTTCATGTCTCAAAATTGTCTGTAAACTTGCTTTTTGTTAGTAGTCTTACAAAATCCTTAAATTGTTCAATCACCTTTTTTCCTACTCATTGTGTGTTTTAGGACTTAAGGACATGACAAATTATTTAGAGTAGATGTAAAAAGTAGGGGGTCTCAACAAGTTTCAGTTCTAGCATGGTGTTGTTCTTCAGTCTTTTAGTACTAATGTCATGTCTTCTAGGAAAATAAAGGAGATACAATTGTGGCATCTATGTCTAGGACATCTTTCATTTTTAGCCTTGAGATATTCGTTTCCATCTTTGTTTCAGAAAATAGACATTCAGTCTATTCAATATCAGATTTGTCACCTTGCAAAATATTATAGAACTCAATTTTCTCCTTTTATGAATAAAAGTTCTACTATTTTTGAGTTGGTTCATTCTGATGTTTGGCGTCCTACTTCAATTCCCTTGATTGATGGCAATCATTATTTTATCATCTTTGTTGATGATTTTTCACATTGCACGTGGGTGTATCTTATGAAGTCCAGGGAGGATGTGCCAAAATAAGTGTTTAAGAGGATAGTGGACACTCAATTTGACAAGAAAATAAGTGTTTCGTTCATACAATGCAAAAGAATACTTTGAAAAAAAAATATGAATATATTTTTTGAGAATGAGGAGATCATCCATGAGTCATCATGTCCCTATACCCCTCAATAAAATGGAGTGGCTGAACACAAGAATCACCATCTACTTGAGATGGCCCAGACACTTCTCCTACATTATAGCCTTCTCAAAAGGTTTTGGATAGAGGTTGTACTCACTATTGCACATGTCATCAATCGGATGCCCTCCCGAGTCCTAAACTTTAGGACCCCTTATTCTATCCTTAGTTCTCAGCAATCACTTTTCTTGTTGCCATCGAGAATGTTTGGGTGCTTTTGTTTTATCTATGACTTAGCTCATGACAAATCCAAACTTGATGCCAAGGCTATTCGTAGTATCTTTCTTGGGTATTCTCCCTCACAAAATGGTTATAAATGTTATAACCCCCAAACAAAGAAAAAATATGTTGTGAAAGATGTTACCTTCTTTGAATCCCACTCGTACTGTCATTCCCAGGCTATGTCTGAGGGGGAGAGTTCTCATATTCCATCCATATTCCAGCCACAACCTTGATAATTCTTGATGTTGTTTCTCTTAGAAGGAATGCCATAGCTGAGGAACATGCACCCTCAGAGGGAAGACATGACACTGGCACTAAGGTGTCTGAATTGAAACATTATGTCAGAAAATCAAAAGTTCAACAGCAAACTGAACACTTGCAGGTGAACTTGGGAACTAATGTTGTGGAGGAGTCTCCTGCAGATCCACTATCCTATGAAGTTGGTAATGTTTTGAATACTGAATCTAGCTCTCCTGTTGATTCTGTTGACTCCGTTGAGTCTAATTTTGAAAAACCTATTGTTGTTCGGAAAGGTGTACGTGAGTGCACCAAATATCCTATCTCTATGTATTTATGTTACTCACAACATTCTCCTTCTTACAAAACCTTCATTGCTGTCCTCTCTTCTTATTCAAATCCCTTAACCTGCACAGAGGCTACCAAGGACCCACGGTGGGTGAAGGCTATGGAGGAGGAGATGGATGCTCTCAAATGAAATTGTACTTCGGTACTTCTTGATCTCCCTCATGCTATGTAGTCAGAGGCGAGAGGCGACCAGGGGGTCGCCTTAGCCTCAAACGCCTAGGCGATGGCCTAGGCGTTTGAGGCGACATTTTTAAAAAATATATATTTATAATTTACTTATTATACAAAATGTCAAAAATACAAATATAATCATAGATAATGACATAATCATTCACTCAAATTATCAAATATAACCAAATAATTTTAAATCAAACTAATTGAAATAAATTTTAATCATTCAAAGAGACAGAGAGAGTGAGCGTTGGGGGTTGAGAGAGACTGAGAGGGTCGGGTGAAGCAGACAGAGAGAATGAGGGGGTCGAGGGAGAGAGACAGGGGGAGAGAGTGAGGGCGGGGGTGAGAGACAGAGAGAATGAGGGCGGGGGTGAGAGAATGAGAGAATGAGAGAGATTGAGAGGGTCGAAGGAGGCAGACATAGAGATTGAGAGGGTCGGGGGTAAGAGTCTGAGAGACAGACAGAGAGAGTGAGGGCGGGGGTGAGAGACAGAGAGAATGAGGGCGGGTGTGAGAGACAGAGAGGCTGAGAGAGATTGAGAGGGTCGGGGGGTGAGAGTATGAGAGACAACGAGAGAGAGAGAGAGAGAGAGAGGGTGACTGCGTGAGAGAGAGAGAGAGAGAGAGAGAGAGAGAGAGAGAGAGAGAGAGAGAGAGAGAGAGAGGGAGACAGTGCGAGAGAGACAGAGAGAAAGGGTGACTGTGTGAGAGACAGAGAGAGAGAGGGAGACATAGCGAGAGAGAGAGAGAGGGTGACTGCGTGTGTGAGAGAGGGTTGGGGGAGGGAGGGAGATAGGGAGGGAGACAGAGCGTGAGAGGGTGGGTCGGGGGAGGAAGGGAGACATGGAGAGAGACAGAGAGTGAGAGGGTTGGGGGAGGGGAGCGAGGGAGAGAGAGAGACACACACACAGAATGAGGGTCGTCGGGGGAGGGAGGGAGACAAGGAGAGAGACAAAGAGGGTGGGTCGGGGGAGGAAGACAGAGAGACACACAGAGAGTGAGAGGGTCGTCGGGGGAGGGAGGGAGACAGGGAGAGAGACAGAGCGTGAGATGGTGTGGGTCGGGGGAGGAAGAAAGACAGGGAGAGAGATAGAGAGTGAGAGGGTCGGGGGAGGGGAGCGAGGGAGAGACAGATAGACAGAGAGTGAGAGGGTCGTCGGGGAAGGGAGGGAGACAGGGAGAGAGACAAAGAGCATGAGAGGGTAGGTCGGGGGAGGAAGGGAGACAGGGAGAGAGACAGAGTGAGAGGGTCGGGGGAAGGGAGACAGGGAGAGAGGAGTTACCTAAAATCCCCGTAGCCGTCGTTGTCGCCGTCGCCGGAGTGATGCGCCGTCGTCGTCGCCGTCGCCGGAGGGCTGCGCCGTCATCGTCATCGTCGCCGTCGCCGAGGAGGGACCGTGGAGCTACCAGCCACGACCGTGACGACCGGCGACTGTGGTGGGCGGGAGGACGAGGAAGCTCTGTGCGAGCGTTAGGGTTCGTAATAGATCGGGACAGGGGAGGGGGGGTTAAGGGTTTGGTTTTATAGCCCGGGCATTGGGCCCTTTGGGCTGGGCCAAATAGGCCGGGTGCATGGCAAACGAACCGGCTGAGGCGGGCCAAGGCGACTGAGGCGCCCAAGGCGCGCGGAGGCGAGCGCCTCAACGCTTGCGGCGTTTACCGCGTTCGCCTAGGCGACTCAGCCCAAAGCGAGGCGAGTTAAGGGCGCCTCGCCTCGCCTCATCGCCTAGGCGATCGCCTTTGTCGCCTTTGATAACAGAGCCCTCATGAGAAGAAGTTGGTTGTATGTAAATGGGTGTACACTACAAAATTTAGAGCATATGGGAGTGTGGAAAGATTCAAGGCAAGGCTGGTGGCAAAAGGGTTTACTCAAACATATGGAATTGATTATGAGGAAATCTTTGCACCGGTTGCAAAGTTGAACACAGTTAGGGTGGTTCTCCTCTCCATAGCAGCCCATCACTCTTAGGATATGTATTAGCTGGCTGTCAATAATGCCTTCTTGAATGACGAGCTTATAGAAGAAGTTTATATGCAACCACCTTTAGAAATGATCACTGGGGGTAAAGTGTACAAGCTGAACAAGGCCTTGTATGGCCTTAAATAATCTCCTCGAGCTTGGTTTGAGAGATCTTGAGTTGCCATGGTCAAATATGGCTTCACTCAGGGCAATGCAAATCATACTCTAATCACAAAATGGGTGAATGGGAAAGTTGTCATCCTTCTTGTGTATGTTGATGACATGATCATCATTGGTGACAACACAATAGAGATTGTACTCTTAAAGAAGAATCTGGCAGAAGAATTTGAGATCAAGGACCTACGGCAGTTGAGGTACCTCCTAGGTATTGAAGTTGCCAGGTCATCCAGAGGAATCTATGTATACCAGCGCAAGTATGCATTAGATTTGTTGAAAGAAGCAGGAATGCTCAGATGTAGAACAACAACACACCTATTGAGTCAAATCATGGGTTGAGTATATATGCTGGTGATATTTTATCCGAGGCACAGAAAGGAAAATACCAAAGACTAGTTGGTAAGTTGTTGTACTCATCCTATCCCTTACTAGACCAGATATAATAAAGGAATTCCGGGTCGGGTCGGGACCCGGCGATCCCGACCCGATCTGATCTGGATCGGCCGGGTCGGCCGATCCAGACGAAGTCCGGCCGGTCCGACTTGGTCGGATTAAAAAAAAAAAAATTCAGAAACAATCAGAAAAAATTAAAAAAAATTATAAAAAATTACATACATATTATTCAATTGATGTACAATAAGAATGAATGCAATTTATGTACATCCATAAAAAATAAACATTAAAGACAACTAACAAACTAATAATTTTTGTTGTGCATTAATTAAAAAAGACATTGTTGTTGAAAAATACCTTAGAAAGATCACATTTGTGATCCTTCATCATCCGGTTCATAAGTTTGAGCTGGCGGGCTATAATCTGTCGACATGTATGGTGCATATCCATAGCCAAATAAGGAACTAGCGAGGTCTTCGAATCCTCTTTGAATACCTCCAGGTGTGTAAGCTTGTTGGCTTGAACTTTCTCCTGATTGTATTGGAGGGACAAAAATGCCATACTGTATAGGTGGAGGTCCAGAGTACCCTTCAATAGTGCTGCTGATGTCTGAATACGGCAGTGTAGGGGAGTGAAAAATAGGCGGATAAGAAGGTGCATCTTCCCATGGTGGCCAATCACATCCTGCCTGTCTCTGTTGGCCTTCAAATCTCCTTTGTTGTCCTCGTCTCTGGCCTTGAGTTCCTTCAGAATGACTCGGAGGTGCGGAGTAATCTTCGTATCCTGAGTAACTGCTCCAAAGTGCAGAACCTCCGGATAGTCCACCAGCAGCAGCATAAACGCCATCACCATCACCATCTCCATCATCATCATCATCATCATCATCATCATCATCATCCTCTGTGGAGTCATCACTCCGCACTTGGCTTATTTTCCTCAACCGCCTTCTTCTACGCCTGTAGGTTTGGCTTTCTGCTTCGTACATGCTGGCCAAGTGAGATGGTAAACCTGGGGTGTCTTCAAGTGTCTCTTCAGTCTGCTGAACTCTCCCTTCTTCTCCTTCCGATGGGTTCGCTCGTTGTTTAGACTTTCCTTTTGATTATTTTCTCTTTTTGCTGCTTGATGACTGCAATGAAGGTCTCGCTGGCTCTTTCTCCTTTCTTCTTTGTGAATCCACCTGAGTAGCTAATCTCCTGAGTGTTGGCTGAGAGGCAGAAGTTCTAATAGTGTCTTTTAATGTGGCTGACTTTCGGCGCCTCTGAAGAACAAGTGCACCTCCTTCTTGTGTTGTCTGAAATTTAGGATCTCGAGCAACTATTGCATCTAATTCACTTTTTGCCCAACTCCGATCCTGAGGATCAAACTCAGACTGTGCATCTCTGGCTGCTCTGCTCTCCACCCAAGAATGCAATGGGTGTTCTTCATCTAACAGTTCATCAATATCAATTTGATGTACATGCTCATCAACTGGTCTGCCAGTTAACTCCATGAATCTCTGTCTTTCAAGCCTTTGGCTTTCCTGAATCTGTCTGATTTTTAGACGCATGTTGTAGTGACAGTACACCAACTTCTCCAGCCTAGAAACCTCCAATATGTTACGAACCTTTGTGTGAATGAGACTGAATATACTCCAGTTTCTTTCACATTGACTGGAAGAAGTGGTTTGGTTGAGTACTCGCACTACAACATACGTCAAAGGGTTTGTGGCAGCTTGTCTGTAATTAATTTGGATCTACCATTCAGCTGTTGAGAAAAAAAAAGAAGATGACGATATTAATAATCATATGTAGAGTCTACATTGTAGACTGGTAGCATCATTAAATTTAGTATTTGACTATTTATTATGTAATTCACCTGGAGTTGTCTTCGTTACTGCAGTCCTGACGTCATCATCTCCATAAATGCCAATCTTCAATTTAAATCTCTCCATCTATAAAATAAATATAAATAACATAAGTTAATGATAGACGCATGTATTTTCATAAACTCCTACTTTGTATGTTACCTCTGCTAAGGCATCTATCCTTTCATTCGTATTCCTTGATATTCTAGTAATCACGTTAGTTGTGCTTCGAAGAACCTCTCCATCATTATGTACGCTCTCACTATACTGATACCTTGGATTGAAAAAATATCATGCATATAAATTGAATATTAATTAGTTATAAAATTAAATGTGAAAAAAATTAATAATATAGAATCAACTTAAATAGATGAATAATTAACCATCAGCATGGAGATCATGATGAAGAGTCGACTCCCATCTATCATCGATGATCCTCCACCATTTGTCATGAGAAGTAGGAATGCTTTCACTCAGTTGCTCATTTGCTCTATCTATGGCCTCATACAAATATCCCATGTCATTTTTGTCATCTCCATCAACTAACCTCAGAACACGTATCAGAGGCTCAACCACTTTCAGATAGGGAGAAACCTTATCCCAAAAATTTCTCTCCCCAACTAGCGATTGCACTGCCAACGCAACTTCTCTAGCATCGGCCCTCAATGTCCCTATTTGTGCCAGAAACTCGTCAGAGTGGACTAACTGGGCCAACTGATGCTTGTATTTACTCATGCGCTCTAAAAAAAAGAAGTTGGATGCAAATCTAGTAGGGCCAACACGAAGAAGATCCCGTCCACCTGTATGTTCTCTTATCATATGTAAGATCATGTTGTGACTATAAATAAATCCCGTGATCATCTGAGCATGTTGTACCACCTCAGCAACAAAAGGATCTTTACCTATGTCCTCCATCATCAAGTCAATAGAATGTGCTGCACAAGGCACCCAGTACAAATGGTGCTTCTTCTGCATCAACAATTTATCGGCTGCTTTGTAGCTTGCTTCGTTGTCAGTGACTATCTACACAACATTTTCTTCACCAATTTCCTCTACCACGTCATCCATTAGCCTGTACAAATAATCAACATTCTTTATTCTGTTTGAGGCATCTATAGACTTCAAAAAAATAGTGCCCTCACTGCAATACACAAGGAAATTAATCATGGATCTTCTTGTGGTCCATGTCCAACCATCACACATGATGGTACAACCACGCTCCCTCCACACATTTTTGAAGTTGTCGACCCATACCTTCAAGTCATTATACTCTTCTTCGTGCCCAACATCATAAATGTAGCGAGATGTGGGGGCCTTTACACCAGGCCCAGCATCTGCAATTGCATCCACCATCGTCTGAAAATATGGACTAGATGCTGTATGTGCTGGCACACCTGCATGTAAAAACCATTTCACAATTCCTTTCAAGGCATTTCTTGCTGATGCCTTGACTCCTTTTAATGTTTGCTTGATTCCAGGCTGTCTGGCAGACCTTGATCTGTACAAAAATTGGTCCATAGGACCGCGTGCCACATCTGATGTCCGTCCACAACTTAATATAGAACTAGCAGTCCTGCGACCAGAAGAACCCCTAGGAACGAATCTCTCAAGCTGAGAAGCAGCAGGCACTGATCCACCTGATGATCCTATGCCTCTTCGCCGGTCCTCATCTTCTCTATTTGTCCGCAAATTGGCACGAACAGCTCTGGTGTACTCTGCATCAGGGTCATCTGGATCCTTCTCATCCTCCTCCTCCTCATCATCATCTAAATTGATCGGGCGCTGAACAGGTAGACTGTAATCCCTTCGTCTCTGGCGCCCTGATATCTCATCTTGCAAATCCATGTGTTGTTGAGATGATAAATCTTTGTATGCCTTTTTACCCATCATATAAGTCCTTATTTCCTTCTTCAAGTCCAGCGGGACTGACTCACATCTACTGACGTCTCCTGATATGCCAGCAAGATGATTTTTTAGGCGATAGACGCCACCACCCATCTCCTTTCCACACCAGTTGCATTTGACCCTCCTCCTAATGTCCACTAGTGTGCAATGCTGTCAACCAGGATCAGTACCATGCTGCTCCACATCCTGTTTATGAGGTTCTTGCTCTGCCATATTCTTGCATAACATAAAAACACAAAAATGCAATCAGGTTCTAACAAGTTCAATTGAGTGGTTGGCACACTCAATTGAACCTTAATCACACTAATCATACAAAAGTCCCAATTTTTAACTTCTAACTAGGGTTAATTTTAACTAATTAACGCTAATAACATGTAATTAATGTAAAAAAATACACATTTATGTCCTAACAAGTTCAATTGAGTGGTTGGCACACTCAATTGAACCTTAATCACACTAATCATACAAAATCCTCAATTTTGAACTCCTAATTAGGGTTAATTTTAACTAATTAACACTAATAACATGCAATTAATGCAAAAAAATGCACATTTATGTCCTAACAAGTTCAATTGAGTGGTTGGCACACTCAATTGAACCTTAATCACACTAATCATACAAAAGTCCTAATTTTTAACTCCTAATTAGGGCTAATTTTGGGAATTTTGTCTAATCAATATGCTAATTTTTTTTAAACCTAAATATTAATAGATCTACACAATATACACAATCATACATCATTTCTAATTTTTGTAGAATTTTAAAAAAATAATTCAAAATATACCTAAACTCGGATCGGGATGCGGAAAGAAAATTCGACGTTGACGGCGGCGGTGACGGCGACCACAGTGGCGGCGGCGGCTCCCGGATGGCCGGTCGACGATGGCGGGATGAAAATCCCCTCCTTTTGGTCGAGATCTCAAAGAAAACTAGAAAAGAGAGAGAAAGAGAGAGAGAGAGAGAGGAAAGAGAGGCAGACGGCCGGCGGCAAGCGGCGGCGGTGGCCGGGGGAGGGGGAGCCGGGTAGGGACTGGGGGAAGGGGGGGGGGGGGGGGGCGCCAGCAGTAGAAACGTTGTTGGCGACTGGCTCCCGATCCCCCAGATCGGGAGCGGCCCGAACCGGACCAGATCGGGTCCGGACCGGCCGATCTGGCCGGTCCGGCCCTGATCTAGTCTGGTTCGGGCCGATTTCGGCCGGTTTTTTTTTTTTTTTTTAAATCATTGGGGGGGAACAGTAAATTCCCCCCCCCAAATCGGATCGGGACCCGCCAATTCCAATTCGAATAGGAATCGGCCGATTCCGCAATCCATGGATATAACACATGATGTCAGTATGATTAGCCAGTTCATGCATGCTTCCCGCACTTCTCACCTTGGAGCTGTTGACATGATTCTGAGGTATATAAAGTCATGTCTAGGCAAAGGTCTCCTTTTTTTCTAAAGGTAGTTAGTCACCTTACTCTGTAAAGCTACATTGATGCTGATTGGGCAGGATCACAGGATGATAGGAGATCCATGACAGGTTACTGCATCTTTCTTGGAGAAAATTTAGTAACTTGGAGGAGCAAAAAGCAGTTTATATGTGCCAGATCTAGTGCAAAAGCTGAATCTAGAGCCATGGCTCAGTCTGTTGCTGAACACATTTGGCTAAAAATCATGCTGAAGGACCTGGGAGTGGAAGTACATCTGCCGATGAAGCTATAGTGCGACAACAAAGCTACCATCAACATTGCAAATAATCTTGTTCAACATGACATGCCGAAACATATTGAGATTGACATGCACTTATTAGAGAGAAATTGATCAGTGGGGATTTATGCCTATGACATATCAATTCGGGACAACAGCTTGCTGACGTCTTCACAAAAGGTCTTTCGAGGGATCAATTTTCCAATGTCATTGCAAGCTGGGCATGCCCAATATCTATGCTTAGCTTGAGGGAGAGTGTAGTGATAGATATCTCTTTATGTTAGGGTAGTTTGATCTTTTTATGTTATTTATGTATTTATTGTCCTTTTCCCTGTTCTTTATGTCCTTTATGTTAAACAGGGGTAAAAGGGTCATTTGTCCTTGTAAGTCCACTGCCCTAATGATATAAATGGCTCGTGTACTGGCCAGCCTCTCTAGTTGAGAGATAGAGCCACCTGCACCCTTTTTTACTTGCCTCTCCACCTCTTGTACTTCTCTCTTCAGTCTACAATAAATTTCCTTTCCATGAAGGCTGTTTGATTGACCCACAACCTTACCAATTGATTCTGACCCACAACCTTACCAATCATCTTCTTAAACCTACAGCCAAGATTTTAATTATGATCTTATAGGACCCATTCAATAAGCTAATGGGCTTATACTCAGAAATTTTCTTATCTCCTTCACACTTGGGAATTAGAACTATATGAGTAGCATTGAAGACTCTTATAGATGAGGGATTGTCTTGAAATTCACGAACAACCTTCAAGAAATCCTCCTTGATGAGCTCCCAAAAATGTTTGTAAAAACCTAAAGAGAAACCATCAGGCCCAGGTGACTTATTAATTAAGCACATTTGTTAAAGACCGCATCCTTGACTTCATTCCAGAATGGGACTGCACAACCACTCACTCTCAGCTTCTTCTGTATCAATTTGAGGAAGAATCCCCTCCTCCAAATGCGGCCTCCGAGAGTTGTCCTTTTTGAAAAGATCTTTACGGTAAGAAATGAATGCCTCTCAAATCTTTTCCTTGCTTTTGAAGACTTTATCATGAACTCTCACTTGATTGATTTGTAAAGTCTTCTTTGCACTGGGTACAACATGGAAAGATTTGGTGTTTTTATCACCCTCTCTCAACCATTGCTCCTTTGCCCTTTGCTTCCACTTTATTTCTTCATTGAGTAAAAAAATCCTTGTATTCCTCCCTATATTTATTAAGATAACAAATTCCTCAGCTGATAGGGTCTGATGATCCATTTTGACCTCTAAGCCATCAAGTTTTTGAGGGATATGCTCTCTCTTTACTGCTGCCTGCCTCAAAAAGAATGAGAACTCCACTGTTTGATACAATTCCTGACCCACTTAAGTTTATTAGAGATGATCTTGCAGCTTGCCAGCCGAATCAGAATCAGATATAGGAACTTGTCTCCACCATTTAGAAACCAAATCCTTGGAACCTTGATGGGAATGCCAAGCCTATTCGTACCTGAAAATTCTTTGCTTCTTAATGTTATCCCCTGTGCACAGAAGGATGGGAATGTGATCTGATATAGATCTGTTAAGAGCTTTCAGATTTTATAAGGGAAACATATTGAACCATGTGGTGGATACAAGAATTCTGTCAATTCTAGATTGAGTGCTATTGCATTGCAAGTTGGACCATGTGAACCTTCTATTTGGGATTACCAAACCCATCATCAATCCACCATCCCTTATCCAATGTCCCAAGATTTCCATATCTTCACTCCAATTGTGTATCCCTGATCAATCTCACACAGTTGAAATCCCCCAAAGTACACCATCCCTCTTGAAACAAATTCTGCAGTCTGTAAAGTTGCTGGAAGAAAATTCCTCCTTTGATGCTGATTATGGGGATCATAAACTGATGCGATGGCCCATTATTTGCTATCAAGAGTGCTAGTGAATTTAACAGAGATGCTGAATTGCCCCATATCACAAACCTGGCCCATCATTTTGCTCTCATTCTATAACATTAGCTGATCACCACTATAACCTTCAGCTGGAAGAGGTTATGGGGGTTCTTTACGTATACAATGATTTTTTGTGAAAAAGAAATGGATTGCACCACCAATTTTATTTAAAAATAACTAGTAGTATAATTATGTCAAGGTAGGTGAGGTTCCTATCTTGCGAAGAAAAAGAAAAGTAAAAAAAAAAAAAAAAGCAAAAAGAAGCTCTCCACTGAAGAAAATTCTCTTGCCTACTCCTTGGCAGAAATGCCCGAATATGACGACTTCAATTGTAAATTTAAGAAATAACTATTAATGCAATGTTCTCAATGTAAAGTTTACTTCCCCAAAGTAGAGCTCCATTCTTTTCCTTGCATATACCCTAACAAATTGTGATGTGGCAAGATTTGAAGATTTTTCCTTCAAGTACACTTGCGAAGCTTGGACTTCAACTGATTAAAGCAGACCCACATATCCTGCATACTGTTGAATGATGGGTAAAAGCTCAGAAGTTTGCCAATACTGATTCATACTTATCTGCTGACAGGACATCTGATAAATAGGTGATCTACATCATCTTTATCAACTCCACCGAGAGCTTATACAATATTACTATCCTTACACCATTTACTTCTATAATTTTTTGTATTGATCCTCCTCCTGAAGACCAACCACATAAAACTCCGAAAAAGTATGCAACGATTGTACAGCGGTTCTATTGCATATAGGCATTTTACAGGTGTTTTATATGTGTGATTCTTTTGGGATGTTATTTGCAAAAGGCCCTTTTATTTATTTACTTATTTTATTTTTTGGCTTTAGTGGTGGCATAAACATCATGCTTATATTCTTCTTTATGGCTATTGCTTGTAATTGATTCTATGTGGTACCATCCATGTTTCAAAAAAAATTGCTTGTTATTGATTCTCATTTGTAATGCAGTTCTTCTGTTCTTGGGTGAATTGATAATGTTCTGTATCTCTTCTTTATTACTTCAGCAATGTCAAGGGAAAGGCCTTGAATTTCATGAGTTTTCAATGTGATAGGAGAATCCCAAGGAGCAAGAATCCAACAGGCTTTAAGCTACATATCTGACATTGAAGCCAGGTGGGTAGCAAAGCCTTGGTCTAAGCTACCATTTTAAACTGGCATACTTCAGAGCATTCTGTTTTAATTTCATATTCTACATTTGGCAGGGGTGATGCTCCAACTATCCCAGAGTTTCCATCTAAGCTTGATTGGCTGAATACGTCTCCACTCAAATTTGTCAGGGTAGGTCCTAGACTGGTTATGGGTCAACACTGACTCTCACATGGACCGTCATATATCATCTGTTCTTTTACATTGGAACGTCAATCATCAGTCTCTGTATGTTGTTTTATTATTCTGCAGAATGGTTGTTTACAATTTCGTCCTGAACAATGTTTTGATCTTCTTTCATCTTGTTATGTGCACTTTCATCAAATATTATTGCAACATTGACAATGGAATTTGTCTGTGGGAACGTTAGGTCAAACTATCTTCACACATATAGTTTTTGAAGTTGAAATGATTTTCATGTTGATTATTAGCATATACAGGAAAGGAGGCATGAGAAGACAATAACCTTGAAAAAGGAATCATGAATCCCAAGGGGCATTGAACAGCTGCTGGCCACACCATACCTTTTGGATTCTTCATACATCAGAGAGGAAGGAGAAAGAAGAAAGATGAGAAAGAGAGTATGATGACAGAGGGAGGAAAGATGTGCGGCTGAGAGAAGGGGTGGGGGGAACCGCTGGTGGGGAATTTGAAACACCCACTGGTGGGTTTTATATGTGCTCCGCTAAGGGAGGAAGTAGGAGTGAGAGAAAATGAGAAAAGGAAAGAGAGGAGATAGGGAGAGGTTTCATTTTGTGTGTGTGTGTGTGAGAGAGAGAGAGAGAGAGAGAGAGAGAGAGAGAGAGAGAAGGGAAATAACAGTGGCCTGATGGGGGGGCTGTGCTCAAACCCTAAGGAAGGGAGAAAACAACCAAAAAAAGGGGAAATGAAGAAAAATAGAAAGAGAATAGCTATTGGCCCATTTTCTAAGGCTGCTGGCCTTCCTTGGTTCAGTAAATAGGAAGAAGAGTTGAGTTTGAGTTCTGGTCCCTGCCTTAAGGACTCTATGATTCTCTTGAGTCTTGAGCATAAACTAGCTCTCTCCATCTCATCTTTCGAGACTTTCAAGACCCTCTAGAGCTTCAAGGTTCTTAGAAGCCGTCAAGGGGATAGGCATTGGAGTCAAGGGAGATTTAATAGAAATCTGTTTTGATCTTTCACGTGTCGTTGACTGGTAGGTTTGTGGATTCTTATTGGGTTCATTCAAACTCTTTAGGGTTTTGGATCCTAAATAGATCCTTAATGGGCCTTAAGTGGGTCCTACTCAAGTCTCCTAAGAATACCAGTTTAACGGGTCCTTATTGGGCTTTTGTGAGTTCAAAGTTCTTATCCTAGATCACCCAAAATCAGTAGGATTGTGGATCCTTAACAGATCCCTAATGGGCCTTTAACGGGTCCACTCAAGTCTTTTAAAGGATACCAACTTAATGGATCCTTGTTGGCCACCATGATGGAGATAGCTGTAAGGAGCTATGCGCCACCCCTCATCAATGTTCCTAGCTCCAACAACTCCTTGGAGGCAACAATTGCCAACATGGATAATATCATTTGAGGAAAGTGCAGACATCTGAGAAGTAGTGAGACCATGGTTTGTCGTATCGTACTGGATCGGGCTGACTCGTACGAGTCGACTCGTATCTGGATGAGTCCGACTCATTAGGACAGTTCGAGTTACCGAGTTGCATCCAACTCGAGCCGGCTCGATGCGACTTGGTTTCATCTCCAGTCCACTTCTCTAACCAGAACAAAGTGCTTTCACCATTTCCCACTTTGACTCTAATATACTTATAAAATATATTAGCAACGTTCAGAATGTCTCTCCATATGGGTGACAGCCAAGACATGTTTTCTGGATAGAGATAAAACCTTGAACATCACTCATAATACTTCATCTTAATCAGCTTTTTCCATAGTAAACATCCTCTGCTATCAATTCCCAAATCCACTTTCCTAATAGTGCGATCTTCATCAATTGCAAGTTTCCTAATAGTGCAACATTCATCAATTCCCAAGTCCACTTTCCTAATGTCCCAATTGACTAGGTGTATGCACCTATCATTCTTATTTGTGCTTCCCTACAGAAATCTTCTTCTGATTAAGTCCTGTCTCTTTCTTACCATAGAAAGTAATAGAAAAAACTTAAATAAAGTGCCGTGGAATTGCTGTCAAGACTGAATTAAGCAGAGTGATTCTACCTCTCCCATTGATAAGCTCTTCGCTTTCCAAATAGACAGTTTTCTTAGCATCTTGATCAGAGGATCCCAAGCTGACAGTGGAAGCTTCTTAAAATGCAATGGTAGGCCTAGATAAGCGATGGGTAATTCCACCCTTGTGCATCCCAGAACCTCTGTACATTTCTTACAAATTTCTTCTCCCATATTGCAATAATTAGCACTCTTATCAAAATTAATCATCAAACCTGAACAAGCTTCAAAGGATTTCAGAATAAACAGCAAATTCTCATCTGCTCCTCTCCACCTTCCAAGAAAATAAGTGTATCGTCTGCAAATTGCAAGTGAGAAATGACAAGTGGAACCCTCATCACATGAAAATGTAGGCTTAAATGGTGGACCATTCCCCATTTTATACTTCAAAGAGGACCATGTTAAGGATTAACCAAGGAAAGGTTTGCATTGATAGTGAGGCTTGGAAGGAGTGGAATTCAAGGTAGTAAGTAGATTCTTGTTTTTTTTTTCAATTGATTTGGATTGTATGTTTGAAAAAGTTTATCATCTTGTTTAAATAGTTTAAGAATTGATCCATTCTTAGCTAGACATGTACAAATATTTGTTATTTTCCTTGATCAATTCTAACATCATCAAAACATTGCAAGGTTTACTCCCAGTTTCTTATATCTCTTTTCCTGATGTCAATTTTTATTGGAATAGCTTGCTTACCATCATCCAAATTACATTGCAGGATTTAAAAGGGAAAGTTGTCCTTCTTGACTTTTGGACATATTGCTGCATCAATTGTATGCATGTGTTGCCAGATCTGGAGTTTCTGGAGAAGAAGTACAAGGAAAAGCCGGTATGCTGTCCCGTTTCCTAAATGTTGGCCCCTGATCATGCACATATCTTGTTGGTAATTTGGTATATTCTGTATATTGTGTATCTACCAGAGCATTTGTACTAAAAGTAAACCATTGCAGTATATTGCTGTAGATATTTGAGCAGAGGGAAAGAAAGAAAATTCCAAACATTCATGTTTAGCTCTCATGTGACCTCAAGAGGATGCTGTTTTGATGCAGAATCATCTTTTGAATTCAGTTCTTGGATCTGGTCGATGTAGGATATTCTGCTAAGATGCACCTATGTTGCTGGCCTATGACTGTACACACACCGTACAAAAACATGCGTTAGGAATTTTGTGAAGGTGGAAGTTGTAGTAAAAATTTCATCATTCAAACTTGGACCATTTCTTGGGGAGTGGGGACTAACATCTGGGAGATCGCTGAACTTATCACATCAGAGCCTCATGATCATTGTTCAAAGTCACTAAGCTTTCTCGTAAAGCTACTTTCTTTGCAGCTTTGCACAGCTTTTCCCTTTTTTCTTTTTGGCATTTTGCCACCCATGTAATCTTCTTCTTTCATGAATGAATCATGACATTTGTCACCTTCCAGAAATAGAAGTTTAGAGACACTAAGGCTTAGGCATCAAGGCAAGGCACCAGGGAAACATCTTGAGGCATGCGCCTTAGGCCATTCACTTGATGGTTATACCTTTTGTCAATTGCGGCATTGAGACAGTGGGATGTTTGGAGGTGGACCTATGCCTCTTTTGTGATCCTTTAATTATGATTCAATGATGGCAATTTTATGAGGTAATTTAAAAGGATTTGAGGTGAATGCACCTCATCTACTTCGTATGACAACTAAAACTAGCTTTACATTAGGTGACATCTTTGAGTTGTACAAAAAAATGTAGTCTTCTCTTCCCCATTTGTCCCTTACTTTTTCCTTCTTTCGATGGTCAGGAAATGGTCCCCTTTGATTTCTTTCTTTTCTCGTCCCATTCCTCTTCCTCCTCTTCTTACCCTGATTCCAAGTCATGCCTTCCACCCCCATATTTCACTAGTATGGCTCTGTCATTGATCTGAGATAGTATTAATGTATAGAAAATCAACATTATTTTAGTTTTTAATAGTTTTAAAATTCTTTACCTAAGCTTGAGAGGCTTATGCCTTGTTGTCTCGAGGCTCTCACCTTGTGAGGTTTTCACAAAGTGCCTCAAACCACTTACAAGACTTTTTAAACTATGTTTGGTTTCTTTAAACTACAACTGTGGCAATCGATCCTACATATCTCTCTCTCTCTCTCTATATATATATATATATTTCAAACCACTTTGACTTTTTAAACGACAATGATATGAATGCCTGCTTTATTATAATCTTTTTAGAATTAGCAATGCATCTTATTTATGCGTATCTAATTATCTATCTATCTGTCTGTCTGTCCGTCCATCCATCCATCTATCTATCTATACATGTATTTGAAAATTTCTGACCTTGGAGATTTTTTTTTCCATTTTTTTCTCATTGTTGAGTTGTCTACTTGTTAAAGTAACTTATTTTGTACAATCACATTTTAATATGTCTGTAGGTTTGTGCAGTTCACAGTTATTGGAGTTCATTCTGCAAAGTTCGACAATGAAAAAGACCTTGAAGCTATTCGTAATGCAGTTCTACGTTACAACATTACTCATCCAGTAAGTGCGATGTCAAGTTACTGGATAGAAAGTTGTTAAAATCAGAATGTAGTGGGTATAATGCAACGGTCCGTATGTTAATGCTTGTGTAACTTTCTGATGGTGAACCCCTTTTAAAATGTGTAAATGCATCGCAATCTGCCCTACAAGCTATCACATACCTCATGCAGTTTTCCTATATTTCACTCAACCAGCATGTATTATAATAGCACTATATTTATCATGGTTTTCCGTACCATCAACTCGTGCCGACTCGGGCGACTCGTACCGTATCAGGGCGAACCCGAGTCAGTGTGACTCGACCGAGTCTGTGCGATTTGGAAGAACTTTTTCATGCGACTCGGTCATGGATGGCAGTACCGGTACCGGTACGTACTGGCCGGTACCGGCCCAGTATACTAGCCGATACCTTCTACAGGAGTGTTACTGGTGCCGGCCGATACCGGTATGTACTGGTACTGCCATCCATGGACTCGGTTGAGTCAACACGAGTCGACCCAACTTGTACCGGATGATGGGAGATCCGAGTTGGTCCGACTCTTAGAGTCGGCGAACTTTGTTATTTATCCTGTTCCTTGAGCAAAAAATATTTTGTAGGTAAAGAGAAGAGACTTGACCCTCCTAGGTGTAACTACAAATATGGCATTGTATAGATTAACATGGTGGACAGAAATCTACATATATCCTTCAATCATTGTTATGAAGCACTTCTAGATGTACCTCACATTTTTCTCATTTACATTGAGCCAGAAAAGATTCAACCTTTTTCTCTATAAATAAACCACCTAGATGTGATGGTTTTATGCAAGCAGTTTGTTTCTAATTATGGTACATCACATGAAACTTATGCCTAATCAAACTTACTAAACAAGATGAGTATGTTCAGGTTTAAAACACAGTAAAGCATATGCATGAAATTCCATCATTTGCTTCCAATTTTTCCTCCACAACTATAAACAAGGTAGGGAAGGTGCAACCATTTTATTGTTTATGTGCAACTCTGTACCTTATACTTACCCATATGAACGTAGACTTGGTAAAGATGCAGCAGGTGCAAGTTGTACCCAATAACACGACTGTGGAAGTGGCCATATTCAGCCTCAAACATGATAGATTGTAATCATGAAATCCATGTCATACGTACAAATAGGAAGAGCATGACTACATCTAATTTCTCCCTTACAATGAATAATTGGACATCACTCTTCATCAGGTGTGGATGGTTGTTGGTTTTAAATGTCCACTTTTATACTTTTACCTAACTAAATGGGGTGTATACCTTGGACCAAAATATTAATACAGGCTGTAACTGGTTATGGAATATCACACCATCTGCATGGACACATTTCTTCTACCCATTAAGCAGCAACCTGGTGCATTTGGGATGGGATTCTATTTTATTCTATAGTGAGAAAACATCTTTTTAATGGAAGTCACATGAGGAGAAGGGAGGGGAACTCCAACAAGCAACGAAAAGGGGGACGGGGCCAACAACTATTGGGTGTAGTGTGTGTAGTTGTAGCGTGAGAGCGGGGAAGCTCGCTTGGACCCGCCTCTTTCCTCTCCGCCCTCCTATGGCCCGATATTTTTGGCTGCCGCTTGCATGGAAGAGACTTCTCGTGTTATTGTAAAATGATAAAGGGATTTTTGCATATATATCCCCTGACAAACATCATATTTACACATATACCCCTATTCCCATTTACTGTCATTACTCATTAGTACTCCTGAAATCTCAAAAATATTACAAATATATCCTTCCGTCAAAATGCAATTAAATCAAACATTAAAAAATTTTGCATGGATACTCTTGAGTTCACTATTCTTTTGTATACATACCCTTAATTCACTATAATTTTGTATATCTACCCTTGGTGCAAGGTTTGCCGTATCGTACTAGATCGGGCCGACTCGTACGAGTAAACTCGTATATGGGCTTACCTGATCCGTTGGCACGGTCGGATCAGACGATGCGGCTTGGACCATCTCCGGATCGCAGCGACTCGAGCCGTATCGGGTCCGGCTCGTGCCGGATCATATGACACGGGCTCGACCCGTTGTGATCCGGCTCGATACGCGTCGAGTCGCTGCGGTAGCCGGATCCGATACGAGACTCCCCTAAATCCCCTTTTAGAACATAAACGCAACAGACGCAACACCCGCAGCCTTCCAATCCCTTCCTTTCTCTTCTTGTTTCCATTTTTCTTGGTGGTTTTGGGAGATCCAAAAGATTTTCAAGGTTTGGAGGTGATTTTGTTGGAAAGAAAAGGGGTTTTCAAGTTCTAAGGAACGTTTTCATCCGGTTTGAACAAGGTAAGCATCCGAACCCTAAGAATTTTTTATTTTCATCTTCTTTTCTTATTATTTGATGTTGTTTAGGATATTAAAACATGAAGAATAGGTAGATCTATTGTCTCTTCGTAATTTTGACATGACAAAATTAAGATTTGTTCAAATTTGGGGTTGATTTATAGATTTTGATTAAATATTTAAAAAATATAAAATAATAATAAATAAATAAATAAATGATCTATTTATGTGATGATGAGTATAGATCTATGACTTTCACATGTTTGGTGAAATTTTGATTCAAAATCTTAGGGTATGGAGAATAATTTAGTAATATGATTATTAGAATGTTAAATAAATTTTAAAATATAAAATAATTTATAAATTGTCTACTCTAAAAGTAAAACATGATTAGATTTAGATCTATGTTTTAATTTTTAACTTTTAAATATAAATTTTTTTGTTTAAAATTTTATTTTTAACTAATTAAATTAATTAATGGTATAATATATTATTACTTAATCTTTAAATGTGATACTTATATACAAATTTTGACATGCCTCAACTTATATTTATGTTCTTCATGCACATTAAATTTAAACCCGATTCTATTAATTTATGTAATTTATATAATTTTTTTTAAAGTTTAATTTGGTATTTTTTTAAATTACTAAAAATAGTAAAAAAAATCTTTTCATGCAAGGATAATTTGAATAGCACTTCAAGTCATACTTTTCTAAATTTGTTTAATTAATATTTATAATTTAAAAAAACAGTAAAAATTCTTTTAATGTGAGGATAATTTTAACAACATTTCAAGTCATACTATTCTTAGTTGTTGTTTAATGCATTTTTTGTTCTTATTTTTCTTTTGTTTGTTATCATTAGATGGTTGCTCCACCCCCTCGTCGAGAGTTTGGAGACATCGGATGGCAGCATGGGACTATGGTTGATGGCAGTAGGAACAAGTTCAAGTGCAGCTACTGTCAGTTTATAGGACATAGTAATAGTGTTTCTCGATTGAAGAAGCACCTTGCAGGAAGAAAAACTGTTGGATATAATGAAGTCATTGGGTGAAAAAATGTTCCAGGGAGGTCAGGACCCAGATGGTTCAACACTTGTAAAGTCTGAAAGAAGTGCGCTTGAAGAAGGCTGCAAGAAAGAGAGGGAAGAATGCATGATCTACGGAGTTGCCGATGGGGGAGATAATAATGAAGAAGGAGGCTGGACGATGATGTTCAGGAGGTACATAGATGTGAGCCTCCTCCTCGTATTCGGCGAGTGTTGGAGCTCAGTAGACATGAGTATCGGGAGAGAGAATTTATGAGAGTTCAGGGAATTCACTTTGAAGGGGTAGAGCAGAGTGTTGGTGGATCATCAGGTGCTAGTAGGAGCTCCTTTAGGGGGCAGGCTCAACTTAGGAGGAGTATATCCTCCTATTTTACTAGTGGACTAGCAGCTATAAGTTGGCCTCAGAAGCACAAATTAAGCACTCCTGTTGAGGATGTTGACCCTTATATGTTTCTTAGGGAGCATGGGAAACAGACAAGGGTTGATGATAACTACAAGAAAAGTGATCCAAGATATATATTGGAAAATGCTGTTGCAAAATTTTAGCATCATGCAGGCATCTCTTTCAATGCAACAAACAACCTTTACTATTTCAGTATGATCCATGAAGCACAAGCTCAAAGGTTACATGTTAAACCCCCCACTTCAAAAGAATTGGCAGGGAAATATCTTGATGATGAGATCAAAGATATTAAGTAGTACATTGCTTCATTCTGCAACTCATGGATAGTGCTGTGGAGGAAATTGACGAGAAGTACATTGTCCAAGTAGTGACAGATAATGGCGCCGCGTACAAGAAGGCAGAAAAGGAGCTAATGCTCCGCATACCTCATTTGTTCTAGACCCCATGTAAAGCCCATTGTGTAGATTTGATGCCGAAAGAAATTGGACAGCTGGATGCTTTCAAGAAGAATGTTGCCAAGGCACAAAAGATTGCACGATATATTTACAACTATTATTATGTCATGAGATTGATGAGGGATTATACACATGGTGAGTTGTTAAGGCCTGCCATTATAAGATTTGCCACCAACTTTATTACCTTGCAGAGTATGTTGAAACATGAAGTAGGCTTAAAACAAATGTTTAGATGTGACAAATGGTTGCACTCCACGTTTGCTGGGACAAACGATTGAAAATTTGGTGAACAATAGTGATTTTTAGGTGAAGATAAAGCTTATTGTACAGTTTATTGAGCCATTATATGAAATTTTGCGCTGCGTGGATGGAGATCGGATACTAACTTTAGGGTTGGTGTATGCCAAGTTGGAGGCTACAAAGAGGAAGATACCTACAATCTCAGGAAAGTATGCAGATGAATTTTTGAAGATTATAGAAAGGAGGTGGGATTTCCAGATGGGCAAAGAGTTGCATATGGCAGGTGAAAAATTTACATTTCATGACCTTTGGTGATAAGTTTTACTTTTTCTAGTGATGTTCGATGGGTGACACACTTTTATTATAACGTATCATCTCCATTCGGTATTTCAGTACGCCCATGCGTTAGTGTACACTGATGACTTGATTGCTGCCTTGACAATGGTGGTTAACCGATTTGTGGGTGATCTGAATGCAACAGTAGAGTCAATTAATGATGTAGGGTGGTTAATGTATTCTTATTTTATTTCTTTACGTCTGTTATGCAACGGTCCTAATAATGTTGTTAATTACGCAGATGAAAATCTTTCGAGAGACAATAGGAACCTTTACAGAGCCATCAACTATAGCTTGCCGTGAGAGATTTGATGTTGGTATAAAAAAAATTGTTTAGAAAAGAGTTCCACATACTGGTCTTTCTATTTTTCATATCTTGATATAGACTTCTATCATTTGTTTTGTAGCTGACTGGTGGTTGAATTATGGAAAGCCTTTAAGATTGAGGGAGATAACCATCAAAATCTTGTCGCAGACTTCTTCCTCCAGTGGATGTGAACAAAATTGGTCTACGTTTGCACTCATACATACAAAGATTATGAATCGGTTGTCACACATCCGATTAGACAAACTTGTGTATGTCCACTATAATATGAGGATGATGATTAAACATTTGCAATATGATGCAAAGAAGGGAAATGATGATTATGATCCCACTAATCTTAGTTACTTTTGAGATGATGAAGATTCTATGGTTGCTTGGGTTGCCAGAACAACAAATCTTGGGGAGCCAAAACTTAATGAGACATTAGATTCTGATGAGGGCCTTCGTCCTAACACCTTCTTGGCAGCGAAAATATAAGCAGCAGTAGGCTACGGTGGAGAACAAGATAATGAATATATTACTGGATAAGGTCATGATCAGGAGGTTGACTTAGAAGCTGATGATGATGATGATCAGTTGGTTACAAGGGGCAGGAGTGGAGTAGCTCGGGATGATGATGCAGAGTAGGGGCGGCTAATGCAGGGTCCTGCACCTTAGTGTCCTCAATTTGCACTTGTACCTTAATGTCCTCTAGTTGCACTTGCACCTCGGCATCCGTCCAGATCTCAACCTGCACAAAGTGGAGCTACACAGTGACAACTTTCTAGTCAGAGTTCACGTCATTCCAGTGTATGCTCTCTAACACACCTCCCAGCTGGTGTACTCCAGAAACAAGCAGGTGGCAAAGAAGTAAGTTTAAAGGGAAGAAGGGATAAAGTAGCATGAAGTCTCAGATATCAAAGGTGTTAAGAAGATCCAAAAAGGACAACAAGAAGAAAGATGCAGTCTTGGATGATTTACTTAACATTGCAGACTTAGATACACTAGATCCTAATGATCAAGATGAGACGCTATCTCCTTTTGATACTAGAGTTTCAGAGAGTGGATCTGATTCATCAACTGGTGATGACATAGATGATGGTGACAAATGGGGTGGTGGGGGCAGTGATGAGGGTATTATTGGTGGTGGCCGTAGTGTAAGGATTGAGGTTTCGGATCTGGTTATCGGATCAGTTTTTTGCGTTGGACCCTTTGCTTTGGGCCTTTGTCATTTTGAACAGCGTCGACCTAGGGGGATGCCATTTAAGAGTCATGCGAGAGTGCTATGTGGGCGAGCGTTGTGGTGCGAGTGTACGGCCCCGGTCTGATCGTCTGAAAGGCGTCTTGCATGATCAACGTCATTCAGAGGTCTGCCAGTGTACGACCTTGTCCTGTCGTCTGAATGGCGTCGTCTGGGAACGACGCAATTTAGCCTGTTTCGGTTTGACGTTCGAGCCTTCCTTCCTTTCTCATATTCTCACTCTCTCTCTCTTCCCTCTCTCCGATCCATCCGTTCCCTTTTCTCCTTCTTCCTCTTCGACCACTCCGATGTCCCTCTACCTCCCACCACTACCACCACTATCTCTTCCGTGGCACTGCACTTTCCGGAGGGCGGCCGACGTCCCGACGGAGTGACAGCGTCTACGGTGGTACCGACGGCGGCTTGTGACGCGGCGGTTCGGCGGCAAGGAGCAAGGAGGAGTTTAAGCTAAACTGGTAGGGGGGACGATCCTTGCACGTGATTTAGTTATTTTATCAATGTTTCCTGCTTTGGAGTATGTTGTGTGCGTGGAGATTTCAGATAGAACAAGCATGTTTAGGGGGAGGGGGGGGGGTTTCGATGAAAACATTCATTTTTATGAAATGGGGTTTAGTGTGATCTTTAATCGGTTATTTGGATTCTCTCTTACTTCCTCCATTTTCGGCGTTTTTGGATGTTTTAGGGAGTAGAGGGACCCCCAGTTTTGGCTTGGTGGGGGTCGATTTCGGGTGTTAAATGGCGTCGAGACCATAGTTGTCAAGGCAGTAAGGCGACCAAGGCGTGCTTGGGGTTCTGGACCGCCTAAGCGCTTAGGCGCCCGCCTAGGCGTCAACTTCATAATATAATATTTTAATTTAGGATATATATATATATATATATATATATACACACACACATTTAGATTTACACACATATATATACATACATACATATATATCTATGTATAAATGTATGTATGTAATATGTGTATATGTCTAACTATATAATATATACATACATATACACATATATATCTAAATGTATGTATGTAATATGTATATGTATATATATATACATATTTGTGTATATATATATATATATGTATATATATATATATATATATATATATATATATATGCATACACATTTTACATACATGATACATATATTTAGATGTATACATATACATATATATGCATGTTTGCATATATAAATCTAAATATATGTATGTAATATGTATATATATGTATTAGTATGTATTTATATAACTATATGTGTATATATATACATATATGTATATATACAAAGAGAGAAGGGTAGGAACCTTAGGTTTCAGCAATCTGGGCGCCTTGGGCGCCTTTTCACCTATTGGAAAGGCGCCTTAGCGCCTTGGTGCTGGAAAAGCGTCTGGGCGCCTAGGCGGGCGCCTTGACAATAGAGGTCGAGACCAGGTGACGTCATTTAGAATGGAGTCGACTATGGTCGTCGCTATTTAACGGCCCATTTTTTCAGTTCCCGAGTCTAGCGTAGGATAAAGAGCTGAATGACGTCGGCTTCGGACGACGCCGTTCAGGCCAGTATCCCTGGGTCCCAGCGCCTGTGAGTAACTGGATCTGTTTGGGGGTCTTAAATGATGTCTGCCACGGGCGACGCGATTCAAGACAGTGTCCTGTTAATTCCTGAAATTATCATGTGTATCTTATTAAATAATGTGGTTAATTGCATACTTGGAATCATATATTGGGGTGTGGATTTCTACATGACCGGATCGCATTGTGTTGTGTTTTGTGCAACTGTGGACTAAGAGTAACAGTTGTTAGTGCTTAGGCACCCTGCGCTGGTGAGGGGGAGGGGGGGCACAGTGCTGGTGTGGGTGTGGCAGGATGACGCCTAGCTGGAGAGGGTCACATGATGTACTTCGGGATATAGCTAGTATCGGTGTCGGAGTGGTACATTTAAAGTGTCATTCGCGGCTGGATGAAGGCAAAACCATCTAGAGCTAGACATGTCGGATTAGCCAGCGCGCTATTTGAGGGGTTGCTGCTCCGTCCCAACAGGTCGGTGTTTTCCCGCGTTTGGCTGTGGTTTGTATTTTTAACCGAGACGCTGGTTGAGGACTCCGGTGTTGAGTTTGGTTGCTTGAGTTATTTTGGAATTGTGCATGTTGCATTTGTGAATGCATGTATTTACTACTGCTGGGACTCGTCCCGTTTACTCTCGCCGTTGGTGGCAGTAGTTTTACTGCCTTTGTTTATAGTTTCCTTTATATCTGCGGTTACTTGGTAGTGTTTTCGGGAGGTGGGGATTGGGTGATCCCTACTGAGCCCATTTATGTGTGGCTCACTCCCTAGCGTTTCAAGTGTGGATCTCTCGGCGAGCGTTAGCATGTGACTTTCTTCCTGGTGTGCGGGCCAGTAGCTATCTCAGTTTTGGGGTATGACCCGATGTTGTTGTACCTTTTTCCTTTACCTGTACATACTTAATTTCTGTGGACTTTGTAATTATTGTTGGACTGTATACAAACATTGATATTGAGCGCCTTGCACATTTGTTCTTTTCTTGTCTATGAGATTGCTTTATTTAACCGTGTTTAACATTTACTTCTCCAGACATGTTGTTGAGATCTGTGTGTGAATCCGAAGGTGATGGTCCGATACCCGTTTAGTAATCGGGTCTCCGATTATAGGGTGCCGGGTCGTTACATGTAGTCCTGGTGTTAGCCATGTTAGTGGGGATAGTCCTGGTGTGCTAGCCATGCTAGTGGGGGTAAGGGAGGTAGGGTCCTTTTTACTGGGGAGCATGACTTTACACACGTTACTCAGGATACCGACTATGGAGCTCGTGAGCCAGATGACTGTGTGGAGGCACTACCTCGTGCCCTGATAAAGATTTTATATCGTCAGAGGGGACAACAGGTAGATATGCTAGATCAGATGTGCACTGACTCATCCCCAGATGATGAGCATTATTATGATCCTGAGTTTGGCACCATCATGTATGAGTACGGGTTGCACAACATGATGAGAGAGTTTGATTTGCTGAGCACACAAGATGAGGGAAGCTCAGGTGTGGGACAGTATAGTTCTGATGCATCCAACTCTCATCGGTAGCCACAGACAGGAAATGAGACATCGTCTTATAGTGGTGATCATTCGGTGTCAAGGTATCAACAACCAACATTAGTTCGTATGGATATTCTACTTCAAATATATATCCGTATGGTGGTTACAGTTATAGTAAGGCGTACCTTATGTTCCTACGGTACCACGACCAATAATGTATAGACCGGGTGATGTGGTATATCAGCAGTATTCATCAGATTATTATGAGAGATATAGCTCCTACATGACTTGGAGCCAATATCAGGACTATATGCTGTCCAACTATTAGGTTCAGTTACTAGGAGATGCTCCGACGGGAACTTATAACTATGGCATGTCTACACAGTATCCATATTGGGGCCATTATTAGTATTTCATTATTTACTTTTATTGTGATCTTAAACTCTTAAGTCTTAATATCTTTGTCTTATATTAATATAGTTCAATAGTTTAAATGAAGATCATGTTGTTAAATTATTCTTTCAATTTTTCTTTTACAGATGTCATGCCAGCTACGTCACCTGGTATAGGACTACAGGTACATAGTCTCAGGAGATCGACGGATCCATTGTTTTTACTGTAGACACCTTGTTAGCGGGATCCATCGTTTCTCGGAGCATCTTACAGGGATACGTCGACATAGCATCCCATGCCCTTCAGTCCCTCGTGATGTCTGTGTACAATTCCAGTAGTTTATGAGGTAGGAGGCATCATCTACCACAAAACCTAAACAGCCGATAGTCAGGATACCTACATCGTCGACTCGTCCATCGTCATCTACGTCCACTGGAGGATCTAGGGCGGAGATTGTGGATGTTGTGAGAGCATTCTTTTTAGAGTTTCATGTTTCATCTACTGTTGTCCACACACTATCATTTGTTCAAATGGTTAGATGTATTCAGAGACAGCCACATATCCCACCTCCTATCCAGATTGAGTTAGACTTTGGTGGAGAGGATGAAGGAAAGATATTTTACTTCTTCTAATGACTTTAATTAGAATGATTGAGTTATTTTATCACTCATGTACTGTATATGTCATATATAATATTATCTCTGAGAAACTTATGAGTTTTCAGTGTTGATGCTTACAAAATTTATATTTGATCCTTCTATGAGATTTGACGTGGCATTTTCTTTTGCAAATTGATGTCTTTTTTATAAATTCTTCTTAATTAGTATGCTAGGGTATCATTTTTACATAATTAAATGTATGAAATTGATGTTTTTTTGTTAAATGTGACTCATAATCATTTGCCGAATAAAAACATCAAGTAGAGTTTACAAAACTGCATATTTATGTCAATAAATTGAAGATTTCTTTTCAAAAATAAAATAAAATCTTGAACCGGGCCAACTCATGCGAGTCGGGCCGATCCGGATCAGATCCGACTCGTATCTGGCCGGACTCGATCCGATCCGGATCTACGATACGGCGAACCTTGCCTTGTTGTAATCAAGATTTACGAAATTTTTTAGAGTTCACATTATTTTGACAAAGGAATAAAACCGTAATATTTTTGAGATTTTAGGGGTATTAAAAATAATATGTGGGAATTGGAAGTATATATGTAAATATGATATTTTTTAAAATCTCAATAATAAAAAGTTTTTTAATAATATTATTTCTAGATAATTATTAAAATATATTTTATTTATTTTTTAAATCAAGCCCCTCATCTAACTCTTTAGGTTAAAGGGTTCATTGTGTAAATATGATGAAAACTTGGAGCATCCCCTTATATGGGGTTGCTTGCCATGAACAGGGAGGACCCTAAAAGGTAAAAAATAGGAGGAACAAGCAAGGCACATAACCATAGGTAGGATACAGATATCCTACCTTTAAGAAGCATGGAGGTCTCCTTGATGTACTCTTTGGATTTCTGTGCATTCGATTCTCCTTCTCCTCCTTCCCTGCATAAGCCTTGATTGAACCACATTATTTTCCATTTTTTCTGATTTTATGGGACTTTTATGGCTTCTCCCCCCCCCCCCTCTCTCTCTCTCTCTCTCTCTCTCCCCGTGCACGCATATGTGCTGGTTGCAGCTGGCCAGAAGCGAGATGAGAGGAGGCCACCAACCTCCTTATATGGGAGGTGGGCAGTTGTTCAGCCAAGAGGCTGAACTGCCTCTCACTTATTGGGCCACTTGTCACCCACATAAGTCAGCCCACATTACCCATGGTCCAAAAGCCTAATTTTTTTAAGTGGATAGTACCACAAAATGTATATATAATAATGAAAAGATTTACAAGTATAAATCAGTGAGTGCTCACAAAACATCCCCCCATACAAAAGGTCACCATGAAGTTGAGTTACCTTCATTCCACAACATTGCATAGAAGCAACCCTCATTCCTTACCATGATCACAAATAAAAGAAACCATTCCTTCCTCAGATCTTGTGATGCGGGACAGACCGTTGTCAGCAATGAACCGATGAATAATCAACAATTATCACAAACAATTCAGTAATATTAGATGCATAATTATGAAAGGATCAGATAGGGGTTGCAGTTCTGCCAAAAAATCTGAAATAGTCGGGTCATCGGTAGTTGGAAAACCCCACTGAAAGATAGGGTGAGCTCTGCTGTTAATGTTTTAGTCTAAAAGGACAAACAAGGATTTAATTTGATTACACAATCTCAATCAACAAGATCAAATTTAAACTGGGAGCGAGAATTAATGTTCACTCTTAGCGTGCACGCATTTGATCGAAGATGGGAAGAATCAATTAATTTTGTTAAGGAGAACAGAGCACAAGAATGCTAACCTGTTGGTTAGAGAATTCTTACCAAATGTACACGGAAGATGGATGCCTTGGGTAAGCCAAGGCTGCAAGTACAGTGATCCCACCTTGTAGCACAGTGTCAAACCTATGTAGGAGGTAGATTCCAAGGTGGACACCAAAGCCAAAGTAACATGCACGGAAATACACATGGATTGATGTTGCAGGATTGGAACTCTTGTGAACATGGGGCCTATGACTAAAGACAAGGGTTAAAGAATGGGAAGATAAGGAAGAGGAGGAAAAGCCAAAAACAGGAAGAAGATAGAGAAGAAAACAATAAACACGAATAATATGATGGGAAGGAGGTGGTGAATATTCCTTATGGAGAAGAGGATGAAGGGAAGAAGGATGGGCTGGTGCGTAGGGTGGGTTCCAAGAAAGAGGAAGATGTGAAGAAGAGACAAAATAAGGAAGAGACAAGAGAGGAGGGAAGTAGAGGCAATAGAAAGAGAAGATGGAGGAGAAGGAAAGGGGTGGAGGGCATACGGATGTTGCTGGCCTCTTGCCCTCTCCCGTACAGAGCTCTCCCTCTTGGACTCTCTCTCTCTCTCATAAGTCAGAACAATCATATGAACTTCTTTTCTTTCTCAAAACAATCATCAATGAAAATAAAACTAAAATGGGGGCCTTTATTTATAGGGACGCAAATAAACAACGAAGAGCAAACTACCATCAAGCTCTTTAAAAATCCTAAAGTAGCAAAAGACTAAAATATCCTCACCTAACCTGAAGTAGGTGAAAGATACATGCTAAAATAAAAAGAAATAAAAAAATAGATATTACTCGCACGTGCCCGAGCAGCTCAGCCTCGTGTCCCCACCAACTCTTCCATGGTGCAAAAAAACTCGACCCTATCAAGTGTGGGTCAACGTTGCTCTGGAACTGCTCTAACAAGTAAGGGTTGTCGAACTGGAGCCCATCTTTGGTAGCCCACGAACTATCGAGTAGTGGTCAATCTCTCTAATGAACAAGGTAGCGCTGATGCACTTGGCTCCTAGAATAATAACATGTTCGTCTAGTATACCATTAATCTGCTCGCACCATATGGAATCTATAGATAGGCTTTCTGGTAGATGCGTAGAGGTGGAATCGCTCAAAATGGAAGTTAATGGCTTAAGCTTCTCACTGGGTATGGTTGGCGGCGCTTTCTAAGCCACTGGATTTGAAACATTTACATGCTACCCTATCCATATTCTGCCTCCTGGTGGATCAAAACCAAGCAACTCCTTCACTGTTTCCGAGGAAAACCACTTAGGCATCGGTCTGATCATCCCATAATCATCTGTCTGCAACTGTTGGTGCTGAATGTGAAAACCTGTCAAACATTTATCAATTCCATTTCTGACATCCATGCACTGAATGACCCTATCAGACTGTTAGTATGCAATGCAAGTGGCTCGACTACCTCTGAGATCCTGATATACTGACTCCTAATGTACCATGTATCTGACTCAGTTGGTCCTAAGGCTAAGACTTTAATGTGCAGACTCCTACCATGATGCGCATCTAGAGAGGATGAGTGTATGATGATCTTTTTGCCATCATGCATAAAGGAGCAAGAGTTTGACTGACCAAAGAGTGTGACATTTCAGTCATACAACCACACCCTGCCCAAAGATGATACTACCAACTTCCATGGGAAGGACATCATACCAGATATGGTTCTAATAAGATTGGAAGCATGGGAACAATACACCACTGGCTAATCAGGATGGATGTCATGTCTACCCAAGCAACTCAGGATGGACGAGGATAGGCAACTGGTGTAAGCTCTAAGTGGGAGACAATGTCAGTGGATATGGCATTAATGTCACTCCCACTATCTATGATAACCTTGCACACCTTTCCTCTAAGGCGAAAGAAGGTGTGGAAGATTGACGTGTAACACCAATCATTACACTCCTTCAATCCCTCTATCAATGATGACCGTGTATACCTTTCCTCTAAGGCGGAAGAAGGTATTGAAGATTGACATGTGGTACCAGTCATCTCTCTCCATCCATTGGCTCACGCTACACATGACAACTCCAAGTCTCGGGTCAACAGAAGGATCAACAATTGGAGCTGGGTTTGTGTCACTAACCTGAATTCACCCTACTACTCTACTCCATCCTACGACCTCCTTAGCGTAGGATCTATGTCATGGGCCTCCTCCCCTCCATCACCAGGAGGAATCTTCGGATTTGTCCTGATAACATGGAGTGTTCTTGTCATACAGTGCCTCACATAATGGCCATAACCATGGCACCTGAAACACGGCATGTCCGAGCTACTACCCTTCGAGGACTACTAGCAAAGCCCTTTTTTTTCCCTATCATCATCTCTCCTTACAAGTGGGGCGACGGTCCATGCCGGAGGAGTGAAAATAGTACTTAGTCTCTCACTTGTGGGGTAGGACGGCTAGTACTAATGAGTGGGTCAGGCTGATGCAAAAAGTGAGGCCTAGGTTGCTGAGGTCTCTAAAACCTCGTGACATCTATGGCAATCTGATACATGCTCTAAGGTGGTCATCTCACAGAAAGAGCCCGCACTGGATGTCATCACACAAACTGGTCCTAAACTATGGGAGTGTCATGGGATTATCTTCAGTAATACGGCATCTCAAAAGGTATTCATCAAAGTGAGCAATGTACTCGGACACTGTCGGCTATCTTGGGATTAGCCTCTGCCACTGATTCAAGAGTTGCCGCTGATAAGAGGGGTGCCAGGTCAGTGGTATACCTTTAACACTATGAGGAATGGAGGTTTTCATGGCGTTATCAATTCTTTTGGAATGCTTAAAGAGGTGGATATAAACACATTATCTTGGGTAATTCTGAAGTATGCTAGAATGAAGGTGG
Source organism: Zantedeschia hybrid cultivar (assembly GCA_030544215.1). NCBI lineage: Eukaryota > Viridiplantae > Streptophyta > Magnoliopsida > Alismatales > Araceae > Zantedeschia > Zantedeschia hybrid cultivar. Next base: position 1,765,356 of record JARZZO010000014.1, on the reverse strand, counting down.
ATAGAAACACATATATTTCATAGGGTTTTTTGCATATAAACCATCCTTAAAAGTGAATTGGCAAAAAAACCATTCCTGGAAACGTATTAGCACATGTTACAAAAATGCCATATAGAAGCTAACCGCGATGACATTTTTGCAACATTTTCGTTAGAAGTAATGATATGTGTGCTAATAGAGATGGCATTTTTGCCACATTTCGTTAAAAGTGGCGATATGTGTGCTAATATGTTTCCAGGAATGGTTTTTTTGCCAGTTCACTTTTAAGGATGGTTTATATGCAAAAAATCCTATTTAATATTCCACGACCTGTAACTCTACGATGGGGCAATTCTTCTTATTTGCTTGAAACATCCATTGAGCATATCTTCTGGTGGTAAGCATGGATTGGACATCTTCTGAAGTTGTTGCATCTTATAAGGCATATAAGGAAACCAGGGGAAGACTGCTTTTGAATAGAGCACGCAGATGAGTAAGATCTAGTCATGAAACAATTTAATCCCAATGAGTCAACTCAGAAGGAATACACGAGTGCTGCACCACCTTTTAGTTCTTCTGTGGTTATGCTAGTGCCCTACAAGCAATTAACAAGTGATGCCAGATGAGAACCTCAAAGTCCTCTTGGAAGATAAAGTTAAAAGGGACAAATATGTCCTCTTTGCGGAAAGGGATTGGAAACAGGCCATTGAACAGCTGGCTTCTCAAGTCATGCAAGGACTGCCCAAATCTACCGGGCTAAGTCCCGTGCCAGCATTGCACGTGCATCGTAGGAGATCATGGCATCTTCCACAGGTGCCCAAGTTAAGGTAAGGCAACCGGTGGATGGAAAGTAAGATCTGCAAGATTCTCCATCTCATCCGGAGATTACAAGATCTCAATTACAGTGTAAAGGCTACTCAATCACAAGACCACACAGAGATAAACTTTTCAACATCAGATCCCACTTGCCGTGAGAGATTTGTGAAGGGAAATTCAAATCATCTCCTCTTTGAAGGTCCCGTGAAAGCTGCGAAAAGAAGAGCAATCATCATTTGAAAGAAGGCAACGCTATGACCTCTTTAAGTGCCTCTGATTTAATTTCGTACTGGAGTAATAAAGAGCTGGTTCAACATGCAACAAAATTGGGCATGCAAGTCAGTTTAAAGCAGGACAATTACATGAGCTGTGGAGGGATACAGAAGGAGGAGTTTAAGTATATTGTAATTAAGAGTAGAGGTGTTAGTGTTGGGTTTATCTAATATTCCCGAGAGAATAATTGGTTGGTCGTATTTTGGTTGCAGTTTTGTAGTCTAAGATAGTAAAAGCCTTGCCGTTCATTTGTAGCAGCGGGAGGAGAACCTCTCCTCCTCCCTTCAACCATATTTCCGCTGTTTATTACATGATAAAATTGAAGGTATGGTTTTACCTTCTTTCGAGAAAAAAAAAATCTTTCTAACAGTTACTATACCACTTGTCTATACTTAAGCTTTTACATGCTTGTAGGTTGTTAATGACGGTGATATGCGTTTATGGCGAGAGTTGGGAATAAATTCTTGGCCTACATTTGTTATTGTGAGCCCCAATGGTAAACTCCTTGCACAAATATCAGGGGAAGGTCGTCGCAAGGTAATTGAGATTTTGAAATTCTTACTCTGGTGAAAAATTATTTTTTGCTTGATAGAATCAAAATGTCTGTGACTATAGAGATGACACTGTTTTGCCCTCCGGAGACCTGAAATCTTTTGCATTAATGACATTCAAAGCATTGGTTGTGATTAAACTGAAAGATGGTTGTGCTAAAAATTATTGTTCTAATGTAGTTATGCCATGTATGGCATATTACATTTTTTATGCATGATCACCATGTGTGGATATCCTTTCTTTTTCAAGGAAAGGATGGATCGTACCACCAATTTTATTAACCAGTTAACAGAGGCAGTATAATCGGAAGGTGGTTAGAGATTTCTAACCTCAAAAGAATCAGAAATTGGTGAGGAAATCATACTAAAAAAATTTCAATGGAATGTGCAGATACTTTCATGTGCATCAATTTATAATTTTATAAATCCAATTATGCATTGTGCATGAACATTATTCATGGATAAATCTCTGTAGGAGTCTGTTGGTGTATTATGACTGCCTGTCATACCTGCTAAATAGGCAAGTATGGATGAAGAAACTATCTGACAACATCACTCAAATAGGTCCACAAAATATATGCCTAATTTTGAAGCTGCTGGAATGTTACTTTCTGTCAAATTTTGAATGACTTCTATTTGGCAGACTGAATTGTGTACCCACAGATCTTGTTTCACAAAATTTTGCAGAGTAGTTGCAAAAACAATTCTCTGGAATAGAAGCTTGCACTTTAACCTGTTAAAACATGCAACTGGATAGTTGATCCACCAGGAGAAAGTCTCTGATTTCCCTTCTAATCTTTTATGGCAACAACTAGAAACAGTGATCTATTTTTTGTGGCAAAATGGATGCACAGACATCGCAAGACAATTTCCCAAGTCATGAGTTTTTTTAGAGGTCATTTCTTCATCGTCAATTTTTGGTCAACTAGCCCCCTCTTAAATTGTAGAAACTTGGGTTATGCAGTCTTTTAACTACTTTGTTTTCTTCTCTCTATCTCTTAAAATTTTAGGAAAATCAAAGTATTTTCATCTCTCTCTCTCTCTCTCCCCCTCTCCCTTCCTCTGTCTCTATGTACATAACGATGCAACCATCTTGATTGTCCTCTCTCTCTCTCTCTCTCATGAAGGAGATTTCATCCACCCGACGCCCACATTTAGTCCATGAAGAAGACTTGATATGGAGAAGAGGAAAGTTTTTTCTATATATTTTTTCTATTTTAGCTCTTTTATCTTCATTTCTATTTTCTCCTTTAGTCCATGGAAAAGAGGAATATTTTTCTATATGTATATTTCTGTTTTAGCTCTTTTGTCTTCATTCTTATTTTGTATTTGTGTCAAGATGTTTGTTTACTTGAAGTATTTGATTGTTATGATTTAATGGTGAGAAATTTGATAGAATATATGTATTTTCATCATTTTCTTGTATTTGACAAAATATGAATTATATCTTCAAAACAAAATGAGACGATCAAAGATTTGGTAAATTGGATGCTAAAAAATAAAATAATTTTTGTGAATGAAATTATCTACCATAAAAAAAATTATAATAAATAACATAAAAGATACATTTGCAGATAAGATGGTTGTATGCGTCAAGAGAAAACTGCAAATATCTCAGTACAAAATCGATAATAGATAATTTTACTTATATGAAAGAATATTGAACGCCATGAAAATAAAATTTGGGTTTTTTAAATAATTATATTTTAATAAAAAATAATTTTTAATCACACAAAAAAATATTTACAAGAATAGTCACCTAACATGCCACATCAGCTTGTCAGACACATTGGCGGCCGGGCGCGTGGTAGTCTTAAAGTCGGAATTGGCAATTATGTCTTAAAGTCGGTGTTGGCAATTCCGACTTTAAATCGGCATTGCCAACACTGACTTTAGGTATAATATACGTTTCCCGTTGGCCTCTTTCTTCCTCTCTGCATCTTCTCACAAAGGAAATTTTTTTTACAAAAATTTAAAATGCCGGCAATACTAATGCCGACAAAGAGTCGGGGTTGGTAACACCGACTCTTAGTCGGCATTGTCAACATCGACCTTACCAATGTTGACATTTATTAAAAAACGATCTATAGCTGTCGTTTGGTAGGCTGACATGGCCTACCAGATGACTATTCTTGCAAATATTTTTAACGATGATTAAATTTTTATTTTTTATTAAAATATGATTATTTTAATAAAAAACCCATAACATTTTATTATTTTAATTATATAAATTAAAAGTATTATCTATTTATGTCCCCCCCCCCAACAAGAAAAATTTCTGGGTCCGCCCCTGCACAAGTGGTTCATATGTGATTGATGGTCTATGACATGATCTACGAGATTACCGTTGGCTCACCATCCAACAATCGATGTTATTTGTATAGCCAGGTCAGGGATAATACTGATGGGCAGATTAATCTAATTCTTGGTTTATAGACACATAATATAGAATAGTTATGTTTACTTGGAGGACAAGCGAAGGCAAGATTCCCTCAATTGACCTTCAATCAAAGAACAAACACGTGTCTTGTAAAAAAATGTTCCAATTTCTTAGAGGACAAGCAGAAGAAGTATTCCATCAACTGAATTCAATCAAAAAACATTTTTTCTTTTTTTCTTTGTTTTTCATATACCGTGAGTAAACCCATGAGCCTAGGATCGAGCCCCACATCACTGGTGCCCTGAGCCACAGGTGGGAGTCGATACCACAACCTCATGATTGCCCATGAAGTGCCTTATACAACTCTCCCACCCTCGAGGAACCAAACTTTCAGCCATTTCTTTCCCTTTTCCCAAAGGTTCATTTGAAAACCAGTCCTGGCACCCAAAATAAATCAACTAGGAAGCAAATTGAAAAATGGCAATCAAAACTGGTACTTTTGTGTTGGTTTAGTTTCTTTAGACAGTCAGATCTCATTCACCATTCATAAAGTGACTGGCACTTTTTTATAAGCATAATCCGATAGGAAGACCCTCCTTTATTATTATGCCTTTTTCAAGTTCACAGCATCTTCGGTCTGAAGGGTTAAAGAATGTATTGTCTATTTGTGATTAGTTCTCTTTCTGTATGATCATATTAGTATAGAATGATAAAGAAAACATTACATCCTTAAATGCTAGATGCTCCCTCCATACAGCTGCTAAGCTTGTGGCCAGTCCTATCACCCCCTGTGTTAGTTTTCTGCTCCCTGCACTTCTTTAAAATTCAATTCTAATTGGATTTTTTTTTTGGGTTACATTATCAAGACAAATTGACTAAGAAAAGACAATAAATATGAAAAATGACAAATTCTCATCACGTCAGTGCTGAATGGTAATGTCTTCTATCACGGGAACTAATTCCTGATCAACTGGCGAAAAATGCATGCCTCCCCAGCTCCTGCATCTTCTCAATGTGGGGAGCTTGTTTACACTGTTTTAGAAATGTTTTATAATCATCACAACTCTCCGTCATTTTTTTTTACCGTTGATAACTCGGGAACAAATTCTTTCTTAAAGATTCTGGGACCTTCAAAGAATCATAGGGAAAGAAGGAACCAAACCAAGATTAGTAGGTTTTGGGACCTGTGAAAAGCCCCTTTTACTAATGTTATACGATTTATGATGGTAATTTTATTTTTATTATCATCAAGTAAGGATGCCATCGGACAAGAATTGGAGTTTCTTTTGACGGAAGAGAGGTGTTGTTGGAAATTTTAGTGATGTTATACATGGCAACCTGAAAAGAAAGGGGGTTCGAATTTATTAGAAGCAATTCAGTTGTTGATTGTCTTAGAGAAAAGAGGGGGAACTCCACGGGAAAAAAGCATATTGTGAAATGAACAATTTATCCTGGAATATCATAGGTCTCAACAGCGATCCAGTGGCGGATCCAGCCTTTGGGCTGTGGGGTACCAAAAACCCACTAAACTTTTGCAATTTCAGAGGTCCACTCTAAGTCTGGATGCCCAGGACCCCATTGACCTACTCGTAGGAACCCACTGGGCCTTGGCCCAAGCCCAACTGCTCAGCCCATTTAATTAGACTCATCCCAGATTTCCAGCACCCGAATCCGACCCGTTTGCATCTTTAACTGTCCCCCCTCTAACTTGGCCCACAATATTCAATCTGAGTGACCCCACTGGACTAAATTCCTACGTCCGCCACTGTAGTGATCAGAAGATGAGAGCTGTTAGGTACAATATCAAAGCACTTAAAGTTGATTGCATATGTTCACAGGAAACAAAGATGAGCATCGTGGATGATATCATTGTCAAAAGGATCGACGTTACTAGCCTGACATAGTGGACTTCTTCTCCGACTGATGGTGTTAAGAGGGGGGGGGGGGGTCAAGTCTTGTTAAAGGGGAGGGTCTATGATATGGCCATATGGGAGAATTTTCTCTCTCTTTCAATTTCAGCAAAGAAAGTACTGATTCTCATTGAGTGAGTTCTCCAGTTTCATCACCATCATCATTATCAAAGCCTTATCCCAACTAAGTGGGGTCGGTTACATGAATCATGTCCTGCCATCTTAATCTATCAAGTACCAAATTAGAAGTAACACGTAGCAATGACAAGTCTTTTCTAACTACATCCAACCACTTCGTCTTAGGTCTTTCTCGATATCTTCTACCCTCTTCCACTCTAATTCTATCACACTTCTTAACTGGTGCTGAACTTGGACGACGATGTACATGACCAAACCATCGCAGCTTATTCTCCTTAAGCTTAATGTCCATAGGAGCTACTCCCAAATCCTTACGTATATATTCATTCATAATTTTATCTTTTCTAATTCTACCAGTCATCCACTTCAACATCTTCATCTCAGCAACACACAATTTTTGCACATGATCCTTTCTCATAGCTTAATACTTAAAACCATATAACATAGCAGGTCTTACAGTTGTCCTATAAAACTTACCTTGAGTTTTAAGGGGACCCGTCGATCACAAAGGACTCCTAATGCACTTCTCCACTTTAGCCAACCTGTCTTGACTATGTGAGTGACATCTTTCTAGATTTCTTCATTATCTTAAATAATAGATCCTAAATATCAAAAGTTGTTACTTGTATGAATAGCTTGATCCTTGATAGTAACTAAATCTATATGGTCAACCTCTATGTTATTGAAATTACATTTCATATATTTTGTCTTAGTTTGACTAATCCTAAAGTCTTTAGATTCGGAAGTGGATCTCCATTGTTCTAGTTTATCATTCAAACTCTTAGTATCCTCATTAACTATAATAATATCATCTACAAATAACATACACCAAGGGATGTCACTGTGCAAGTGTTTAATGGCTTCATCCATAACTAAGGTAAAAAGATAAGGACTTGATGTTGATCCTTGATATAATTCAATAGTAAGAGGAAACTTTGATGTCTCTCCATCGTAAAAGCCTTCTCATACATATCTCTAATCACATAAATATATTCTTTACATACTCTTTTCTTCTTTAAAGTCCAACAAATTAGCTCCCTAAGTACACGATCGTAGACTTTCTCTAAATCAACAAAAACTGTGTATAAATCTTTCCTTATCTCTCTATATTTCTCCATCAATTGTCTCAATAAGAAAATAGCTTCCATAGTAGACCTACTAGACATGAACCTAAATTGATTTTATGAAACATTATTAACACGTCTAAGATGTGTCTCTGCTACTTTTCTCAAAGTTTCATAGTATGACTCATAAGTTTAATTCCACGGTAATTATTATAATTTTGAATATCTCTTTTATTTTTAAATAATAGAATCACATTACTTCTTCTCCAGTCATTTGACATTCTCATCTCTTTTAAAATCTTATTGAAAAGTTCAGTATGCTACTTAATACCTATGCTACCTACACTTTTTCAAACTTCAATAGGTATTCCATCTGGTCCAAGGGCCTTACCCACTCTCATCCTTTTTAGAGCATCTTCGATTTCGGAAACAAATATGTTGAATATAACGATAATTAATTTATCTACTAAACTCATTGATTTCTTTACATGGATAACCTCTAAATTGATCCATGTTTAACAATTTTTTAAAATAAATATTCTTCTCCTTAATCTCACAATCCTTCGCTAGAACCCTACCATCTTCGCTTTTAATGCATTTAATATGATTAAGATCCTTACTCCTTTTGTCTCTTAGTTTAGCAAGTTTATATATATCTTTTTCATATTCTCGAGTTCCCAACTTATGATATGATTCCTCAAAAGTCTTTAACTTAACTTTACTAACTATTTTCTTAGTGTTTGTTTTTGCAATTTTGTAATCTTTGAAGGTTTGATCATTTTTAGTCACTTGCCATATTTTAAAGCATTCACTTTTATGGTTAATAGATTTTTGAATTTCATTATTCCCACCATCATGTTTCTTTTATGGGAGTTCTTTTACCTTTAGATTCACCTAAGTCTTATGCTACTCTATTTATAGAAGTAACCATTCTACTCCATATTATGTTAATTTTTCCCTCAGACTTCTTTATATTTTCCTTTAATAGACACTTTTTAAAGGCATTTAAATTCTCTCCTTTTAAATTCCATCATTTAATTTTTGGGTAGCTATTCACTACATAATTTTTCTTCAACTTTTGGATGCAAACATCCATTACTAAAATCCTATATTGTGGGCTAGACTCTCTCCAGAAATGACTTTATAATCTTTGCATAATGATCAATCAACTTTTTTAATAAGAAAATAATATATTTAACTTTTATGCGTTCCACTTTGATAAGTTATTAAATGTACGGGGTCTCTCAAAAATGATCAACCATGGTGGTACCAAAGTTTCTTGGGGTCATATAGTGTGATCTAATGTTTTGCCAAAGAAGCTTAACCTATTCATGTGGAAGCTGGCCCTGGGGAGACTATCTACCGTAGATAGACTTAAAATGTTAGCCAATACCTAGAAGCTTACTTGTATATTCTGTGGAAGGTTTGATGAGAATGCTAGTCATCTATTTTGTCACTGTAGGATTGTTAATGTATTGTGGACCTCTTTATGCAAGACCTTGTGTATTTCTTGGGAGGAGCCTATAAATGTGGTCCATCTGTTGGAGTGGTGAGATACCAAAGGACTATGTCCTCTGAGAGGAAGCAGTGGTCCATTATCCTACCAGTGACTTTGTGGGCTATGTGGATTGAAAGGAATTCCAGAAGATTCAATCAACATTTCAGCAGTATCCATGTTATAATGCGAAGAGTTGTCAAATCGTTTCAGATTGGGGGAAAGTTGCATACAATCCTTCATAACATGAGTCTTCTCAGATTATGTCTATCTTACACAACTGGTATTAGCTTTATGAAGCTGATAACCCATTGTATCTTGGTTGACTTACTTATTTTATCTTCTTGATAAGATAAGTTCTTAGAGTTACGTTGAGGGGGGAGTTGAGTACTTGTAATGGGGTTTATGAGTAGAGAGCCTTTTTCCTCTCTATATTGTATTGTTTTCCTATTTTTTAATAAATTTGTGGCCTGACGGTCACCTATCAAAAAATAAGTTATTAAATATTCGTCTCTCTTTTTAAAGTAAGTATTTGTAATTATTAAATCATATGCAATAGCAAAGTCAAGAATGATCCCATTCATACAATTTCTATCACCAAAGCCAAGGCCTCCATGGACGCTCTCATAACCACTATTATAATTACCTACACGGTCATTTAAATCTCCCCCAACAAAAGTCATTTCACCATTAAGGATATTTTAAATTATCTTATCAAAATTCTCTCATAATTCTTTCTTAATACTCTCTTCTAATCTTATTTGAGGTGTAGTGACCTAGTCACGAGCCAGGCTGGAGGAGAGGGCTACTCATAGAAAGAGCTATCCGTAAGTGACGCGGTGTGGAGCCGCCATGGTGTGGAGCTACCACTGCAACTGGGGGTTGGGGAGGGAATGAATCGAATTAGTCCTGTATCAGAGAAGGAGAAAAGTTACTGGACTATATGTGCGGGATTTGTATCCATAACTTATGAGGCGCCTTTTGGGGACAAACCATGTGGGCTTGGTCCAAAGCGGACAATACCTCATAAGAGTGGATCGGGTCGTTACATGAGGTGCATAAGCACTAATTATATTTAAACTTCTTCACCTATTACAAGTTTAACTAATATGAGTTTATCTCCCTCCCTTCTAACTTCTATAGCTTTGTCTTTAAACTCTTTATCTATGATAATAGTTATACCATTTCTATTATTACTCTTACCGACATACTAAAGTTTGGAATCTTCAATTTCTTTAGCTTTAGAACCCTTCCATTTAATTTCCTATAAATAAGTTATGTTGACCCTCCTATCTCAAATTAGTTTAACTAATTCTAAGCTTTTACCGGTTAGGGTTCCTATGTTCCATGTAGCTAACAAATTTTATTCTTATCCTTATGGACTAACTTCTTTACTCGTCTTCATCCAATGCACGAGAACCCTTGCTTATTTGTCACTGCAATCGGGCGCAATGCATTGCTTAGGGTGAGTTCTCCAGTTTATGGTCCACAATCTGCATAATGATCAGGAGACGGAGAGTTTCTACAAAGAATTGTACTGGCTGCATGATATTTTCTCAGAAGGATGGTGGGTAGGAGGGATTTTAATTGTCTCAGGTACACTTAGGAAAGATCTGGGAATCAATATTGGAGTAAGGAGATGGAGAACATGGGACTGTGGATAAAAGGGAGTGTGGAATGATTGAATTGGACCTTCGTAACATTCGTAACAGAAGATTCACCTGGTCTAACATGCAACAGAACAGCATATAGTCCAGCATTGATAGAATCTTTATTTCCATGAATGGTTGAAGATCTCTCCACTTAGTCAAGCCAAGGGATATACTAGATCGATATTGGATCACACACTAATTCAAATATATACAGGTGACACAAAAAAAGAATCTTCAGATATGGATTCACAGGGTTTCAAGGATCTGGTTATGAGATGGTGAAAATAATTTTTCAAGGAAACTCAAATGGGTCGGGAAATGCATTATAGAGCAGCAGGTTCTCTTCATGGAAGTAATTCAGTCCTCCTGCAGTGCAGAAAGCTCAACAGTGGAGGATCTTAACCTTCTGATTTTGTGTTATTTTTACCTGTCTGCCATTATCATCTCGACAAAGCAGTTAGGTATTTTATTATCCATTTATGTAATTATCTTCTTTTCGAGGAGGGAATTCCTCTTGGGTTTGTTGCTGAGGGGTTTGTGTTTTCTCTTTTTTGTTTGAGGGATATCCTCTCTCTTTTGTATACTTGTCATATTGGAATGAAGTGCGACTTAGTTGCCTTCCAAATATAATGGATATTATATCAAGTGAATGTGGATACAGTTAAGAAAGTAAAATTGAAGACAAATGCAGCAGCATCATGTTTGCTACAGCTCTGAGGACTATTGAAATCCTGAATCATGTGTTGCCAGAGGCGTTTCATTGTTGGCATGTAAATGGAATATGAAAATTGCCTCTTATCCTTTTCTTATAGGTTGTTCAGCACCCATATATCTCTTGATTTTCTGCCCAATCTCCCATGTAAAGAATGGGATCAATGTGTGAGTCTTTCACCATCTTTTACAAAACATGCTTCATCGCATGATAGCCATGCAATGATACATGACATTGACAACTTAATGCCTAGCAGACTGGAAGTGAATGTCAATATTGTCCACAAGAAAGGCAGTGGAATAAAATGCAGGTTTGTCTCTTTAAATGGCTGCAAAAGTTGTAATTATGATCCACAACAAAGCCCCTTAGACATCATGCTTCTTCCTCTTATTTTTGCTCGTGATGCCTGCCTCCATGATATTGAGTTTAATATTTAATTCTTTTAAAACACCTAGGAAGATGGTTTCATATTGGCCCTTTTCATATGCAATCTTAGTGTCATTTCTTCTTTTGCTCCAGTGTTGTTTAGATTCACAGAATGTATTGTTTCAGTGAAGTACTTTAACCTACCTCTATTTATGAAATGTTGGTTTGCTGTTTCTTCAGGATCTTGATGATTTAGTGGCTGCTGCTCTTCAGTTTTATGATGAAAAGAAAATCTTGAACAATAGTCCTCTTCCACTGGCTTTAGAGAAAGAACATGATAATCAGTTTTTGGCATCAGTGCTAAAATTTCCTGGGAAGCTTGCAGTTGATCTCCTTAACAATAGGCTGTTCATTTCTGACAGTAACCATAATCGCATGGTGAGTACAGATTTTTGACATTTATACCATGCTAGAATATTATCTTTGGAACCTCAGGATGTATTGTAAACAATAATTAAACTAAAATTTGTTAAGATATTATAGTATTTATCCTGAGAAGCTTTCATCTTGAAAATTCCTTTTGCCCCATTTGTAATGGTAGGTGGTCACTGACTTGGAAGGGAATTTTATTCTCCAAGTTGGGAGTACTGGAGAGGAAGGCTTGCAAGATGGCTCCTTTGACACTGCTTCCTTCAATCGTCCACAAGTAAGGAACAAAGCCTTTACGTGCAAATTGCATATATATATATATAATATATATATATGAAAGTGGATAGTACCAAACTTTGTAGTAAACTAGAAAAGTTGTGATGTGCAAATTTTATATTATTTTGAAATGCTGATTTTTTGTTGTTGTTGTTTGCCACTAGTTTGAACACATCCCGTAGCTGTGTATTATGGGGCATGGAACTTGAGCAGAGAGATAATACTAAGACAAATGATTGATAGCATGCAGATACTGACATACCATTCTAAGGCTTAAAACTGAGAAGTTGATTGAAGTGCAATTATAGAACATAAAACATTAGACAAAAATGACCAAATTTACTAAAATCAATTAATCTGAATGAGCTGAGTTTTGTGGCGGAGCAAAGGGAACGTTTATATTTCAAATCTATCTACCTTATCTTCTAGATTTCTTTATGGAGAAAAAGAAATGTTTATGTTTTGCTTTACATTATTTCAATAAGTTGAGCAGAGATTATACCCATCAAAAAATGCCTATAGTGCATTCTGCCATCATCAACTATCGTCTTCATGGAAAATTTATGAGGATTTCTTAGTTTAATTATTTAAAACTGTCAAAAGTTATCATTTAAAGTTCAATTTTTTTAACATTTTGACCCTGTAAATGTCTTATTGTTTTTAAAATATATGAAAAAGTGTAGCTTTAAGCCACCTTCCCCCAAAAAGTGTACATGGAAGGCAAATTTATACATACATTTAGTATCTTTTCACTTGGGTATTATTGTTATCTTGGGAAGTTGACACCCAAAGTTGTAGCTGGTTCCTGTCCAGGTTAGCTAAAACTTCTTGCAACTTTCTTGAGTGTCAACTAGGGCATCAACAATTTGTCGTATCCCAGCCGCAGCTTGATGTCTCTAGGTTTCAACATGAATTTTAGGAGAAGAAATCTGTGGCAAACATAATGTGTTTGGTCTGAAGGTCTAATGACTGTAACTTCATTCATGGATTTCTCTGGATCTTCTTTGGCTTATATGAATGATTAAATTGAGGGGGGAAAAGCTTGCTGTGAGCAGAATTGTTAAGCTTCAATGAGAATACTGGCGAGCCATTATGCTTACATGATTTCCAGGCAGTGATTTCAGGATGAAGATTTGGAGGTGTCCAATGGGAATGTGAAATTAAGGGTTTCACTTAGTTCATTTCAAACGCTTGACTACTATGCGTCCCTATTTTAGATAAGAGTGAGTCTTTTTTCTTTTATTTTTCCCCCTTTATATTTGCTGCGTTCACTCGATCGAATGCTTACATGGGATTTGACCCTTCAATCCGCTTAAGATAGCATTTTCCTTTTACAAGGTTTAAATAGTGATCAAATAATTCTTTGCAATAATTATAGAGAATTAGGATCACTAGACAACTATTCATACAGTTGCATAAAATCTACTAAACAAATTTATTAATATTTTATTCCACACTGTTACAAAAAGTGACATTCCAATGTGCACATAATTCGGAAGTCAAATTGCAAAATAATCAAGTCTAATGGATCAAATGAACATGGTTAAAGGTCAAAAATTAAATCAAGCTGAACAGATCAAATAAACAGGTTAAAGGTCAAAATTAAAGCAACATTCATACTAAATAAACAGGTTATTGGATATCTGTCACGATCACATCTATAATTCTTTTGACAACTTATCCTTTAAGGGTCTTCAAAGGAACTTAATTAATGTGTATTCTTTAAGGGTATAAAGATTACCTAAAAGGGATACAAATGAATATTGTACTAGGTCCTTTTCATAATAAACCATCATCCTTTTCATAATAAACCATCGCCCAACTAATTGATCCGAAATCATGATTTGTGTTACATGATTTCATTTAAAGTGCATTACCTTATGAGTTATGACAGTTAATTAAGGATTGTCGATCATTTGATTGACGTAATTAACACTGACCAAGATTAGTAGGGAGAAATCAAATTCATGGATCCATGCACTTGATTCAATGTTTTAGATTCCCTGAGGGTTCATTCCAAGTCCTCCAGGTCTAATCTAAAAATAAAGTAAACGAACATATAATATGAGCGCGAGGATATCGATCTCCCTCACATCTCCCACAGTTAGTCAAAGGAATAAAATAAAGTTTCAGGTCAAAGGCAACTATCTTTTAATTTTTTGAAGATGGATACTACCAAAATTTTATAAATGAAAAAGGGTTACAAAAGGAGGGGAATGTACATTTGAAAGAATTCCTACCAACCAAAAACCCCAACATACACAAAAGGACACCAAGATGGTGTAAACAGACACCTAGCCAACACCTATACAAAAAACAACCAAGAGGTGTGGTAGAGTCTAGCTACCTAGACTGGCCAAAAGAGAAGAGGAATGGGCCTGAGCACAACATAAAAACTTGCTCCATTCCAAGACTCTTAACACAATTAAAAGAAACAATGCTTTCCAAAGACGTAGACTCCTTAAAGATCCTTGCATTGTGTTCTCCCCATATGAACCATAAGGTGGCGTAGAGGACAAGCCACCAAACTCTCATCGTTTCTATCCGTCCATTTCCTCCTCCATCCTCTGAATAGGTCAGGAATTGAGTCCGGAAATTGATGCACACAATTTAATTTCTGGAGAACTAGCTTCCATATGTTCTTGGAAAATTTGCATACAAGAAAAAGGTGCTGTAAAGACTTGTCTGCCTGTGCACATAGCGAACACATGCTGTTAATGCCACCCATAACTTCTAATAGTCTATCCCAAGTCGGAAGCCTGCCATGCACAATCCTCCACATCAAAACCTGAACTTTCATAGGACTAATAGTTTTCCATACATCTTTGAAGAGCGGGAACTCCACCCCACCATCATGAATCACTCTATAAGATGACCAAACTGAATACTTGAAAGAGGCACCCACCTCCAAGCCCAAACATCCTTTAAAGAAGGATCAATGGCAAAGTTCTAAATCACTACGAAAAGCTCTACTAGCTACGTAGCTTCCTCATCTCTCAGGTTCCTACGAAACTTCCGACTCCATCCAGTGGTGTCCCAAACCTGAGCAACCATTGCCATTAGAGATGAAGAAATCCTAAATATGAGAGGGAATCTGTCATACAGGGGAGTCCCATCACATCATTTATCTTTCAAAACTCCAAGTAAGACCATCGCCAAACATATCATTGGACCCAACTAAAATGATATCAGCTACCTCCAAGATACCTCTTTAAAGTGGAGAAATGACCTAGGAGGAAGATGGGAGTAAGTCCCACACTCTAGCCTGTTTATAGTACTTCTGCATTATCACTTCTAGCTAGAGAGAAGATGAAGGATCGTCCAGTTGCCACAACCACTTGCCTAAACAGACAAGATTGAAGTCCCTGAGATCTTTAATACCAAGCCCTCTGTTGACAGTCATTTTTGATATGACCGATTTGTTTGAATTTGATTTGATTTTTTATTTCTTTTGTTTTGCTTTGTTTTGGTATTTGGTTTTGGTTTTGTTTTGTGGGAATCTTGATTTCCCGATATTCATTGGATATCATTTTGTTTGCATGACATGCAATTGCACCTTGGAATTTGTTTTGGGATTTCGACTCAAAGTCGGCACTATGACACACGAAACATTTGGTCATTATATGTTGACTCGCCCATGGAAAAGATTATCTGAAGATTCTGAACTGGTAATTGATAACTGAACTGGTAATTGATAACTTGAATTGGTAATCGATTAGCTGAACTAGTAATTGATAACTGAACTGGTAATCGATTAGCTAAACTAGTAATTGATAATTAAATTGGTAATCGATTATTGGTAATTGATAACTTGAACTGGTAATCAATTAGCTGGACTGGTAATTGATACCTAAACTAGTAATCGATTCCTGGTAATTGATAATTGAACTGCTAATCAGTTAACTAAACTGGTAGTTGATAATTGAACTGGTAATTGATTACTGGTAATTGATAACTTGAATTGGTAATTGAATTGATAACTGATATTTATTATTTTCTCTTATTCTCTCTTGGGATCTACTATACTGGTAATCAATTAGCTGAACTGTTAATTGATAATTGAACTGGTAATCGATTACTGGTAATTGATAACTTGAATTGGTAATTGAACTAATAACTGCTATTTCTATTAATTAATTAATTAATTAAGCTCTCTTTAGCTTAATTAACTAATTATTTGGTACTTATTATTTATTTATTTTATTATTATTTATTATTTTCTCTCTTCCTCTCTCTTAGGATCTACTACATTCCAACTAACGTAAACCTACTATATTTAATTGTAAATATATCTTAACTTAATTATTGAAGCTTAAGAGGACTTTCCAAGGCTTTGGGATGTTACACAAGGGGCTTAACCTTAACCTGCACCCTTAATAATAAACAAACATGCTCCACCTATTCTTCCACACTTAAAGAGGAAGTCTCATGCCATATTAATCCATTATCCCCTTATTTAAGAAACATTGGCTATATACTTAATTGAGTATGTCCATTCCTGGTATTCTCTAGTTTCACTTATTGACTTTACAAGCCGACCAAACCTTGCTTTGATACCACCTGTGACGACCCCAACTCCAGTTATAAAGGCTGTGTTAGAGCCATCACTTCGGTCATACTATAATGGTTTGGGTGGCCTATATAGGTCAAGAGGCAAAATTGAAGTGCAATAATAATAAAAATAAAATAAAAGAGAGGAAGCGTGCACCAGGAACTTCATACATCAATAATCAAAGGAGCAAAGAACTAAAGATACACAACCAATATAATAAATGAATTTTCCAAATAAAGGAGACAATACCTTGAATACATGTTGTTTGAATTTATAAAAGTTTTGCTAATGCACCTGCACCTGAACCTCATCTAGACTCCTATGACTTTGCCACCCACAAAATTAAAATAAAACAGAATAAAGGGTAATAGTGAGTCGTTAAACTCATATAGGATCCTCCCTGACTACAACTGCTCATAATGAAACAAAGCGGGTAAATCTAGACAATCAATATTACGTAATAAGGAATATTATACATTATTGTAAGAATTAATATACAATGCAGGAAATGAATCACAATCTATTAGATAGTGAGTCAAAATACAGTAAATCAGTAAACCACTAGATGTGCATTGTTAGTTATACCGAACTATCTTAAGAGACTTCCCCAAATATGTGATAAGTATGTAGGCATAAGATTAGTTGGATCAAGGTCACTCCAACGGTCATCTACCTTTAGTTATTTTATTTTAAACTTATTCAAAAAGTGACCCATACCGACCAACCCAGAAGCGGCAGGGTCGCTAACATACTAGTTGTAGTCATCACACCTCGATGGAGTAAAACTCAACGAGTCACTTGCCTATCTACCCTAACGGACATCGGCGTCACGAAAGGTGAGGCAAGTCGGTAGGACTAGTCGGCCTCAACAGCTCGTGAAACCATGAGGGCCAAAAACTAACCACGTGTGCATGCAAATCAAGGTTAAGAAACCCGGGATCGGGTCCCGGATTGGCCGGTTTAAAATCGATCGGATCGGCCGATTCCGATCCGAGTCAGTCCGATCTCGGTCGATCCTGGCTGAGTCAGGCTCGGCTGGTTCGGATAGCAGAAAAAAATACAAAAAAATATGAAAAAATATGGAAAAAATATAAAACACAAGTCTAATGCATAATTGTGTTGAAATACATTGATTTGAAGTACATAAGATGTTGTTGAATAAACTTACATATATGATTATGAACTTACATTTATTTTCCAAACGTACATTATACTGAATGAACATATGGCTAACATACTCTGCCCATGACATATAGCTCTGGTAGTATGGTTCATATCGCATCACATACCGGCTATAGTCATCCGTATTGGTATAAATGACTGACAATTGTGGATATTCTAGACAACCCCCTGAATAGTCGGATATATCAGAATGTTGAGGAGGGTAAACTACATATCCAGTAGGCTGACTATACCCTTCGTATGGAGAATATGATGATGTATCTGATAATTGCTCCTGATATTCTCTCTCCCTCTTAAGTTCTTCTTTGGCCTCTGCACGCTGAGGAGCTTTACCTTTGTCCTTCCTCCTTGATGTTTGAATGGAAGATTTTTCACGTCCTGCTCTGCTACCATGATGTTCATCTTGGGTAGCATGTGTGTATTCTTCTTCTCCAGTGAATTGAATTGGTGGAGCTGGGGCTTGGGCACTGGTAGCATCTCCGCCATCCTTAGAACTGTCGGTGCTCGTCTTTGATGTCGAGTCATTTGAGATTTGATATTGGACCTCATCACTTGGTTCTGGCGTTTCATCCTCTTCCTCGATAGTCTCCAGATCAGCAATTTGAATTCCAGTACCACTCTTCCTTTTACTTGGTGCTTATTTTTTGCTATTCTTCTGACGTTTTGGAGGAGGAGGTTGAAAATCAGTAAGTAATGGAACATTATCTAACTCACCTTCCGCCCATTCCCGATCATTTGGGTTGAATTCAGGCTCATTTGAGGTGCTTGCATCAACCCATGCATTTAGTGGATGTTGCTCCTCGAACAGCTCATCCAAGTCTATGGGTTCTTCTGCATGTGTCGTCTTTGTGGCTTGTCCGGAAATTCTCTCTTTCTCCTGCCTTTGAAGGTTCCTTATGAGCTCCAGATTTTTTAGCTTGAACCTCATGTTATAATGACAGAATACTAGCTTCTCTAGACGGCTCGACTTCAATTTATTCCTTTACTTGGTGTGAATCAAGCCAAAGGTGCTCCAGTTTCTCTCACAACCTGATGAAGAGGTTGTTTGACTTAAGACCCGAATTGCAACATAAGCTAGATCTTCATACCCATATGCTTTTCCATGATCTAGCCACCAGTCAACTGTAAATAGAAAATTGGCCATATCAACAATGTGCAAGTTATAATTAAAAATTAAGTAGAACATCTAGTTAATAATTTTCAAACCTGGACTCAAAATTTTGGCAGCTCTTTGAGCAGTACTTGTCCCAAAGTAGTATAACATCATTCTGTAATCATGCATATGCTTGCATGCCATTATTGCTCTATCCTCATCTGCAAGCATGCGCTTAATAACAGACTTAGCCCCCATCAACACTTCCGAGTAACTATCATAGCTATCCTTCTTCCCATCAGTTCTAAACATGTACTGAGGGTTGAAAAAATAACCTAAATAAATAAGTCGAAGTTAGTTATTACTTAAGAGAAATGTGTATGCAAATAATACATATAGAAAGTTAGTAGCTTACCAGCTGCATGAAGATCGTGATGTAAAGTGTGTTCCCAATGTCTGTCTATTATGTCCCACCACTTCACATAGGTTGTTGGATTGTTAAGTTGAATGAGCTCCTTAGCTCTGTCCATATCTTCATATAAATATCCCATATCTGATCTTCTTTCTCCATCACAAGATCGCAAGACACGGACAAGCGGTTCTACAATATTTAACACCGCTTGCACCCTCCTCCAGAAGGGTCTATACTGAATTAGATCAGCCACTTTCTTACCTTTCTCTCTGACCTTAGTTGGTACATGCCGCAATATGTGATTCTCTCAATCTTCCGATGCCACCATCCTAATCAAGTTGTTCTTTTGTTGACTTAAACTATCTAGAGAGATATATTGAGATGCAAACCTAGTAGCTCCTGGACGAAGCAACTCTCTTCCATGAGTATGTGTGCGCATGATATCCAGAATGTTGTTGTGGTTGTAGATGAATGTGGTGATAAATCGACCACTCTTGACCACTCCATCTACCATCGGATCAGAGCAAATGTCTTCCAACATCAAGTCAATATAATGAGCAGAACAGGGAACCCAGTGTAGATGTTCTCTCTTTTGCATCAACATTTGTCCAGCTAACTTGAACGCCGCTGCATTGTCCGTAACCACTTGGACAATCCTTTTTCGCCCACTTCTTCCACCATTTGATCCATTAATTCATATAGGTACTGGACATTCTTTATTTTTCCAGATGCATCAACGGACTTTCAAAATACGGTTCCGGCTTTGCAGTAAATTAAGAAGTTGATCATACTTCTTCTTGTTATCCCTGTAAAGTTCCAATCGTGATAAGAAATTAGAAAGAGACCCATTTTGATTATGAAAAAATGAAGATAAGATAAGGAACTGAAGAGAAGATTTATGTACATGTCCATCCATCGCACATTAAAGTGCATCCATACTCATCCCAGATCCTTTCAAATGATTTAATGTATGTTCGGATGTCATCAACTTCCATATCCAAGTACTTGTTGTATATCTCATATAGAGAAGGTCCTTCAACCCCTTTGCCAACTTCTTGTATGGTCTCGATCATGGACTCATAATATGGCCCCTTTGCAGCATTAACAGGGATACTGTTATAGAAAAACCACCTAAATGTAGCTCTCCCTATCTTCTCCTTACAAAGTTTTTAGTTCTTGAATGCAGCACTAATAGAAGGTTGTTTATCCCTCTTCTTGGTGAGCTAGGGATCTATTGGACCTACTCTAGGATCTCCAGCTCTAGTGAACTCCTGAGGTAGCTCCTCGCATACATTAGCGCTCATGCCGGCGCTAGTGCTCTCTTGTGCAGAAGGTGTGGAGCCACTTCCTCGTCCTCCATATCTTCCAGTTTGCCGAAATAAGTCCTCATCTGCAAAGGACCGCCGGCTTGCTTCCATTGCACGTCGCAATTCAGTTGTAAATGTAAAAGAAAAAAAATTTAATCTACTATAACTATTTGTCTGAAAACGTTAAATGAAAAATATGAAAATAAGTTAAATAAGAAACTTACTTGTATCCCAATCATCAACATTTATAGGTTGATTACTTCCACCAAGCCGGACTCCAACATCAGACCTTCGCGTTGGTTCAGACAATTCCTCTCGAATTTCCTGTCTTCTTCTGGCAGTACTTGCTTTGTTTGATTCCTTCTCCTTTATATAAGTTCGAAATTGGATCCTAACCTCTGAAGGAACTCGAGCACATGCTGCAACTTCACCTTTTATTCCAGCAAGATGGTGTTTGAATCGGTAGACCCCGCCAGAGACGACCCAGTTGCAATATTTGCATTGTACCTTTCTTTGGCCCATGTCCACCGGTGTGCAATGACCCCAAGCAGGATCAGCGCTAGGAGGATTCCCAGATGACCGCTCAGCAGCACCTTGAGATGCCATTCCTTCACAGCACAAGAAGATGAGAGATCGCGGAGCTTGTAGTAGAGTAGAAGTGACCTCGTGGGAGAGATGGAGAGAGAATTCTATGATCGAGAGAGTGGGAGAGAGAGTAAGAATGTTAGGAGGCTCAAAGGAAATTTGTGGAGCCTTAGGAGGGCCTTGGGGGGCGTTTAAATAGACCCCCGAGGCCCAAACTAGCCATTTGGGAACGGCCAGCAACGGCTAGGTTGACCCCCAACGGCTAGTCAAACTAGCCATTGGGGGCCGGGTCGGGCCGATCCGAGCCCACCCGGCCCGATCCGGTCTCGGATCGCCCGATCCGGCTCGGATCGGGCGATCCGAGTCCTGGACTCGGTCATGTTACTCGGGATCAGCACGGACAACCCAAAACCGGTCCGACTCGGCCGATCCGTGCCGATCCGAGCCGAGTTTTTAAACCTTGATGCAAATGAGTCTCTCTCACTGTCCTTTCAAGAATGCCAAGATTAGACTTGTATCTCCCAGTCATAAAGGCTGTTCGAGGCAAGGAATTTCGGCACGGATTGGCTAGCCGGATCGGGACCCACCGATCCCGATCCGAATCGGCCTCGGATCGGCCGAAATCGGTTGAAAGTGGCCAGAATTGTCCCGGATCGGCCCATTCCGGCCGGATCGGGACCGGCCGATCCCGATCTGAATCGGCCATTTCGGATCGGGATCGGTCGATTCTACCTTCCATGGTTTGAGGTCCTGACATACCTCCATGGTCATAATTAGGCTATAATCCCCAACCACCACCCTGATGTGGGTCTCAGTCTTAAAAAGGGGAAAAACAACTAGTGTAAGGGCATCGCTCCATCAAAAAGTCAACGAAGGTAAGTATTATGGTCTTAGCATATCACGATCAAATTACATCATGGTCATAGAACGGTTATTTCATAACTTCCCATAGTCAGAGAATGGTAATCATATGGTTTTTCACGGTCGTTGAACGGTAATTCCATGGTCTTTTTCCTTCCCGAGTTAACTTATATTGTAGTGTACATATAGAAAAATAAAGCCCTTCAGCTCTATTCCATAAACATGAATCATGCTGCTACTTATATATAATCCAACATTTTGCATCTCTACATGTTGTATATACCTCAAATCATGGGTGTGTCTCATACAAAACCTATTTTGCATGTTAACTCTAAGACTACACCCTGTTCTTTATTGTGATTACGTCAATAATATGGTCCACTTCCATGTTAAGGACAATTCCTTTAGGTTTTACAAGTGGTCAATTAACGAGGTAAACTGTAAACACCGGCAGGCAGGCTTGTTCTAACATGAAAGCTCAGCTGACGATGACATGTAATTGGTCTTTTTTTTCATACGAAAACTTAGGAGTTCAGCTCCACAATTAGATTCTTAGGAAGAAGTTACAAGTACCACATAGATGTCATGAACTTCCCATATCTTGACCCCTTAGTTTCAGGTTTGATGCATTTAGTAGTGCAAAGCAGTCCCTAGTACACCCATGAATCTATCTTTAGAAAAATGCAGCTAATCACATGACTCAAACCAAAATTGTTGCATGAAATACTATGCTACAGCATGGTTCACTATGAAATGTAACATGGCAGGTTAGACATGATGGCCTCAAAACAGTTCCTTCCCATGCAATAATTCCCATATCACAGCATGATTAATTACAGACTAGGTGGCTTTAAACTTATGGTGGTCATGATATGTAAAACAAGCTTCCAAAACAGACTCCTTCCCTGCATAGGTTCATGTTAAATGGTCCTCTCTAACCAGAATTAATTTAGACAGCATCTCCCCTCTTTGAGGCTGGAATCCCACTCAATAGTGGGTGGAAAAGACAAAAGAAAATCTGAAACACAGTAGGGGCACATGGGGAGTAGAAGGACACACACAGCCCTGCTTCCAACTTGGTCCTCGCGTGAAACTTGCTTGAAGAGGGTCACTTTTCTAATTTCTGAGCTTTTTTCTCCACTTTTACAGAACTCTCCAAGTTCCTTCTCTCTCTCCTTAGGGTTTTCTCTCACTAGAGAAACCCTCCCCAGCAATGGGCTGGCCTGGCCGCCCACCTCCTCTTATAAAGAGGGGGAGGTGTGGTTCAGCCAAGAGGCTGCTGAACTGCCACTCATTAGGTGGGCCACTTGTGGCCCATTTAAACGAGCCCATTAAGGGTTCGATGCATGGATGGCAGTACCGGTACCGGCCGGTACGGGCCTAAAGGGGCCTAAAAAAATCAGAAAAAAAGAAAAAAAATCAGAAAAAAATCAGAAAAAATGTAAACAATTAATTAGCTGTGTTGGGTGTGATAAAAGTGGGTTAAGACAAAGAAGTACACATAACACATACAAAATGACTATTTTCATACAGATTAAACATGAAAAATATTATGTTAATGTACTAAATATTTACAACAATGCAAAATATTAACGAAATCAAACGATTCTTACCTATGAAAAACATAAGTGAGTCTCTTAATATGGATAATAACCCGTAGATCCTTCTGATTCATCATCTGGTTGCTGTTGCTGGTATACATAATAAGGTTGCATATGTTCTCTATATTCACCATAACTAAACAATGATGCAGCCAAGTCGTGCATCTCTCTTTGAATCCCTCTTGGAGTATATACTTGTTGACTTGATGAAATTCCAGAATCATGATGCAAAGAAGTAGCATGAGGATAAGAAGAAGACCCTGACCCATAACTGCTACTGGGTGGATGGAATTGAAAGCCTTTATACTCTACTCGATCTCTCCAGCTATACATGCCTGCTTCTTGTTGGCCACCTCCATAACCTGACTACTGTCCATGCTGACTTTGTGAATCATAATCTCCTTAACTTTCATGTTGTCATCTTCCTGTGTCAATATGTAAGGAGAAAGAAGGTGCATACACTCCGCCTCCGGTAGTAGCACCTGCAGCTGCACCAGCATCATCACTAGGAGACTCTGTCCCATCATCATCATCATCTTGATCATAATCAACAATTAACTTTCTTTTGACATTACCTGATTTTTTCTTTTGTGATGCCTGTTTTTGTTGGCTTTCTTTTCTTTCTAGATCCTTTTGCAAGTTCAATCGATTCAATACTCCTTTTCCTCGTGGTGTATGCCTCACATAAATTTGCTTCATCTCATCAATGGCAGGATCGTCTCTGGCAGCCAGATTAGTCCTCTCCAATGTAGATGTACTCCTTTTCAAGAATGATGGTGGCCCAACCATTCTAGGAGTGACTGGCCTACTATCTGATTCTGAGTGTCTAGCAGGCTCAAGCTCAGTATCAGGTGCAAATAAAGACACATGCTCAGTCTGTACTCATGTGAAGGAGGAGGTGAATTTTCTTTTTGCCTTTTCGAGGTTCTTAATTCTGGATATCTAGCAACAGCTCCATCTAGTATGCCTTCTGCCCATTCTGTATCATCATGATCAAAAACTGGCTCATCGACAGTTGCTCGTGTCTCAACCCAAGTCTGCAAGGACTTATCATCATCAAATAACTCTTCCACATCAATTTGGCCAACAACATCTTCTGCGTGCCCTGCAGCTCGTTTCTCCCTCAATTGTTGTCTCAACCGGATGTTTTTGACCCTCAATCTCATATTGTAATGGCAGTACACAAATTTGTCCAATCGTTCAGCCTTTAACCGGTTACAAAATTTTGAGTGTATAAGGCTGAACGTGCTCCAGTTTCTTTCACATTGGCTTGCCGACGTCGTCTGACTCAAAACCCTCACTGCAACGGAAGCCAATGGATTATAACACCTATCTCTGTTGTACACCATTATCCACCACTCAGCTGTGCCATCATTAAAAGAAACCAAAAAATTAATCAATGTATGTTCTCGTTTCTTATGCACATATGACAACAATGCAATGACTAAGTATACCTGGGCTCACTTTGTCTACGGCAATTTGCACAGAGTCTTCATTATATATCTCCAGCCTTAGCCTATAAGCCTCCATCTACAAAGATAGAATTAACAATTAATAGAATTCATAGGCTCTTCAAATTACAAGTAATTGGATAAATCTTAAAGTCAGATCTTCACTAAGTATACCTGTCTCTCTGCCTCAATCCTATCTTCTATTGTCCTCGACAAACGTGCAATCACATTTAGTGTGCCTTGAATCACCTCTCCATCAATATGCACTTGACGACTGTACATTACTCGAGGATTTAAAAAATAACCTGCATTTAGGTGAAAAATTACTAATGTCAATTTAATAACTAATCTCCCATGTAACAGTATAAGACTTCACTTACCAGCTGCATGCAAGTCGTGGTGTAATGTGCTTTCCCATCTGACATCAATAAGGTCCCACCACTTCATATGAGTATTGGGAAATGCGTTCTTGATGTGCACCTTAACAATGTCAATTGCCTCGTACAAATATCCCATGTAATTCTTATCATCTCCATCCACCAATTTTAACACCTGTACGAGAGGTTCCACCAACTTCAGATAAGTCTCCATATTACTCCAAATTTTTTTATTCTCTATGATTTTTCTCACTTCCAAATGTTCAGATTTAGATTCATTGGAGGTGGTCCGCATATACTCCAAAAACTCCTTATTAAACATAAAACCTTTGATCTCATTCTTGAATTTGTGCAAAGATTCTAAAGAAATAAAATTAGATGCAAATTGTGTAGGCCCCGCACGGATGAGATCTCGACCTCCAGATGCTTTTTCTCTGAACATATTCAAGATCCTGGGATGACCATAAATAAATTGGGTAATTCTTTGGGCTCTCTTTACTGTCCTGCTGATAGTCGGATCCTTACCAATGTCTTCAAGCATCAAGTCCAGACTATGCGCTGCACATGGGACCCAATAAAGGTGTTTGCGCTTGTCCATTAACTTCTTCCCTGCAGCTTTATAACTTGGTTCATTATCGGTGACCACCTGGACAACATTTTCCTCTCCAATTTCCTGCACCATCTGATCCATCAAACCAAATAAATTTTTTGCATTCTTTGAATAGTTTGATGCATCAACAGATTTCATAAAAACTGTCCCTTCTGTGCAATAAACAAGAAAATTAATCATGGACTTCTTTGTGGTACCAGTCCAGCCATCGCACATAATTGTGCATCCTCTCTCCTTCCATACTGTCTTAAAACTTTCAACCCACTGTTGAAGTTCCTCGTATTCTCCATCAAGCCCCCGTCCATATATGTCTCGACGTGTGGGGGCTTTGAACCCACGACCATGATCTACTATCGCATCAATCATAGGCTGAAAATAAGGAGACTGAGCAGCATGTGAGGGAACACCTGCATGCAAAAACCATTTGCAGATGCTTTTAAAAGTATGTCATGCCGCTTCAGCTGACTTTTTTACTCCTCTCATTACTTGCTTGATTTTTGGCTGAGTAGAACTCTGTCTTCTAAAAAGATAACTGTCCATATGACCCACTTGGCCTGTAGGTTGACTTGTGCCTCTTATTGATGGTCCATCACCTCTCCTTCGGGCTTCGTCTTCTTGTTGATGCCACAAACTCTCTCTTCTAGCTGCAACCATCTCAGGATCATCATCATCATCATCATCACTAGAATCTACAATTTGTTCAGCCCTTTGCCTCTCACATATAGAAATGTCACTGGCCGCAGTATACATCCCTTTGCCTTTTGTATTATGTCTACCTGAAATTTCGCTTTGGAGTTCAACCTCATCTTCATTCTTTTGTTCTTTTTGTGCTTTCCGACCACGCAACAATTCACGCATCTCGTTGGCAACTTGTCGGGGACAGACAGTACACCTTGTCACCTGTCCTGTCTTCCCTGCTAAATGTTCTTTCCCTCGAGTGATTCCACCACCCATCTCTTTGCCACAATATTTACATTTCACTCTCCTCTTTGCAGTATTAACTAAGGTGATATGGACCCACCCTGGGTCTTGCTCTTGCTGTTCAGCCATGTTCCTACAACACATAAAAAAAAAGTAGAAACAAATATAAGAATATTTGGCATTATGCTCCTAGTTTAAAACATGTAATGAAGTTTAATTAGGCTCCAATTAATGTTTAAGTTAAGTAATTAGACAAAAACCCCAATTTTTAACCGCTAATTAGGGTCAAAATTGGAGATTTTCCCTAATTAACCGTCGATCAACGCAATTGACAGTACACTCTAGTTTAAAACATGCAATGAAGCTTAATTAGGCTCCAATTGATGTTTAATTTAAGTAATTAAACAAAAGCCCCAATTTTTAACCGCTAATTAGGGCCAAAATTGGGGATTTCTCCTAATTAACCGTCGATCAATGCAATTGACAGCACACTCCTAGTTTAAAACATGCAATGAAGCTTAATTAGGCTCCAATTGATGTTTAATTTAAGTAATTAAACAAAAGCCCCAATTTTTAACCGCTAATTAGGGCCAAAATTAGGGATTTCCCCTAATTAACCATCGATCAACGCAATTGACAGCACACTCCTAGTTTAAAACATGCAATGAAGCTTAATTAGGCCTCAATTGATGTTGAATTTAAGTAATTAGATAAAAGCCCCAATTTTTAACCGCTAATTATGGCCAAAATTGGGGATTTCCCCTAATTAACCGTCGATCAACGTAATTGACAGCACACTCCTAGTTTAAAACGTGCAATGAAGCTTAATTAGACTCCAATTGATGTTTAATTTAAGTAATTAGACAAAAGCCCCAATTTTTAACCACTAATTAGGGCCAAAATCGGGAGTTGTCTATTTTATCAAGAAAATAAACGTAAATAATCTAAGAAATATGTAACAAACTAAAAAATAATCATTACATTAAAATATAAATCATACCTTCTTTTTTTCTTCCACCCAAAACGGTGAAAACGTCTCCGGAAAAGGGTGAAAACGTCTCCGGCGGCGGTGGCGGGCGGCGGTGGGTGGCGGCGGCGGTTCTTTCCCCTCCTTCCCCTCCTCCTTCCCCTCCTTCCCTTCCCCTCCCACTGCAAAAAACCAAAATCCCCTCTCACAGATCTGTTTTTGTGAGAGGGGACAGTGAAACACCCTTTTCACGGGCGTACCGGCCCGGTACAGTCATTTTTCTTTTTTTTTTTGTTTTTTTTACGGTACCGGCCCTAAATGGGGGTACCGGTACCGGCCGAAACTACCATCCATGGTTCGATGGTTCTTGGACAATGGCCCATTAAGGTGCCTAAAAATCCATTAAGTGTATTGAAAAATTTAGCATAAAACCCTATAATTATTATCAATTTTCTTTTACCCTCTAACTTAATAATTTATGTAACTTCAAAAAAACTTAATAATTTATGTATTTATTATAATAGTTTTACAGAGGTGGCTCATCATGGCAGGCTTTCTTTATTTCCCTGAACAACATTTAAGTAAATGGCTTTTATTAATTCAGTTTCATTTACTTAAGATATTACATGTAAATAAAAGAAGTACCTCCCATTTGAATCTATTAAAAATATTAGAAAAATCATATCTTCAATATATAAAAAGTCAACTCCCCCCTCCATGGAAAAAAAACATGTTCTTGATGATCCCATTAAAACACCCATATTTATTTAACCCAAAAAATGTTTTTTCTTGAACTATTATAAAAATCTCATAAATCATGTTGACCATCATCTATGTTAAAAAGTTAAAGTCTGACAAAATAAGTCGAGGGTATATGGTACTTCTCCAGGGAACATTGGTGTCCTACTAAGAGGACTTTAGCCACTTAGGGCATACCTTCGGATTGGTCAACCTTTGCAGCTATGATGTAAAGTGTCTAACATAATCTACCACAAGAGTTGCTAATGTAATCTATTAGATTAGAGGTTCTCTCCGTATATAAATTTAAAATAAACCGTCAAGTTCGAATTTGCACATATATTTTTAAAGGTTTATTGACATACTGTTCTAGACATTTTAGGAATTTAAATGAGTTTCACTGAGAAGTTTTAAAGCCACTTCCTAAAGAGTTTTAGGTTAGCTGCTTAAGGGTTTTGTGGCTCTAGACTTGGGGTCTTACAGATTTAGACAGGCTATGATCGTTTGGCTACACTTAAGGGAATGTAGGTTGTTCATTATTCACAAAGTGAAAGGATGGGCGACGCTTATCCTTCCTATGTATAAAAGAGCTTGGTCACCTGAAGTACTTCCTTGAAGTTGAGGTAACAGGATCCCATAAGAGAATCTACATATGTCGGTGCAAGTATGTACCAGACTTGCTCAAAGAAATATGGAAATTGGGCTGTGAACCAGCTTATACTCATTGAAGCAAAACCGTCACCAGTGCAAGTCAGTTGAAGAGCTCCATCCAGAAAGTTCCAACAGAATGTACCAGTGGTTGGTGGACAAACTTTTGTATTTGTCACTCGCTTGAGCAGATAGCCTATGCAGCAAGTGTGGTGAGTCAATTAATGCTTGCTCCTGGACCACATCCACAGGCAGTAGACCAAACTTTGGGGTACATACAGAACCAGGAAAGGGTCTACTGTTCTCTAAGGCAGATCGTTATAGTTTGCGGTACCCTCCACTTGAAATTTTTTTTTGTCTGATCTCAAAGATGCTAGCTACAATGCCTTGGTGTGGGTTTTTTTCTCCATGAGGTTTGTTGGTGAGAGTTTTCTTAAATGAAGGGATGCTTTGACAGTGAGCTTACATGTTTTTTTTTCTTTTGGCCAGGTGGGGGGGTTGGGCAGTGGCACATCCCAAACTCTTTTTTTGTATTGAAGAATATAGTTCTATCCAGTTTGAAGAGAAAATTAACATTTTTCATGAGGGCTGGGTTGGAATGCAAAGAAATTTTTTTGGTAGATACATCATTCTTGGAGATCTAGTAACTCATAATTCTTTATAGGGCCTGGCTTACAATCCAAAGAAAAATCTGTTGTATGTTGCAGACACTGAAAACCATGCTTTAAGGTATGTGATGATTCATATAGCAATCTTTCTACTTTAGTGATCATCTTTAATTGGTATTATTTCTCACAGTTTATGACAAGTTAAATGTCAAAGATGAGTTATATTTGTTGACAAGTCTTATTTTGCATATCACTTCTATGTAGGTTTGTAAGCTAAAAAAGTTGGCATTCATTTTTTTTGGAATATACACATAAATGACCAAAGTTGTCACAGCTGTAAAATGATAAAATCTGCTTCTTTTCCAGAAAGTAAATGAATTGATTGTCTACTTGGGTGCCAGTGAATAATTTCTCCTTTCAGTAATGCTATCCACTATCTATTAATTTTTTATATCCAAGGTAAAAGAGGAGGAGACGGCCTTTGGTAAAGAGAACTTTTAAATGGCTTTATTAGCCATGGTTGCTTATAAGAAGTTATATAGTAGTATAGAGGATGCAAACTTTCTCAAAGCATTCTCTCCTTAACATCAGTAAGAGATTCAAGGTGTGACAGTCTTTATATCAGCTTGAACTTCAAGATATAACTTCTTATCAAGTTATAATAATTACATAAAAATATTGTGCATATCCAAATCATTGTATGCAGAACCGGCCGGTTCAGACCTGTCTGGCCAAACCAGATTGGAATTGGTCTCCAATCCGGTTTGGCTGGTTTCATTTTCAGAATCGGCCTTCGGTAAAGAGAACTTTTAAATGGCTTTATTAGCCATGGTTGCTTATAAGAAGTTATATAGTAGTATAGAGGATGCAAACTTTCTCAAAGCATTCTCTCCTTAACATCAGTAAGAGATTCAAGGTGTGACAGTCTTTATATCAGCTTGAACTTCAAGATATAACTTCTTATCAAGTTATAATAATTACATAAAAATATTGTGCATATCCAAATCATTGTATGCAGAACCGGCCGGTTCAGACCTGTCTGGCCAAACCAGATTGGAATTGGTCTCCAATCCGGTTTGGCTGGTTTCATTTTCAGAACCAGCCAGTCCCTCGAAAGTTTTCTTCAAAAAATGGTGGAACTGGTGGAATCAGGCCAAACTGGCCAGTCCCCTCCTGGTTTACCCATTGGGCCAACCGTGTTTCAGATTTTTTAGAAAGTTTAGTATTTCTTATGTTTTAATTTTTCCTTAAAGAATTTACCAGTTAGAGGTATTTAAGGAGCCAGTTGAAACTTGAACCGATCTGGCAAATGCCGGTCCCGTCTAAACTAGGATCAGAGTTGGAGCTTGCCCCCATCAGTTCCGGAAACGGATCCAGTTCTGCAATCCTCAATCCAAATCATTGAGCCAGTTGAAGCTGATCTCTCAAATGCTGGTTCAGTCTAAACTAAGATCAGAATCAGATCTTGCCCCCACCAGTTCTGGAAACATTTCCAGTTCTGCTATCCTTATTCCTTGATCCAAATCATTGGCTTGAAAGTCACATTTCTCTCGAACATATAATGCTTAAAGCCTACTAGGTGTAACATGCAGCACTAAGGTGCAAAGCAAAATATATGGTACCTAAATTTATCATGATACTACCTTTAGCGTTAAATCCAAATCCCTCCGCTAACCAACCAACTATGAAAGTTAGTTCTCATAGAGAATGAGTTAATACTACACAGAGAATGAACCAAAAGGACAATTAGGTAATACCATTATGTAGGTAGAATAATACATATTTAAATTACAGTCTCCTATGTGTGACAACGAATGCTGAGCAAAATCTCTTACAAACAACAACAAAATATTCGCTCATAAAGCACAGTTCCAGAGAAATTTGACAATAGCCAATGTCCCAACAGTTTGAGAAAATGTACTTTTTAGAGTAACACAAGTGATTGAAAATCTTTCACCACAAAGTCGGTCAATAATAATAAAGTAGTGTATTGCGAGGTGCGAACAACTCAAATATTCAGCTAAGGAATCCAAAATGTCAATTATTGCAAATAAGTCAAAATGTGCCAAAAATTGAATCTCACTAATTTGATTTCACTAAGATGCATAGATGGCTTATCTAGAAGTGCTCTGAGACTGATGCTCTCTTGGATGGTGAGTCTAAGAGTGTGCCCCAAGATTCTCACAAACAAAGTAGGTTAGTAAACAGTAAACAACTGAAGAGTGAAGACTATTTAACTGGAGGCAGTGGCTATGGTGAATACTGAACCAGGGATCCTATCCCACTGAAGACTTGTCAAATGCTTGGTAATTTTCTCTAGGTTTTCACATATGAAGGTGTGCTAGGTTGAGCATTTTGCTTAAAATTAGAAATATGTTTTTTTTTTTTTTTTTGAAAGTGGATGGTACCACGAAATTGTATTAAAGTGGAAAAAAATGTACAAAGATGTCAACAGTATGGCTCTCAAAAAACTCACTCTACAATGCACCAAGATGGTGATGTATTGTGCTTACTCCATGAGATTAAAAAGCGAGGGAGTATGAACAAGATCTCTACACAAGACCCTCATCCATTCTCTCACCCTATTACAAAACTAAAGCAACCACTATGGGACTGGGCTGAGAGGAGGAGAGCATGGGAGAGCTAGGAGGAGGAGATCTAGGAGGATGAGGAGGAGAGCTAGGAGGATGGAGAGAGGTCAAGAAGAAGATTCCTATAGGAATGAGAAGCAAAGAAGATAGAAAAAAGCAGAGCTCAGTTCTTCCAGTAGATAGTAATGTCTGCATTAGATGTCTCAATACTCAATAGAGGTCACTGGGTGAGAGATGCAGCGAGCCAGTAAGGTTAGTCCAGTGCGATAGAGTGGGCCATAGGAGAAAGAATTGTAATTAGAGGGTCGTGGCTGAACAGGGGAGGAATGCTCAAGCAGTGAAGCAGAACCACCCACCTAATCCTTGTAAGTTGATTGATATTCCTTGGTCACTGGCTATTAAGCTGGCAAGGGAAAATCTTGTTCGGTCTTTGCTGGTGTCTGTGGAATGCAACGAAGCTGCGGATGATATCTATGGTGCCATCTTGTGTTCGAGAATGCTGGAGATCCTGGAGGGCCAGTGGCAGAGTAAGAAGGTTTGGAGAATCAGAGAGTTGAGAATAAATCTTTTCCTGGTTTCCCTCTGCTCTAGGGTGGACAGAAGAGGGACTGTCTCATAAGGTTATCAAGAAGGGGGGCATCAGTTTGACCTTTTCACCATGGAGCTATGACTGTGGTGCTTTCCCGGCGGCAGAAGGATGTCCGGTGTGGTGTTGGGTTGAAGGAATGCCCTTGCATGTCTGGAATGTAGAAGCTTTCATAGTGTTGTGGAGAATTTTGGTATCTTCAGGGGTGTTCATGCAAGAACTTTGAACATGGGCATGTTATCTTATGCTCGTGTACTGGTGGAAGATGACCAACTCCATTGCATTCCAGAGAAAATGAAGATTAGAGTGGGTGAAAAATGCTATTGGAGTTTTATCAAGAGAGAAGTTCCTTCTCCTTCAGAAGCTGGAAACTCCGTGAATTCTGGTACAAGTGAAGAATGGTCTTGGTCTGAAGTAGTGGCGGCCTACAAATCTTACAGGCAGACTCTTGATACTACCATGCATCCTATAGCTAGAACAGGGGCTTCGGTGCAGGCGGGGAAGATGAGACCGAGTGGAGTTCCGAGTGAAAATCCAAAGTCCAAGAGCCATGGTTTCCAACCAGTTCGTCTGGGGAAGGTTAGGCTTCAGGAGGATCAAGGGGGACATCATAATGATGTTGCCTCTTTTGACGCATCTGTGGCAGGATGGACATCAGACTTGGCTTGAGGCTCGGCATAGAACCAGAAATCCAATTGGCAGAGCGAGGAGGCAGAGATTTCAGTCGTATCGGGTGTAGAAGATGCACAGTTCCATGCATCGTTCAGATCAGGTAAGCCACATGGGTTGGCTTCACCAGGTAAGTCATTCGAACCGCTGTCATTGGGTTCGGGTAAGTCACTAGGCTCGATCGGGCATGGATGGCAGTACCGGCCGATACCGGTACGTACCGGCCGGTACGTACCGGTATCGGCCGGCACCGGTACCGTGGGTACCGACCGGTACCGGGCCGGTACCGGACTGGTTTTGGGCCGGTACCGACCGGTACCGGGCCGATACCGGCCGGTACCGGACCGGTACGTACCGGTACCGGTACCCACCGATACCGGTACCGGTACCGGTATTGCCATCCTTGCGATCGGGAAACCCTTTCAGTTCGTGTGATTTACCCGGTAGGAACCCAGTGGATCCCTCTTCCTTACCTAATAAGGGCAATGGCACTAGAAGGTCAGCACATGAAGTTTTGTTGGAGCAGGAGGGCATGACTTTGAGCTCTTTGAGTCGGGTCTATGGAGAATGGGGACTGGAGTCGTCCTCGGATAAGGAACGGTCCAGAAAACTGAGAGAGTGGTGAGCATGATGAGATTCAACTTTGCAGCGGAGAGTCAGTGTTACCTCTAACTAACCGATCGCAGATTTATGCTGCAGCCAATGGGGGAATCAGTGAGGGAGTCTACCCGTAGCCTCAAGCCACATTCTGGAGGTCAAAGGCAAGAGGTGGATGATGACCAAATAGATGTCCAGTGAATTGGGGTTCCAATGATTCAAGTTGGCGGTAATAGAGATTCCAACAATTTGAAGCAGGTTACACAGGATAATGTGGAGGCTGGGAGAATGGATATAACTTCTAAGGCAATTGTGCCTTATGGTGGTCCTATTGGGCCAATGAATCTGCCCATTTCCAAAGCTTCTGATGAGTGGAATGAGGAGATTCTTACCTTTGGAAGCATGATTTGGGTCTCCTTTCTTGGAAGGGAAGATCTCCTTAGGAGCTTTATCAAAAGATTGAAAAGAAATGATGTGACAGAGTTCACTGAAAAAGGAAAGGACAGGGTGGGGCAGTGAAGATTGGAAAGAGGGAGATAAGTTTTCTAAAAAACAATGAAGTTGTTGACTCACTAAGGGAAAAGAAACATCGGAAAAAATATGGTTAATCAATGAAAATAGCCACTTGGAATATTAGAGGTTTCAACGGAAACTTCAAAACGAGAGCTGTGAGAGATTTTATTTATGCTTACAACGTAGACTGCATTTGCTTACAAGAAACTAAAATGGAGTTAGTGGACAATCGAGTAATCAAGTAGATTGGTGGGGCTAAGTTGTCAGCATTGGCAATCAATCCAGCAGTGGGGAATAGTGGGGGGCCAATTGGTTTTATGAAGTGACAGCATATGTCAGGCCTGTGTATAGTGCCAGTGAATTCACTATTTCAGTCATTTTCTCTTTGAGGAACGCAAACATCAAATGGGTGATCACATTGGTGTATGGACCTCATAAACAACAGCATAGGCAGGTTTTCTTCAAAGAATTATATGGAGTACATGAACAATTGACTGAAGGAAGGTGTCTTAGGGGATTTTAACTGTGTTAGATACCTGTGGGAATGAACAGGCTGTCAAAGTTGGAGTAAAGAAATGGGGATCTTGGGACAGTGGATTAGAGATTGTCATTTGGTGGATCTTGGAATTCCTAAATCCTAATAGGAGATACACTTGGTCCAATCTTCAGCTAGAGTGTATCCAATCAAGGTTTGTTAGAGTTCTAATATCCACCGAGTGGCTGAAATCATTCCCTCTCGCTCAAATTAAGGGGATGAATAGGACTGTGTCTGATCATATCACTCTTATTCTATCCTCAGGTGACAGTGACAGAACATAGAGATTGTTCAGGTATGTACTACAGTGGCATAGGAATGAGGGGTTAAGGGTGATGATGTCTAAATGGTGGCAGGAAATTCCTGAGGCTGGTTTTGCTGCAGCTACATTCTTCAATAAACTCAGAATCATAAGAAGTTGACTTAAAAGATGGAGTTCAAAGCTCAACGAGACGGCAGAAATTATCAGGAATCAGCCTTTGCAAAATATCGAGGAGTTGGAAAGGAAGGCAGACATCCAATTTCTTTCGTCTGAGGAACATCTTACACTGAAAAATATGAACTTATGAAGAAAGAATATAATGAGTGGGTTTTTAGGGATGAGATAAAATGGAAACAAAGAGCAGTCGCTTTGAAAGGGAGATAAGAACACAACTTTCTTTCATGCAGTAGCAAGTGCAAATAAAACAACTTTGAGAATTGAATATATCAAGGTGGGAAATCAGGTGGTTGAGAGTAAAGAAGGGATCCAAAACACTTTCATCAACTTATGTATGGATCTTTTTGCTAAAGATTGCTCATGGAGACCCCATTTGGGGATGGAATTCTCCCAAAGCTGCAGACTTGTCAGGCTGAAGGGTTGTGTCTTCCTTTTTCAAAAGAAGAGTTTAAGGATGCTGTCTTTAGCATGAATGCAAATAAATCTCCAAGACCTAATGAGTTTTCTTTTGGCTTTTATCAACTCTTTCGGGGCATAATCAAGGTAGACCTGTGTTTGGGACCCGACCTAGCTATCTCTCCTATCGGATTTTTATTTATTTATTAAATCCTATCGTTTTTTGATCTTTTTATTTTTTTATTTGGAGAAATATAGGTCGGTTTTATGTATTTTATATCTTGGACTATGAGAACTTGGGATTAGTCCTCAGGGAGTCCGGGACTTCGGATCATGCGAAAATCCGAGTATATGACCTCTCTCTACTGACCTTGGTCAGTGTTAATTACGTCGAGCAAACGCTCGACAACCCTTGATTAACTGTCCATTGATATTCTTGTAACATGCAACACTACTACTACATGCAACACATGCATATGAAGATATATTTTAGGTTAAGCTCTTGGCCTCACCTAAGTTTAGGATGGGTATATGATTGTTCCTTTTTCAAAAGAAGAGTTTAAGGATGCTGTTTTTAGCATGAATGCAAATAAATCTCCAAGACCTAATGGGCTTTCTTTTGGCTTTTATCAACTCTTTTGGGGCATAATCAAGGTAGACCTGTGTTTGGGACCCGACCTAGCTATCTCTCGTATCGGATTTTTATTTATTTATTAAATCCTATCGTTTTTTGGTCTTTTTGTTTTCTTATTTGGAGAAATATAGGTCGGTTTTATGTATTTTATATCTTGGACTATGAGAACTTGGGGTTAGTCCTCAGAGAGTCCGGGACTTCGGATCAGGCGAAGATTCGAGTATATGACCTCTCTCCACTGACTTTGGTCAGTGTTAATTACGTTGAGTAAACGCTCGACAACCCTTGATTAACCGTCCGTTGATGCCCTTGTAACATGCAACACTACTACTACAGGCAGCACATGCATATGAAGATATATTTTAGGTTAAGCTCTTGGCCTCACCTAAGTTTAGGATGGGTTTATGATTGATTGGGAGTCTTTTTAAAAGATTCTGGATTGACTCCGAGTTATCTGGATTGATTCCAAGTATTTTAGACCTATAAGGGTATTTTTGTAATTATGCCAAGTTGGAGGGTATAGGGGTATTATGGTCACTTTAGTGTGTGAAGTGAGTTTTAATGATTTAGGAAGGTTTCAAAACCTTAGGAGGTATTTTAGAGTTATTTTAAGTGTGTTTAGGTTGTAAGGGTATTTTGGTAATTTTACCCGGAATTGGATTTCTAGACTTAAAGTCTATTTTTGAGTATTTTTGTAATTATGTTGCATTAGGGTCATTATGATCATTTTAAGTTTTTTAGCATTTTAGGAAAACTTGAAAACCCTTAGGATGTATGTTAGGATTATTTTAGACATATGAGTTATAGGGGTATTTTGGTAATTTTACCTTAACTCGGGTTTATTAGACTTAGAGTCTATTCTTATATTTTTCTGAGATTTTTACTTATTTTTATCATATTGAGGGTATTTTGGTAATTTTACCTATCTTATTAGGGTTTGGGAAGTATTTTGGACATAGGAGATGTTTTGATATTTTTTAAGAATTTTCTGTGATTTTTACAGATTTTTATCATGGGTGAAGGTATTTTTGTAATTTCATTAAGTTCTGGGGGGGCATTTTGGTTATTTCGAAAATTTTATATGTTTTCAGATTTGGTTCTTTGTTTTTTACTAGTTTTTACTGAGTTTTACTTATTTTTTTATTAATTTTACTGATTTTTATTAATTAATTGGATATATGAAGGATATTTAAGTCATGTTTTTGGGTTTATGTAATTTTCGGATTTGGTTTTCTGTTTTTTACTGAATATTACTGGTTTTTACAGAAATTTTCTAATTTTTATATACATTTTACTGATTTTAAATAATTTTTACAGATTTTATTAATTAATTAAGCATGGGGGGGATTTAAGTCATTTTTTAACTTAAGTATATTATTTTATGTCTTAATGTTTCATTATTGAGTTTTGATTATGAGTCTAGGTTTAATTATGTATGGAGTGAGGCCAAGAGTATTTTAGAATATTTAATTATGTATTTATGTATTTTAATTAGTTATTAAATTAATTAATTATATATGTGAAAATATAATAACATAATGTTACTTAAGTAATAGGTTCATGAATACACATGCACACATATATGCTCAAAGAACAATATTGACATTTTATTCATCATTTCGGCATAATCCCGTCTTATAGAACGACGATTTTACAATATAAATTCGGCAGAACTTCCCCTTAGGAATAAACTTTAGGAAGATAGCCCTCTGAGACGAAAAATATCTTCCAAACGCAGCAAACATGGGCAAGAGTATCGGATTTGGTCTTCAAATGGGCAGAGTTTCTCCTAGGAAATTTTAAGCCAAGGAGGCATGCCTTCTTCTTACCCCTTGGGGTGTATTTATAGGCTTGAAAGCCTTAACCGGTAGGGGTACCCACCGTTGAATCTTGAGGTGGGGGGGTGCCACCCGGAATTTCTTGGAGAGGGTGAGAGAGAGATTAGAGAGGAGGGGGGGCCTGGTGGGCACCCCCACTGGTTCCCAACCGGTGGGGGGTGTCACCGGTTGGACCCCCCCACCGGTTTGGGAATCGGGAACCGGGGGGGGGGGGGGGGGTTCCCCTTCTCCCTTTTTCTTTTAAAAAGTGGTCCAACAAATGCCCCCTACGGGACATGTGCCGGAGGTGAAGACGACGGTGCATGTCCCGTGCCCCTTTTGGCTACAAGAATCATCATTTTGCATGCTTGAGAAGTTCTCACATGTGGCATGCCGGTGTTGTCCTAATGAATTCCCGTATCTTGCCTTATGTATTCGCGGGTATTAGGAGAAGTCAACCGCCGTCTCGTATATGCCGGGCGACACATCGCTTCGGCTTGCTATGCATAAGCTCTATCTGAGTTTATCTGGGTCCCAATGACCCTCAATTTTGGTGCTTAGACACCTCAAGATACACCCAGGAGGTCTTACGTTCATAACTTTTCGACTTTCTGGATGTGTTTGGAAGTGTCCAACCCCTCTGATTATGGGAATCCTCTTGGCCTTCACAACTTTGAGGTTCTCCGAGAGTTGATGCCGCTCAAATCTTTCGACGTTTACTCGAATTCTGGGAGATCTCTTGGCCTTTGTGACATGGAGACTCCTTAAGAATACACAGGCGAGTCGTTTGATTCTTCCGGCATTTGCTCTATCAGTACCTTATCTCGGCATTTCTAGGAGCTTCACACGAAGCGTTCTGGACTAGCATAATATCTAGTGCATAGCTTTGACTTTGTCCTATGACTTCATTAGGACTTAGTCGGCTTTTGTATTTCGAGACTTTTATTGCAGCCTTATAGTGCTGATTTCCTCTCTCTATCTACTTGCAGCTTGTTGTCTTTATCCTCATAGCCCACAAGGGAATTCCTCTCATGATGGGACACGGGGAGGACGATATCTCATTCCCGTCAATTATCGAGCAGCTTTTAGCCGAAGCGGGTCGAAATTGAAGCTATTGAGGCAGGCAATGCAACTCGGGTTACGGAGACTCCTATGCTCCAATATCAAAAGGATATCGTCCTTTCTAGTATCGTGGATGCCTAGATTGCTGCTCTGCGCCTGCAGGCACATATTGTTGATGCTTTGTTTGGAGGGAGAATTCCTATTATGTGGCAGTCATTGATCATTACCAAGGTTAAGAAACCTGGGATCGGCCGGTCCAAAACCGATCGGATCGGCCGATACCGATCGGATCGGATCCGATCCCGGCCGATCCTGGCTGAGTCAGGCTTGGCTGGTTCAGATAGCAGAAAAAAATAGAAAAAAATATGAAAAAATGTGAAAAAAATATAAAACACAAGTCTAATGCATAATTGTGTTGAAATACATTGATTTGAAGTACATAAGATGTTGTTGAATAAACTTACATATATGATTATGAACTTACATTTATTCCAAACGTACATTATACTGAATGAACATATGGCTAACATACTCAGCCCATGACATATAGCTATGGTAGTATTGTTCATATTGCATCACATACCGGCTATAGTCATCCGTATTGGTATAAATGACTGACAATTGTGGATATTCTAGACAACCCCCTGAATAGTCGGATGTATCAGAATGTTGAGGAGGGTAAACTACATATCCAGTAGGCTGACTATACCCTTCGTATGGAGAATATGATGATGCATCTGATAGTTGCTCCTGATATTCCTCTGCACACTGAGGAGCTTTACCTTTGTTCTTCCTCCTTGATCTGCTGCATGTTTGAATGGAAGATTTTTCACGTCCTGCTCTGCTACCATGATGTTCATCTTGGGTAGCATGTGTGTATTCTTCTTCTCCAGTGAATTGAATTGGTGGAGCTTGGGCTGGGGCACTGGTAGCATCTCCGCCATCCTCAGAACTGTCAGAGCTCGTCTTTGATGTCGAGTCATTTGAGGTTTGATATTGGACCTCATCACTTGGTTCTGGCGTTTCATCATCTTCCTCGATAGTCTCCAGATCAGCAATCTGAATTCCATTACCACTCTTCCTTCTGCTTGGTGCTTGTTTTTTGCTCTTCTTTTGACATTTTGGAGGAGGAGGTTGAAAATCAGTATGTAATGGAACATTATCTAACTCACCTTCCGCCCATTCCCGATCATTTGGGTTGAATTCAGGCTCATTTGAGGTGCTTGCATCAACCCATGCATTTAGTGGATGTTGCTCCTCGAACAGCTCATCCAAGTCTATGGGTTCTTCTGCATGTGTCGTCTTTGTGGCTTGTCCGAAAATTCTCTCTTTCTCCTGCCTTTGAAGGTTCCTTATGAGCTCCAGATTTTTTAGCTTCAACCTCATGTTATAATGATAGAATACTAGCTTCTCTAGACGGCTCGACTTCAATCTATTCCTTTGCTTGGTGTGAATCAAGCCAAAGGTGCTCCAGTTTCTCTTACAGCCTGATGAAGAGGTTGTTTGACTTAAGACCCGAATTGCAACATAGGCTAGATCTTCATACCTATTTGATTTTCCATGATCTAGCCACCAGTCAACTGTAAATAGAAAATTGGCCATGTCAACAATGTGCAAGCTATAATTAAAAATTAAGTAGAACATCTAGTTAATAATTTTCAAACCTGGACTCAAAATTTTGGTAGCTCTTTGAGCAGTACT
The DNA here is from genome assembly GCA_030544215.1 of Zantedeschia hybrid cultivar. Classification (NCBI taxonomy): domain Eukaryota; kingdom Viridiplantae; phylum Streptophyta; class Magnoliopsida; order Alismatales; family Araceae; genus Zantedeschia; species Zantedeschia hybrid cultivar. The sequence continues at coordinate 1,723,862 of JARZZO010000014.1, read as the reverse complement.
TGTCCCAAGGTGATATAACATAATTCCGTAATCATGCATTTGCTTGCATGCCATTATTGCTATGTCCTCATCTACAAGCATGCGCTTAATAACAGACTTAGCCCCCATCAACACTTCCGAGCAACTATCATAGCTATCCTTCTTCCCATCAGTTCTAAACATGTACTGAGGGTTAAAAAAATAACCTAAATAAATAAGTCGAAGTTAGTTATTACTTAAGAAAAATGTGTATCCAAATAATACATATAGAAAGTTAGTAGCTTACCAGCTGCATGAAGATCGTGATGTAAAGTGTGTTCCCAACGTCTGTCTATTATGTCCCACCACTTTACAAAGGTTGTTGGGTTGTTCAGTTGAATGAGCTCCTTAGCTCTGTCCATAGCTTCATATAAATATCCCATATCCGATCTTCTTTCTCCATCACAAGATCGCAAGACACGGACAAGCGGTTCTACAATATTTAACACCGCTTGCACCCCCATCCAGAAGGGTCTAGACTGAATTAAATCAGCCACTTTCTTACCTTTCTCTCTGACCTTAGTTGGTACATGCCGCAATATGTGATTCTCCCAATCTTCCGATGCCACCATCCTAATCAAGTTGTTCTTTTGTTGACTTAAACTATCTAGAGAGACATATTGAGATGCAAACCTGGTGGCTCCCGGACGAAGCAACTCTCTTCCATGAGTATGTGTGCGCATGATATCCAGAATGTTGTTGTGGTTGTAGATGAATGTGGTGATAAATCGACCACTCTTGACCACTCCATCTACCATCCGATCAGAGCAAATGTCTTCCAACATCAAGTCAATACAATGAGCAGAACAGGGAACCCAGTATAGATGTTCTCTCTTCTGCATCAACATTTGTCCAGCTAACTTGAACGCCGCTGCATTGTCCGTAACCACTTGGACAATCCTTTTTTCGCCCACTTCTTCCACCATTTGATCCATTAATTCACACAGGTACTGGGCATTCTTTATTTTTCCAGATGCATCAATAGACTTCCAAAATACGGTTCCAGCTTTGCAGTAAATTAAGAAGTTGATCATACTTCTTCTTGTTATCCCTGTAAAGTTCCAAACGTGATAAGAAATAAGAAAGAGACCCATTCTGATTAATAAAAAATGAAGATAAGATAAGAAACTGAAGATAAGATTTATGTACCTGTGCATCCATCGCACATTAAAGTGCATCCATACTCATCTCAGATCCTTTCAAATGATTTACTGTATGTTCGGATGTCATCAACTTCCATATCCAAGTACTTGTTGTATATCTCATATGGAGAAGGTCCCTCAACCCCTTTGCCGACTTCTTGTCTGGTCTCGATCATGGACTCATAATATGGCTCCTTGGCAGCATTAGCAGGTATACTGTTATAGAAAAACCACCTAGATGTAGCTCTTCCTATCTTCTCCTTACAAAGTTTTTAGTTCTTGAATGCAGCACTAATAGAAGGTTGTTTATCCCTCTTCTTGGTGAGCTAGGGATCTATTGGACCTACTCTAGGATCTCTAGCTCTAGTGAACTCCTGAGGCAGCTCCTCGCATATATTAGCGCTCGTGCCGACGCTAGTGCTCTCTTGTGCAGAAGGTGTGGAGCCACTTCCTTGTCCTCCATATCTTCCAGTTTGCCGAAATAAGTCCTCATCTGCAAAGGACCGCCGGCTTGCTTCCATTGCACGTCGCAATTCAGCTTTAAATGTAAAATAAAAAAAAATAATCTACTATAACTATTTGTCTGAAAACGTTAAATGAAGAACATGAAAATAAGTTAAATAAGAAACTTACTTGTATCCCAATCGTCAACATTTATAGGTTGATTACTTCCACCAAGCCGGACTCCAGCATCAGACCTTCGCGCTGGTTCAGACAATTCCTCTCGAATTTTCTGTCTTCTTCTGGTAGTACTTGCTTTGCTTGATTCCTTCTCCTTCATGTAAGTTCGAAATTGGATCCTAACCTCTGAAGGAACTCGAGCACATGCTGCAACTTCACCTTTTATTCCAGCAAGATGTTGTTTGAATCGGTAGACCACGCCAGAGACGACCCAGTTGCAATATTTGCATTGTACCTTTCTTTGGCCCATGTCCACCGGTGTGCAATGACCCCAAGCAGGATCAGCGTTAGGAGGATTCCCAGATGACCGCTCAGCAGCACCTTGAGATGTCATTCCTTCACAGCACAAGAAGATGAGAGATCGCGGAGCTTGTAGTAGAGTAGAAGTGACCTCGTGGGAGAGATGGAGAGAGAATTCTATGATCGAGAGAGTGGGAGAGAGAGCAAGAATGTTAGGAGGCTCAAAGGGCAATTGTGGAGCCTTAGGAGGGCCTTGGGGGGGCTTAAATATACCCCCAAGGCCCAAACTAGCCGTTGCTGGCCGTTTGGGAACGGCCAGCAACGGCTAGTTTGACCCCCAATGGCTAGTCAAACTAGCCGTTGGGGGCCGGGTCAGGCCGATCCGAGCCGACCCGGCCCGATCCGGCTCGGACCGGCCGATCTGAGTCCTGGACTCGGCCAGGTTACTCGGGATCGGCACGGTCGGCTCAAAACCGGTCCGACTCGGCCGATCCGTGCCGATCCGAGCCGAGTTTTTAAACCTTGATCATTGCTTCGATTAGCACTCCCGAGATGGAGTCGAATTTCTTCAAAGGCTTGAAGTTTTCCATTTGCTGATAGACAATCTATTGCAGTCTCTGGCGGGACATGGCTCTTTCCTGGGCCAGAGTGTTTGCTATTTCTCTATTGTAGTTCTTGTTGCCTCCCCTTTTGTCGAAGAACTCGAACTACCTTGTGGACTTGTCTCTAGCTCTGCCATTGCTTCAGTATATTACAAATGTTCTTCTGAAGATTAATGTTAAGCTTGAGTGGTATGAACCCTTCGTTGTATGTTGCAGGTATCTTTTTTTTTAATAACTAATACTAGTGCCTTTTTAGGTTTTCGCCAGCATTAGCCTCCTCTTATTTTTGCCTGTGCGCGCTTGCAGATTTTCACACAGCGGGTTACCCGATTTTGCCTAAGGTGCCCTTTCGGTTTTCACCTTAGCTAGGTATAAGACCTTTTTACCCTTAACCGATCCTTTTGAGGACCAGATCGACTAAGTCCGTCGGGGCACCTTGTTTTTAAGCCCCATTTTTTTTCTTTTTTTTTTCAGTAGGGAATTATGATTTCCCTGAGAACTGCTAAGGAAATTCTTGTAAGGAATTGAGGCCTCTTTGAGAACCGCTAAGGAATTTTATGTAGGGAATTGAGTCTTCCCCGAGAACTGCTAAGGAATTATATGTAGGGAACTGAGTCTTCCCGGAGATCCGCTAAGGAATTATATGTAGGGAACTGAGTCTTCCCTGAGAACCGCTAAGGAATTTTATGTAGGGAACTGAGTCTTCTCTGAGAACTGCTAATGAATTATATGTAGGGAACTGAATCTTCCCTGATAACCGCTAAGGAATTTTATGTAGGGAACTGAGTCTTCCCTGAGAACCGCTAGTGAATTATATGTAGGGAACTGAGTCTTCCCTGAGAACCGCTAAGGAATTATATGTAGGGGCTAAGTCTTCCCTGATAACCGCTAAGGAATTATATGTACGGAATTGAGTCTTTCCTGAGAACCGCTAATGAATTATATATAGGGAACTGAGTCTTCCCTGAGAACCGCTAAGGAATTATATGTAGGGAACTAAGTCTTCCCTGATAACTGCTAAGGAATTATATGTAGGGAACTGATTCTTTCCTGAGAACCGCTAATGAATTATATGTAGGGAACTGAGTCTTCCCTGAGAACTGCTAAGGAATTATATATAGGGAACTGAATCTTCCTTGAGAACTGCTAATGAATTTCATGTAGGGAACTGAATTTTCCCTGAGAACCGTTAATGAATTTCTATAGGGAACTGAGGCCTCCCTGTGAGCCGCTAAGGAATATCTGTATGGAACTGAGTCTTCCCTGAGAACCGCTAAGAAATATCTGTAGGGAACTGATTCTTCCCTGAGAACCGATAAGAATATCTGTAGGGAACTGAGACCTTCCTGTGAGCCGCTAAGAAATATATGTAGGGAACTGAGTCTTCCCTGAGAGCCGCTAAGGAATATCTTGAGTTTTCGAGAAAACGGGGTTCTAGGTAGCTGTGAATTTTGGGATACAACGGCTCCCGGAGACCAAGGATTTTAGGATATTGTGCCTCCCAGGAGTGTAAGGATTTTGGTTGAATTTTGGGATACAACGCCTCCCGGGGGCGAAAGGCAATTAGTTGAATTTTGGGATACAACGCCTCCCATAGGCGAAAAGGAAAATTTTGGCCTTTTCTGGGATATATTTGCCTCCCAAGTGGGAGAATTTTGGGGTTTAACGCCTCTTATGGACGAAACTTTGGAGTTTAACGCCTCCCGTGGGCGAAAAGGAATTTCTGCCTTTTGGCACGCCAGTGGGACTGGTGTATATCAGGGGCAATTCAGGATACAACGCCTCATCGGAACGAAAATAAGAAATTTCGACCCATCGCGACACGCCAGTGGAATTGGTGTATGCCAGGGGCAATTTTAGGATACAACGCCTCCTCGGGGTGGAAAAGAGAAATTTCGGCCCATTGCGGCACGCCAATGGGACTATGATATATGAGGAGAATTTGGGATACAACGCCTCCGGGGACGCAAGTAAGTTTTTCGAATCGCCTCCCAGGGGCGAATAGGAAAGTTTTAGGATACAATGCCTCCCGGAGGCTCGAAGTAATTTTGGTTGAATTTTGGGATACAACGCCTCCCGGGAGCGTAAGACAATTTTGGTTGAATTTTAGGATACAACGCCTCCCAGGGGCTCAAGGATTTTGATGTTTCGGTATGAATTATTGACATATATTTTTCCGGTGGGACGAATGATTTTAGCCAAGAGGGTGAAATGCTCTTCTTGGCCCTATCAAGTGAGAAATCGAGTTTTCCACTTCCTTGTTGAGTCAGGAGGACATCATCATCGTCGCCTTGGTCGTAGCCCTCGATGGGATAATTTGTATGCCACTTATCTAATGTAAAGTGACACTAAGGATTTTCTCGTCATTGACGATTCTGATATCCTCCCTAGGTAGGAATGTGAGAAAACTCGATCCCCGTCTGAGACAGGCTGAGAGAGTTCTCCCCCCACCGGAGTATAGCTACATATATATTTTGAACACACTTGGTACGAACAGCTTATGTGAGCCATACCTCGGTGAGTTGCTGGATGATGATGATGATTTATTTATTTTTTAAACTAACATCGGCACCCTTACGAGTTTTCACCGAAGCTAGCCCCTTTTATTTTTTGCATGTGCGCCCTTACGGGTTTTCACACAGCAGGGTTCACCCATTTTTGCCTGACGCGTCCTTTCGGATTTTCACCTCAGCCGGGTTTTAGACATTTTTGCCCTTAATTGGTCCCTCACAGGAATGTAGTACAACTTCATATGACGGTCATTTAATAGAGGAAAGGCCAGGTTCCCTTGGACTCAGGTGAGATATATCTGATTTTGTCGTCAAGGGTGTCCTCTACAGAATATGCTGGCATCATTTAAGACTGAGAGATAATCCTCTTTTGCCCCTTGCATATGCTCACAAAGCTATAGCAGCCACGCCTTTTATTGAGCTTGCCTTTTGAGTTCTCCCCATGGGCTGCATCCATCCAGGGAACACCTTTTGTCGACTGTCCTGGTTGGTATTCCTCCAGCTCATCAATGATATTTTGGAGCCTTTGCAGAGGCGTGACTCCATCTTTGACATAGTTGAGGAACTAGCCAAGGCTTCATATCTCTTCAGCTTTTTATTTTTATTTTTCCTACTGTTCTTTTCTTATTTCTTCCTCCTCGTCGCCTCTCTGATGAAGCGGGGCTAAGGTTTTACCCTTAGAGGCGAGGCACTCCTAACTATTGTCTTGTTCTTTTTATCTTTTGCCTCTGACATTTTGGTCAGCATTGACCTCTTCTTTTGGACCTTAGTCCTTTGTTGTTCTAGCTGGCTGTGGTCGGAAGTTATTTTAGTAGTTTGTTCGACCACTATATCTGGCAGCATTTGGGCGGCCTATCGAGTGCTATTCCCCCATATTGATACGGGGTTTCTTCTGGCGGGAAATCATATAAATTCCCTTCTATAATTTCTATGACATCCTCCAGATCGAAGGAAAATTTATGAACCATGTTCACAGAATTGTTAGCCGTATGAGGCTGCGGGGGATTAACCAAATATTTCCCCATATTTATTTGTCCTTCTTAGATCAGCTTTTACACTTCATCTTTAAACACAAAGCAACGCTCAATTGGATGGATGATGAAGTGGTGGTATGGGCAATAGTTAGGTGCATCTGTTCGATGCATTTCTTCTTTTCTTTTTGGCTTGGGCAGAACAATTGCTTTTTTGCTCATACATAACTCGAAGAGTTCTTAGGTCTTTTCCTTTGGGAAGGAGTATGGTCTCTTGAGCTTTTTTGCCAGAGATTCAGTATTTTTAAAACTTATCCATGTTTCTGCACCAGCAACTTGTTTTTCCCGAGAATCTTGTCTAGCTGCAAAGGTGACTTTGGAGTATTGTCGTGACTTTCACAACATTTCTATTTGAGCACCATTCCCTCTCGGTACTGGGCTTCTGGTACTTCATTTAAGTCTATGATAAGTTTGCCTTTTTTCTTTAGAGGACGGCTATATTCTAGTCATGGCTCCTCAAAGGAGAATGGCCTATTGACTCTGTCCATTGTCAGGACTTCTGTCCATTGTCTTGCAAGACCTTCCTTTACTTAAGTGAGTTTATACTGCTGATGAAATATTTGTCCTAGACTCACTTGAATCCCTTCCAGTGAGGCTACGATGGGCCCCTCTAGAATGTGGTTGCTGGAGTATATGATGGAGTTAGCTTTTGCTCAAGTAAGATTTGTTGGTGAGAGAATTGTTTCAGACTCATCTGAATCTTCTCTAGTGTTGTCATGATAGACCCTTCTAGAGCGGAGGTCGCTGGAGGGTATGATGGTATTGCCCCTTGCTCCGGCGAAGCTTGTCGATAGGAGAGCCATGACATACTCATCTGAATCTCCTCCAGTGCTCCCACGATAAACCCTTCTGGAGTGGGGGGTGCTGGAGGGTATGATGGTATCACTTCCTGCTCCGAAGGTGCATCTATGTTCTCGTTTGCAGGCACTTTTTCTGAGGAGTTTTCATCCATGTGGACAACATTTGCTGCAAATGTTAGTCTGGGCATTCAATGTGGCTGAGGCGGGTCTACCAAGTATTTTTCCATCTCCACCGCTCCTTCTCGGACGAGCATTTCAATTTCTCCTTTGCAGATATAACAATCCTCTATTACATGTCCCAACATACGATGGTACATGCAATAGTTGGATTCATCTATTTTACCAACTTCTGCTGGCCTTTTTGGTTCAGATAGCATCAAGAGATTTGCCTGCATGTAGACGTCAAACATCTTTCTTGTATGCTCTTTGATGAAAGAGTAAGGCATTTTCCTCCTCTCATTGAGGGTGGCATATGATCCCCTTCTATTGGGTGTCGAGACATTTGCATTGTTCTTGTCCCCTGTGTTTTCTACAGCCGAGGGAAAGTCTAGGGCATTGACCTCTTCTGTATCTATACTCTGCTTCTTTGGGACTTTCCCTTTAATGGAGGCAATGGTTGGATGGTCTGCGAAGAATATTTCTACATCCGTCACAATGTTATTTAGTTGATCAAAGTTCCTGACATTTGCGCCAATTAGCTTTTCACTTATTTTAGGCTTTAAGCCCCTTTTGCACAATTGCACCGCATCCTCGTAGGCTGGCGGATTGTCGCATTTCATGCAGAGGTTCCGCCATTTTTTGATATAGTCGGTGGCTGATTAATTCTTGCCTTGCTTTAGTGTCACCAGTTCAGTGATGGTGACCTTTCGCTCCGATACCTTGAAGCGGTCGATGAACTTTTTCTACATTATCTCCCAACTGCTGATAGAGTTACGCTTCAACTTTGCATACCATTGGAATGCAGTGCCCGTAAGAGAGGTAGAAAAGAACCTTAGGAGATAGACTTCATTAGTAGCTAGCTCTCCCAAGTCACTTATATAGTGGGCAATATGTTCTTGGGTTGAGCCTTCCCCGTCATACCTGGTGAACTTAGGGCACTTATTGTGATCCGGCGGGAGCTTCTTGAACATATGATGTACTGGGAATGACACTTTGTATAAATTGAATGTGCCTATTTTGTCGTCTTGTTCTGCCATTTTGGCTTCAACAATTTGCTCGATAAGATGCTTCTGTAATGCCGTAACATCATTTGCAGAAGCATGGGATTGCTGAGCATTATGATTGGGCTCCTCAACCTGATCTTCTTGTATCTCATCAGGGTTGAAGTTGACCTCTGTAACTTGCGGTCTTATCACTGTTGGCATAGGTACTGCCCTTAGAGGTGGTGCATTTATTGGGGGGACTTGAGCTATCCCTTGCTGCTCCTCCATCTTTTGTATTAGGTCATAGAGTAAGGCCCTGAGTTGTTGATTTTCTTGTCTCATCTTCTCCATAGTCTGAGGCTGTACTTGATCTTGAGGTTGTTCTAGAGCAGGCGCATAGTCTGCTCCATTTGACGGATTATGGGCCCACCCCGTTGCATCAGATTGATGATATCATTTGGGTCTTCCGGCAGGGAAAGCTGCCGGTTGGTGGTGCTGGAGGTGTAGTATGTATAGACCCGTATGCCATTCTTTATCATTCTGACAGTTCTCTTCTTCTTCTGAGTCGATCGGTTAAATGCGCCTAATTGCTCGAAAACAGATGTCTGCTGTCGGACTTGCTTATGTGCCTTATATGCACCTTTCCTCTTTTGACCTCATAGAGAACGAGGCTGGGTAGCTGAGTTGATTATCTGCCCCTCAGGCTATATGAGTTGTTGAGGTTGTTGTTCTACTAGGGTGACCCTAGTCTGGCGAATTTTGTGGGCTTCCTCTTTGGTTACCCACATTTTCTTTATACGGAAGCAACTATCCTCCGTTGAATTGCCCTCAATCCGAGGCATAGATTTACCCCCATTCCGAGGCATGAAGTTGCCTCCTGCTCGAGGCATGGCAGGCTCTGGTATAATTATTGGCTCCCGACGAGCAGGGGCCTTTGGAGTCCTTTTCTTCTTTTTAAATGTTGCCCCATCTTGGCAAATCTTCGGTAGAATCCCGAACCGATTCTGGACAGGAACCGTCGGGATATAATGGATCTTAAGAATGATTGGTTGCCCGCCATCTAGGCGAATGAGCAGGTTCCTACCAATATAGTTTTTTCCATCTTGGACGGACTTGCGGTTAGAACCTTCCACTTTTGCCTCTTGTTGGACGAGAAGGCTGGAGAGATGCTGATGGTATTGACGGCGAGCATTCGTCTACGTCGGCCGCCGTTGTTGCTTCTTCTGGTGCGAGAAGTGCGCCTCTTCTTCTTCTTTTTCGGAGCGGGTTCTGGTGCCGGAACAACTTCCAAAAAGTATGGAGATCCAATCATCGCGGGGAAGTCCTCGAAACATGTTGGCATGGTTAGATATCCACACCGTGCGTGGGTCGCCACCACAAGTGGGCCACACGTGACCCTTGCCGCCATTGTCGTCTTTTGAGTAGAAACTCGATCACCTGCATAAGACATGACAAAGTTAGTAGTAGAGTTGTGGTGAGGGCATCACCGGACGGAGAGATGAAGGGAAAGAGAGGTCCTACCGGGCGTGCCATCTGTTTGGGACCTGACCTAGCGATCTCTCTTATCGTTTTTCGGTCTTTTTGTTTTTTATTTGGAGAAATATAGGTCGGTTTTATGTATTTTATTTCTTGGACCATGAGAACTTGGGATTAGTCCTCAGGGAGTCCGGGACTTCGGATCAGGCGAAGATCCGAGTATATGACCTCTCCATTGACCTTGGTCACTGTTAATTACGTCGAGCAACCGCTTGACAACCCTTGATTAACTGTCCGTTGATGTCCTTGTAACATGCAACACTACTACTACATGCAACACATGCATATGAAGATATATTTTAGGTTAAGTTCTTGGCCTCACCTAAGTTTAAGATGGTTTATGATTGATTGGGAGTCTTTTTAAAATATTCTGGATTGACTCCGAGTTATCTGGATTGATTCCAAGTATTTTTGACCCATAAGGGTATTTTTTTAATTATGCTAAGTTGGAGGGTATAGGGGTATTATGGTCACTTTAGTGTGTGAAGTGAGTTTTAATGATTTAGGAAGGTTTCAAAACCTTAGGAGGTATTTTAGAGTTATTTTAAGTGTGTTTGGGTTGTAAGGGTATTTTGGTATTTTTTTCCGGAATTGGATTTATAGACTTAAAGTCTATCTTTGAGTATTTTTGTAATTATGTTGCATTAGGATCGTTATGATCATTTTAAGTTTTTTAGCATTTTAGGGAAACTTGAAAGTCCTTAGGATGTATGTTAGGATCATTTTAGACATATTTGAGTTATAGGGGTATTTTGGTAATTTTACCTTAAATCGGATTTATTAGAATATTTAATTATGTATTTATACATTTTAATTAGTTATTAAACTAATTAATTATATATGTGAAAATATAATAACATAATGTTACTTAAGTAATAGGTTCATGAATGCACACATATATGCTTAAAGAACAATATTGACATTTCATTTATTATTTCGGCATAATCACGTCTTATAGAACGACGATTTTACAATATAAATTCGGCAGAGCTTCCCCTTAGGAATAAACCTTAGGAAGAGATCCCTCCGAGACGAAAAATATCCTCCAAACGCAGCAAACCCGGGCAAGAGCACCGGATTTGGTCTTCAAATGGGTAAAGTTTCTCTTAGAAAATTTTGGGTCAAGGAGGCATGCCTTCTTCTTGCCTCTTGGGGGGTATTTATAGGCTTGAAAGCCTTAACCGGTAGGGGTACCCACCGTTGAATCTTGAGGGGGGGGGGGGAGATTAGAGAGGAGGGGGGGCCCGGTGGGCACCCCCACCGGTTCCCCTAGGAAATTTTGGGCCAAGGAGGCATGCCTTCTTCTTACCCCTTGTGGGGTATTTATATGCTTGAAAGCCTTAACCGGTGGGGTACCCACCGTTGAATCTTGAGGTGGGGGGGGGGGGGGGGGTGCCACCAGGAATTTCTTGGAGAGGGTGAGAGAGAGATTAGAGAGGGGGGGGGTGGGGGGTGGGCACCCCCACCGGTGGGGGGTGCCACCGGTTGGACCCCCTCACCGGTTGGACTCCCTCACCGGGGGGGGGGGGAAGCCCCCCTTCCCCTTTTTTCTTTTAAAAAAAGGGTCCAACAACCTGATGAAGGTGATGAGAGAATTCCAAGATAGGCCACCGCCACTCTGTGTTAGAACTTTCGATTCCACTTTTATTGTGCTTATTCCCAAAAAAGATAGAGTTGAGAGGGTTTCAGATTTCAGACCTATTAGCTTATTGAATGGCTGCTACAAGTGTTAGCTAGCAGATTGAAGAAAGTTCTTGATTCACTTACAGATGGTAATCAATCAGCATTCATGGAGGGAAGATTCATTCTGGACAATTCATAGCAACATATGAACCCATTCATAACCAAAAAATCCACAAAAGAGATGGGGCAATTCTCAAATTAGATTTTGAAAAAGCATCTGATGGAGTGAGCTGACAGTGTGTTAGTAGAACCCTTGGAATTATGGGATTTAAACAAAAATGGATTGATTGGATTATGGTATTTATTTGTACACCTAGGTTCTCTATTTTGATCAATGGAGAACCATGTGGTTCTAGAGTTCCAGAGGGTTAAGACAAGGTGATCCTATTTCACCCTTATTATTTCTTTTAGTGGGTCAGATTTTTAGCTCTCTCAAGGAACAAGCAACTGCCATAGGATTGATTGATGGATTCAGTATTGGTAGGAATGGTTTGCAGATTTCTCACCTTCAATTTACAGATGATACTCTTGTTTTCACATTAGGTCAGGAAGACAAAGTGGCCAATATGAAAAAACTGTTGTTCCTAGTCGAATGCATCACTGGTCTGAAAATAGATTTTGAGGAATCAAAGTAATAGGTGTAAATATGGTACCATGTAAAGTGACTGAAATTGCTAGAAATCTTCAGTGCAAGGGGACTGATTTTCCTATTGAATATTTGGGGTTCCATTGACTGATGGGACAACAAGAGTTCGAGATTGGGATGCACTCATCAAAAAAATTGAAATTCGATTGGAAGGGTGGAAGGCTAAGCTTTTATCAGCAGGGGGTAGGTTGATTTTGTCTAAAACTTTTTTATCTTCTTCGGCAAATTATCATTTTATCCATATTCAAAACATGGTTGGCAGTATCGGTATCGGTATAGGTCGGGATGGTACCAATCCCTCCCGAATCGGCCGATACCGGTCTTTATAGTTAAAAAAATAATAAAATATTTTTATTAATTTTTTATTGCCAGTATCGGCCAATACGGCAGATACCGACACCGATACATATCGGTATCGGTACCCACCGGTACCGGTATCGATACCGAGATTGCTATCCTTGATTCAAAATGCCTAAAATAGTGGAAAAGATTATTGAATCTATGAGAAAAAGTTTTGTGGTCAGGTGGAAATACAGGGAAGAAGTGTATCCATTTGATTGCCTGGGATCAAGTGTGTAAAAGTAAGGATCAAGGAGGATGTGGTTTGGTTAAGCTAGAGGTTTTTAATAAGGCTTTGTTGGCAAAGTGGGTATGGAGATTAGGAGAGGATTCTCAGCTGAAATGGGTAAGGATTATTAAAGAGAAGTATTATACTAATTCTTCTAGATGGGACCTGATGCCAGTTAGTAATTACAACATGTCACCAGTTTGGAGAAATATCTTGAAGATAGTGGAGTTGTTCGCTCCTGCTCTGAAACTTAAAGTGGGAAATGGGGAGTGGATAAAATTTTGGGGAGATCCTTGGTGCTCTGAGTTTCCACTAGCCACTCGGTTTTATCAATTGTATCAAATTGTTGAGGAAAAAGGATTGACTATAGCTCACCTGTATTTATATGATGATGATTTTCAGTGGAGGTAGAGTATAACCCTCCCTCTTGATTTTCAATGGAGGTATAGTATAACACTCTAGGGTTTTAAAGAAGACCCCTCCCTCTTCCTTTCCTGTTGGGAAGGATTCATGGATTAGATATTTGAAGAAGGGGCATTAGACAAGAGAGTGCAGAGAACCTGTGAGGTGTCTTTCTTGTGGGGGTATGGGTCATCGTAGTTCCAACTGTAGAAAGGAAGGAAGAAGCTTGAAGAAGAATGTAGCGTCCTAGTTTTTACAGATCTCCGGTGGGTGTAAGAGCAAAAACAAAATAATAAGGAACATAAAGGTAAAGAAACAACAGGTAGATCATGTCCATCATACAACAGAAATATAAGTAACATATCTCAAATGTTAAAACAACTGACCATATCTGGAAATTTTTTCTTTCTTATGAATTGGAGTTATCTTCTTTTTCTCCATCATCCATTGCTGGTCTCTAAAAAATATATTAAATAACTTTTATGAGAACCTGTAAATTGAGTTCTCAATAGGGATCATTTACATCCCCACTGATATCTTATTTTCACACACACATGTACACTAACCCATTTACTTTTCTAACTTATACATAATGTACAATTCTTATCTTATGAGCATTTACAAGTACTAGTTACAAAGTGGGCATAAAATGTCTAGGCTTAACTTTAAAATTTAATGCAAACCAAAATTACAGATTTCATTCTTATATTGTTAAATCTTTGGACTATACCCAATAACATACTCATAAATGCATGAGACCTTAATGGAATGATGCATTAAACTAATCTGGAATGCATACAACGTAAAACAATGTGAACCCATAATGAAAAATATTTAACAGATTTACAATTGTCACATATTTTCATATATTTCTTCCTTTTAATGGTACTTTATAGTAGCATAAAATATAAAAGTATCTTCTATCTGTCATTTACATAATATTTAAGGATTGAGTCTCATTATTTATTCATCTGATTGGTCGTTTTCTCATATTCATTTATCCGATCAGCCGTAAAATTCATTAATTGTTCATAAGTCCTAAGTTCGTAGGGTGACTCATCCTTTCAATTCGAAGTGACAAAGATAACTATAAACTAACAGTCGTATTGGTGAGTAGGTCGTTCCTCTGATGCACCTACTACCCTACAGCCTACCCAGCTTAGTAAGTCTTCGGAAACCTACTGAGGAGGCTGGGAAGGGCTATGCCGGGTCTGCAGTATACCCACACTCTCTCACTGCAGCGTCCACGCCCCAACCTATGGGTGCACTCATGCAGGAACTCTGTCTTCTGTCCAGCCGAGGTCCCAATCTTGGACTCTGGAACTGTCTCTACAGTAGGGATGCTCCGTGCTTCGGTGCCACACATCGTTAGAGAGCTTCCCGTACATCACCTTATCTCCAAGAGGCGTGTTGTCGTCCCGCTAGTCATAATATCACTTCTTTTCTTTATAAGAAGAAACTCAAACTATCGTAGAAAATACCGGTCATACATTTCATAAGAATTTATTTTCATTACAAAAGGCTTTCATGCTTCAATTTCACATTCATCATCATAATAGGATTTCATATTTGTCGTCATAGAGGATTCCATGCCTCATTTCTTTTCATAGTCTTTGTTTATGTTATTAGAGTCATCATAGCCATGTGTGTGTGTGTGTGTGTTAGTGTGTTATAGTATAATTTAAAGCAGATGTCAAGTCTTTTCTTCATGAATCATCATGAAACCATTGTTTATTATTAACACAACGGTTCATCATCATGGAAGGCTTCCTAGCCTTCTAATTTTCTTTCATAGGTTTCTTCTTTCTTAAGAAATGCACTAGAGTGTGCCTCCTAATTGTCTTCCTTTTCTTGGGTTCATCATAACCTTCATGCATCATAGGGTTTTTACATGCTAGTCCTTTCATTTACTTTTAAAATTCAATAGCATGCATCACTAATAAACCATCATTTAAAACATTTAAAATCATGTGGAAAAATAGACATCCATTATATAAGTTTATAGAGACAATGCATGCTCTTTTAATAATTCGTAACTCTTTTCACAACCTAAAACAAAGACAAGAAAATATGATTTTCTTCCTTATTTTTCATGTTTCAGTATTCCTCAAATTCTATAGATGGAATTCTTAAAAATTTACGATGCATTATAGTCCGCTTGTCTGTCATTAAATACGCACACCATAATCAATAAATTATCACGCCACACAAAAGACCATGCACCATTCATGCTTCCTAATACTTAATCATAAAACTTTCGTTTATTTATATTTTTATCCTTGAGAAAATATGATTTTCTCCCTTATTTTTTCATGTTTCAGTATTCCTCAAATTCTATAGATTGGAATTCTTAAAAACATACGATGCATTGTAGTCCGCTTGTCTGTCATTAGATACACACACCATAATCAATAAATTATCACGCCACACAAAAGACCATGCACTCATTCATGCTTCCTAATACTTAATCATAAAACTTTCATCTATTTATATTTTTATCCTTAAGAAAATATGATTTTCTCCCTTATTTTTCATGTTTCAGTATTCGTCAAATTATATAGATTGGAGTTCTTAAAAACTTACGATGCATTATAGTCCGCTTGTCTGTCATTAAATACACACACCATAATCAATAAATTATCACGCCACACAAAAGACAATGCACTCATTCATGCTTCCTAATACTTAATCATAAAACTTTCATTTATTTATATATTTATCCTTAAATTATTTAGACAAAAATATCTCTTTCTTCTTCTTTTCTTTAAATCAAATCTTTTTAATATATATGTGTATATATATATATATATATATATATATGCTAACGACATGCTTAAATAAAAAAATTCCGTATCATGTCATCTAAACAAACTTTCATCTTAATTATTATTAGTATTTTTTAAAGTATTATTATTTGTCAAATTATTCTTATTATTATTTTTTAAAACTAAAATTCATAATAATTTTATGGGGAGTAAAACTAAAGTTAAAAGATATATTCAATGGGGAGTGTCAGCCTACCTCTTACCAACAAGGCGGCCGTCGACTGTCACTGGACCGCCGCCAAACTGCCTCCCTTTCTCCTCCTCTTCCCTTCTTCCTTCTCTCTCTCTCTCTCTCCCCTCTTCATACCC
Organism: Zantedeschia hybrid cultivar; assembly: GCA_030544215.1. Classification (NCBI taxonomy): domain Eukaryota; kingdom Viridiplantae; phylum Streptophyta; class Magnoliopsida; order Alismatales; family Araceae; genus Zantedeschia; species Zantedeschia hybrid cultivar. The sequence continues at coordinate 1,707,727 of JARZZO010000014.1, read as the reverse complement.
CCCTGCTGCTCCCCTTGGCTTGCAGCCCCCCTTTCCTCCCTATTTATAGAGGGGAAGGGCAGTTGGAAGGGGGAGTGGAGGGGAAGTAGGGCGGTGGAGGGTGCCCCCCTCTTAGTGGGAGCGGTGTCCCCTATTGGGCCGTAGCAGGCCCATTGGGCCCTGGTTCAGGCTGGCCCATTAGGGCCTTGTTCTTGGCCCATTTAGGCCCTTAAACATGGCCCATTAAGGTCTCTTTTTAGGGCTCATTAAACTCTATAAGTTAGGGTCCATTAGGCCCATTAAATAGGGTCCATCAATGGCCCAAAAGTCTCTAGGTTTAGGCCCAATAACTTATTAAATTTAAATAAATAATTTTACATTTAAGTCCCTTATCTTTTATTAATTGTTCATGCATCCTTATTTCTTTAATAAATAATCGACGATGCATCTTTTTTAACTTTTTAAAGATACTTTTGGAAGCTTATATAATTTCTTTTAAGACCCTATAAAAGTAGTCAATGACATTTTAAATCCTAAACTGTTACTAATTGTATTTATGTTTTTTAAGAATTTACAGATATGCCTTCTCATTTTTGTGGGGTCTTACAAAGAAGGTGCTGTCTGAAGAGATGTCCGAGCCTCTGGTGAAAGCAATATGTACAGCCCTTTAGGAGTGCCTGGTTGTCTCTATCCTGTCTGATTGGGACGATGCCTCTTCCAATAGGAAAGTCCACTCTCAGAGGATACTCAGTTTATTACAAGATACTTGAGAGGGCAACCATGCTTGGAAGATTAAAGAACTGCAAGGTAATTCCTTTCTGGTTAGCTCATCTTTAAAGGGATGGAGAGAGGTAGCTTTGTCATCAAAACTCCTTTCTAAAGGGGATTACAAGGTGGAACATTGATGCATTCCACTCCATTGTTGAGAAATTTGGTTTTCTCAGAGGAATTGATGCTAGGACCTTGGAAAGCGAGATGCTCCTGTATGCTAGGGTACTTGTGGAGGTTGATGATGTAGAGAAGGTGCCGAAGGTCTTAAAAATCAGAGTTGGTCCTCGGTGCTTCTGGGAGACTGTTACAGTCGAAGGGTCTGCTTCCTTGACCTCTGTTTCCACCTGAGAGTCATCATATAGAAGCTCTGACCAATAGACCTGGAGGAAGTTGCTTTAGCTTACAAGAGTTACAGAGCCTCTCAGGATTCCAAGGCTGCTAATGGAGAATTACAGGTTCACAAAACAGGGGAACCGGAAGGTTGCTTTCGGCCAATTACTCGTCTGAGTCTTGGCTCGACTCAAGCTAGTCATGGTTTTGTCAAACCACTGAGCAAGCTAGTTCAACAGTTGGGGCCGCGAGACACATGACCGATGGGCAACTTTTCCTTTGATGTTGTGGAGTTCGAGGCTTCAGCTGCGGGATGGGATAGAGACGGTCACCAAAAATGGATTGAGAAGTGTGTGGAAGACGAGGACTATAGATACACAGCTGGCTGCAGAGGTTCAGGTTTGGAAGATGCACAGTCGCGGGTAGCACTGTCCTCGGATCCTGTTTGAAGGCTGTTGACGGGTAAGTTAACCGGGTGGAAGAATCTGGTTATTATTTGCTTATCGGGTAAGTCTCGGGTACCGAGCGGTTCATCGTTTTTTACCTGACTGCGATGTATCAGATTCTTCTTCCTTACCCTTTACGACTTCAGCGGACCCTGGACGGCGAGCTTTTAGTCCCAGGCTTGTTTCCCTTACTGACTTCCCTCCTTGCAGCCTTGATGGCACTCCCCCACTTGTGTCGAACCTCTGCCCTTCTGTTTTGAGTATTAACGCCCCTTCTTCTCTCTCTTACAAGGCTTTGATTCCTGGACAGAGATTGCAAACTGTTGTAGATGTTCATACTTCAGAGCTGGAGGTTTAGGTTATTTTGCAGCCTGGTATTCTCCAGAATCATTTAGAGGGGGCTATCATTCCGTATCGCCAGAGCTCAAAAAGTCTAGACACGACACTGCCTACGGGATATAAAGCACCATAAAGATGGGTTCAGCCGGAGGGTAATGAGGTGATGTTCAATCCACTACTACTTCATTCTTAGTCTCCTGAGCATGGTTGGCAGTATCGGCCAATATTGATACATAATCGATCGATACGTATCGGCCCTGCCCGGTACCGATATTGGAGGGCATCAGTACCGATCTTTATAGTTAAGAAAAAAAATCATATTTTTTATTGATATCGATACATATCAGTATCGGTACCCACCGGTACCAGTACATATACCGAGATTGCATCCTTGCTCTGGATTGGTCAGAGGACATTATTGTTTTTGGGAGAAAGATTGGTTTTTCCTTTAAAGGGAGGGAAGAAATGGTTATAAGCTTTATCAAAAATTTGAAAAAACATGATGCTTTGCAGAACAGTCCTAAGAGGAAAGGGAAAGGTGGAGGAATTAAGATTGGGAAAAGAGAATTGGAGTTTGTTAAGAACAATGTGGTGGTAGATTGCTTGAGAAGCAACAGGGAGAAAGGGAAGGGTGTTATTGTGTTGTCCCAATGATAGGTCTTTCATGGAATGTAAGGGGGCTTAACAGTGACAACAAAATAAGGGCGGTCAGAGATATGGTCAGGTCACTTAATGTGGACGAATCTGCACGCATCATCTCAGTCACTGCAGACAAGGCCCAAGGAACTCAAAAGGCAAAGGTGGAACCTGGACCATCGACAGCTGGTCTGGAGTCCTCAACTTCTCCAGTCTCTTGACAGCCTCCGCGTATGACTTCGGAGAACTAGCGCACACCCTCCACACAGGACCTACACTTCCACAATGCAAGCAACGCACCGGCTCCCTACACTCCCTCGTCCGATGACCCTCTCGGAGACACCTTCTACAAGACCTAGGGCCAGGGGTGGAGGAGGACCTATACCCCACCAGAGATGGCCTACGGGTCCCCGGAGGCACTCGGTTGGCTCCAGAGATAAAGGCTGGCAACCCCCGAGAACCCCGAGAACCCCCCGCTCTTACATATATCTCTCTATAGGATCTTCTTCTTAAGGAGGAGATCTATTGGAAGCAGAGGTCCAAAGAGAGATGGATGGAGGAGGTAGATAGTAATACTGCCTACTTTCACAGGATTATGATGTGGTCTACATTGCCCTTCTTACATTTGTAATAGTGGGCCTCATTCCGGAGAAAAGTTCAATATTACTGACCTCCCTAATAAAGGCATCCGCATTACTAAAGCTAGCTGTAGGAGCATAGTTTGCTCCATTTTTTCTTTTTGGGAAAGTGACCAACATAGGTCATAAATTCATTACAAATAAATTAATGGTACAAAACAGATACAAACAGACTCCGGAAAATGGAGCCTAACATTAAAAACCTTCATCAAATAAGGTAGCTCCTAGCACTCCCAAAAAACCCAAAAACTCATTTTATCAAAAGAATAAAATGAGGAAACAGCATAAACATATTTCACATTGTTGGGGATAATCCCACATCGGATATGGCTCCTTCAACTCAATGCCTAGGTTTTGAGTTGAACATTGAGTTGGACCCAATAACAAAACCTTTACATGGTATCAAAGCTGGTTTTGTGTCCTGGGTATCACACATCTGGCTATGGTGCCTAATGTCCACGTGTCAGTGCCTAATGTTGGCCTGCAAGTGCGGAGGCATGTTGGGGATAGTCCCACATCGGATATTTCATGGAATCACCCATCTATATAATGATATGGCTCCTTCAACTCAATGCCCAGGTTTTGAGTTGAACATTGAGTGGGCCCAATAACAAAACCTTTATACACATCACAAAAACTGATTATTGCATAACAGACTTCTGGAGATAACATAGGAGTTCTGCATTTGGATATTATTCCCTACACATGATTGTCTGGGTTGGTTTCTGCTTGACTTGCCGTTGGGCTGCAGTCTTTGTGGAGTGGAGGCGGAGTCCATGGACCATATGTTCACCTCTTGTTCCTTCTCTCTCGAGGTCTGGCAGTTACTTTGTGCTCAGCTTCAGATGGACTTCAGGAGGGTGGATTCTGTAGAGGAGCTTCTTAGTTCGTGGGGTTGCAACTGGGGCCTGCCCCAAGACTGTGTTCTATGGTGGCTGGTCCTTCATGTGACCATATGGGCTCTTTGGACGGAGAAAAACAGTGGAATCTTTAGGAGGGAGGCGACTACACCACACATTTTTATCTTTTGTTTGTGCATTGTAAATTGGAGCATTGTAATTCCTCTCTTTTGTCTTTACTGGAGGAGGATTGAGAGTGGTTAGCACCATCTTGGTGTTCTGTTTACGTGGGCCTTTTGTTGTTTTGCCCTCGCATTTTGTACATTCTCTCTTTTGACAATATAATACACAGTGGTACCATCCACATTAAAAAAATAAATAAATCCGTGAATGAAACCCTGCTGCCTTCTCCCAGTCTAGTACCCATTTGAAGGATCTTCCCCCAATCTCTGATAGCTTGTTATGATTCTGAGAAAAAAATCTTGAATTCCGTTCATTCCAAATAGCCCATAAGGTTGCTGGTAAGTGCAGTGACCACAACTGATTCTCTGACTGTCTTGGACAGATGGATCCCCACCAATGTATCAAATCTAAGACATTGGAAAGTTGCTTCCATGGAATGTGTATATTTGCTTCTAGCCATGTAGGCAATCTGTCTTTTTTTGGACTGTAGTTTCATTTTTGAGGTGGAGGAACCTCTCCTCTCACCTTATCTTTTGTACTACCTCTATTCATTTAATAAATTGGTGGTACAAACTACACTTATCCTCAAAAAAATCTGTCTTTATTTTAATCTTAACTCAGCAGGTTTTGCTGTTATCTGTATCATATTCTATTTTCTTTTCTAGGGAAGTAGATTTTGTCAATGAGACAGTGAGAACTCTTGCTGGTAATGGAACAAAAGGCTCGGATTACAAGGGAGGTGGAAAAGGGAGCTCACAGGTAAGAATTTAAGGCTCGAGCTTGCCTACTTTTCTTGTAGCTGATTTCTATGAATTCATATGGAAATTTTTTCTCATCCAGTATTAGATAATTTCGGCTTCTGAGGTAGTAAGTTTTGGTCTTGGATTAATGTATCACTCACCTGATTTAGTTTATCTTTCTTAGGTATTGAACTCCCCTTGGGATGTCTGCTTTGAGCCCTCAAATGAGATAGTATACATTGCAATGGCTGGACAGCATCAAATTTGGGAACACAATACATCAACTGGAGTTACAAGAGTTCTTAGTGGTGATGGTTATGAAAGAAATTTGAATGGGTCAAGGTACTCTACTTTAAGGATAGTCAAAACCTCTTTTGTTTCTGACAGAACTGTTTATGGCAATTTCACCCATCGTCGTCATTTTTTCTTTCCAGTATTGCGTAAGACAGTCTGATGTGATTGCATATAATCTGGATTTTTGTATGTCAGTCTGATGTGATTGCATATAATCTGGATTTTTAACTGCCGTCATTGGTTGGTTTTCATGGTATAGAATTGTGTCTCAGCTTTAATGAATATGTGCTACTTGCCAACAGATCCTATGGAATCCTATGAGATCTATCAACAGATCCTATGGAATTCTGCAAGATCCTCTGAGATCTTATGGATCTCGCCGTTCTGTATGTAGCAATATTAGTATTAGATTTTGTTTTCCCGGTTTAGGAGCCAAATTGTGGCCATAATCTCTGCTTGCTCCGCAATGTAACCGTGCTTACTATTTTATACCTCTCTCTATGTATTAAGCCTAATGATGCCACATATGAGGATAAGCCTTTCAGTCATTTTTATGCGTTTTTTCATTGTATGAGAGCTGTCTAGGGTCCTAATAGGAGCAGCTAAGCTTGGGCATGTTCCTCTTGAGATCTTAGTGGGCTAGGGATTTCTATGAGTCTTAATCAGAGGCAACATCCAGTTGAAGTCTCCGGAACAAATCATGTAGTTTATAGGTTCTTGTCTGCATCTGGCCATTCTCTTAGTTTGTTCCTAGCCATCATTCTAGTTTGTTGAGTTCTTCTGTTTCAATGGATACACATGCCAAGACTGCTGTCTCAATGGTACAAAGCATTGTACTTTGTCCTGCACTTATCTAAGGCTGCTGTCTCAATGGAACAAATCATTGTACTCATCCCTAGTTATGTTTCCTTTTGAATATCATCTTAGGAACTAACTTCTAGAAATACAAGTATCTTACATCATTGTTTAGATTGAATTGATCCTATATAATAACAAGGTTTATTATACGTGTGTTTGGTATCCAATATGTGAAGTGTTGAGCAGGGCTTTCTATGTTGGACAAATACAAATTCGTGAATCTTGAATCCTGTTAGCTTATGAATATAAAATAAGCACTTGCGGATTTCTGAGTAGTTATTTTCTTTGGAATGATAGCTCCACAAGCACTTCGTTTGCGCAGCCTTCGGGAATAACGTTATCTCCTGGTAATACATAATATGCCACTCAATCACTCGGCTCTTTCAGCCTCATTAATCTTGTTGTGGCTTATGGTCAAATACTTAATGCAGATCGACTGGAGGTATATGTTGCTGACAGTGAAAGTAGTTCCATCCGGGCACTCGATCTGAAAACTGGGGGCTCAAGGTTGCTGGCAGGGGGAGATCCAGTCTTCCCAGAGAATCTTTTTAAGGTATTATCTCCTGTCAGCATTCAGGTCAATCATTTTTTCAAGTGCTTCTAAATCTCAATCATAGATATACATTACCTGCTGTAGGTGTGTTTATCTACAACTTTCTTACTTTCTTTAATGTAATGAGTTTAATTCTTCTTGCAGTTTGGTGATCAGGATGGAGTGGGCTCAGATGCACTTTTCCAACACCCATTAGGCATCTTCTGTGGAAAAGATGGGCAGATCTATATAGCAGATTCATATAATCACAAGGTAGTGGTCAACGAAGATTGACTAGTAACCTGTAGAAAGTCCATCATTTAGCTCAAGTTTTCTTTATACTTGGAAAATTACTTACAGGAATCATGCTATATAGATAATCAGATTTTGGCCCTTCAAACCAATTCCCATCAGGAAAATTCAAGGAAAAAGGAAAAATCGACCAAAACTGGTCCATATCAGCACAAATCGGACCAAAATCATTTCAATCAGATGTGGATTGGTCAATCCTTCATGAATTGGAAGAGAGGTGAAATTTTATAAAAACGTCCTTACATATTCCTGACTGGATTCTATGAAGTTACCAACAACAACCTCCTTGATAAAAGGACTCTATGGGAAGCAGTTAAAACGTTATGGTGGGTAGTCTACTATTCATCATGTTTGGAGTCTGTTTCCCTTTTTTTTTTGTTTCTTTTCTTTTACTTAAACTCCTTGTTTCTCTTGGTCGGTAATTTTTATTAATTAATGGAAACCTAACATGATTAATTGTGAGTGAGGACTTTCCAAGGAGATGACATTTATTCTCTTTTTTCCTGTTTACCCTCAGGTCACAGTGGCTTAAAGAGGCTCCTTTCAGCACCTGATAGGTTGAAGATGATAGAGAGGAGCTTGAAACATCAAGTTGTCCTCTCTGTCTCTCCCTCTCTGCTTTCCTTCTCTCTCTCTCTCTCTCTCACACACACACACACACACAGAGTCTCACTTCTCTTTTTCTTCCAGTTGTTGTTCACACACGTGACACATCACAGATTTCTGCCTCTTTTCTGAAGCCTCTCTCTTTTTCCCATATCCTTTACTCCCTCTTTCCCTTTGCTTTCCCGCTCTTTGCTCTTTGTTCTCACACACAAGTATTATTCAGCCTAGACAAGGAGTGGAGGCAGTGTACTGCTTTTGTAGAGGGTTAAGGAAGTGGAGGGTGTCTTTACAAGCAAGGAAAGTGAGAGTGACAGTTTGAGGTGGAGGGCATGGGGGAGCAGGCCCTATTTGAAATTGTGGCAGGAGTCCGATCCACTCTTCATTCAGGCCCAGCCTACCCATCTACATCTAGGTCTGGAAATGGTGCCAGCGCCCTGCTGCTCCATGGCAGCGGGATTGCTAGGCTTAGGCTATTGTCTCTAGCACTAGTTCTTGTTGGTTCTTCTTTGCTTGATGGTAGTAGTTAACCTCATGGATGTTTGTTTACTCCTCACATTTAGAGTCTGTAATTTTTTTTCAAGTCCTTTTGTCTCTTGGTCTCTAGGAACAGGGGTAAATTGATCAATTTGTATTAGCTAGTGAAAAACCTAATATGATTAACAGGGAGTGGGGGTCTGCAGTGTATCAAGTTGGCACTGTCAGCACATTCTGTCCCCCCCGCCACACACACACACACACATCGATTTTCAATAGATCCAAAGATGTAGAAAAAATATCTGGTTTACTACCTTACCTGATTCCTGTTTTTTGCAAGGAGGTGCAAAGTGCCTCTCATTCACATCACCGAATGATGGATTCAGTGATCTAGCATAATTTTTGGATTTACATGCCGCTTGACATCAATTGTCTGCAAGGTGATGCAAGGTACCAAGCCAAAATAACTTTCAACAAGGCAGGGCTTTGCCAAAAGTCTCATAAGTACGCATGTAGAAAACTACCTTATTGGATGGAGTTTAAGCTCGTACAACATTGTAATTGTGACAACCCCAACTCCGGCCATGAAGACCATGCTGGAGCCATCACTACAATTATATTGGTTTGGGTGGCCTAAAAAAGCCAAACTCCAAAAATGGAAGTGCAAGAGAAACAGAAGAAATGAAGCGTGCACCAAAAATTTCATACTTCATTAGGTATAGAACCAGTAAACAGAGGTGCATAGCCAATATAATGATTTAACATTACCCAAATAAGAGAGATAATACCTTTAAAAGATGTTGACTTGATTCTTCTGAAGTTCCACTCATTTGATCACTCTTTGAGGTTCATCCAAACTTTGACGACCCTGCCACCCACAAAATTGAAGCAAAAGAATAGAAAGGGTGGCAGTGAGTTGTCAAACTTGCATTGGGTCCTTCCAGACCATTGCCACTCACCATGAAACGAAGGGCACAATACTGATACTAGACAGGCAATTTAGTAAGAAAATTTAGACATGCAATTTGATAATTAAATTCTACGATAATGCAAAACTCTAAACTAGAGTGCGAGCGAATAAGCTACAATATGCAAAATGATGTGCCAGGCCAAAGTAAGTCGCAAGATTCTATTTTGGCTTAGACCGGACTTTAAATATTTGATTTATTTACAGTCTATTGAATTCTTCCAAGAGACATAACTTCCTTTATATACATCAAATAGGTAGGCAAACATTAACTAGATCGGGTCATTTTTTTGAAGGTGACCAATAGATCACAATTCATTGATAATTAAATAAAGATACATAAAGGAACAAAGCTGCTCAGAAAACACACAAGAAACCCCTTACAGGTAAGAATAAGAAAGCCCCTCTCCAAGGGTGAAATAAAACTCTCCCCCATATCTTATCAAGATGATAAGATAAAAAACAGAAATACAAAGAAAAAAAATACAGTGATCAGTCAAACATCCTCAAAGACTGCCTTAAAACAGACAAAATAGTGGAGGATTTCGGTTCCCCCAAAACCCTAGCTGGTGTACCCCACTCCGAAACCCATCTAATAACCCTGTGCAAAATGTTAGAAAAGCTATCAAACTTCTAAATCTTCTAAAATTCCTCTCAGTCCACTCCCCACAAAAATGCAGGGAGAATAAGAGACCACAGTTTCCTCTCGATTGGGGAAGGACAAAGCTAAGCCATCCATCGAGCATTTGAAGCACAGAAGAAGGTTCCACCCAGCTGATATTTAGGCTGCTGCAGCACAGCATCCATCATGCTTGAACAATTCCACAATAGCAGAACAAGTGTTCCACATTCTCAATAAATCTGCCACAGAAGAAACAATTGAGTTTCTGCAAGGAAATGAACCGGCTCAGTCTATCCATGGTTGGTACTCTACCCAAAGCAATCTTCCACAGAAAAATGTTGATCTTGCAAGGTAAATTCTTGGACCAAACTAGATTTCCCCAAGGCACTTTGACCCCACTGTCGGTAATTACTCTTATCACAGCATAAACAGAGAAAGTGCTTTTAGAATTCCAAGTCCATAATCTTGAATCTTCACAGTTCCTCTGCAGCCCAAAATTTTTAATATTGTTCAGCACAGCCACCAACAGTTGGATCTCCTGAGTTGTAAGATTTCTTCTAAAGCTCAAATTCCATGGGTTGGACTGTCCATAAGTGTACATCTCAGCCACAAACTTATTTTTATCCTTTGAAATTAGACACAAGTCCGCAAATTCCACTGCCAAAGGCTGACTCAATACCCACTTGCCTTCGCAGAATTTGACCGAGCATCCATTACCCACGGTAAAAGAAATTGGTTGGGGGGGGGGAATCAAATCAACACTAGATCAGGTCATTGTATGGTCTTAGATTTCTTTTTGACTATATTTAGTCTCACATCTAGCTTATTTCTCATTTGTTCATGCACTTGGTTGCCTCTGAACTGGTACTACAAGGGCGATCTATTTGTAGTCATTTTATATGATTTAATTAGAAAATGATCCAATTTAATCAATTTAGAAATAACAGGGTCACCAATGCACTACTCATGGTCATGTGCCTCAGTGGAGCAGCTGCAAGCGAACTTAACCAGGTCCTTGCCTGTCCATCCTAACCGACGCTGACCGTCATGAAAGGTGATGCGAGTGAGTAGGACTGGTCAGCCACAAACGGGACTCTCTCGCTATCCTAAGTAAGAAATGTCGAGACTGGACCCATCTCCCAGTCTTAAAGATTGCTCAAGGTCGTGACACACATCCATAGTTATAGTTGAGCTATGGTCTTCGACCCCTACCCTGAAGAGGGTTCTGGTCTTAAAAAGGAGAAAGAGATCTAGTGTGAGGGCATCACTCTAGCTTAGAGAGATGAATATCTATATAGTCTTATTATATCACGGTCATTACACATTCATTCCATTGTCAGAGAATGGTCATTCCATAGTCTTTCTACCCTTGCCAGATTAACTTATTTACCATACATGTATATACACATATATGTGGAGTAAGACCTATATACTTAATTCAATAGCACCCACATGAAACTTCACAATGACTACAACTTTATAGATTGGTTCTACACTTTACACATGAAAACACACCATTTTGACTTATCCAATGTACATAGTTTTCTGATCATAAATACGGGTGTTTAATAGTTGAGAGAGATATGACCCCAATATAGAAGAATACTATATATAGCTTATAGATGCAACAAGGTTGATTAATAGAGAGCCGTGTGGTTATTTCAATAGTTCTAGAGGACTTAGGCAAGGAGATCCTATGTCACCTCTCCTATTTCTGCTCATTGGTCAGATTTTCAGTTCTCTTTGGGACTCACGCTCAACAAGGATTGGTTGAGGGGTTCAGAATTGGTAGAAGCAACATCCAGTTATCTCACCTTCAGTTTGCAGACGATACGTTGTTGTTTACATCTGGAAGCAATGAGGATATCCAGAATATTAGAAGATTGTTAGTTTTGGTGGAAGTAATTACAGGTCTGAGAATCAATTATGAGAAATCAGAAATTGTTGGTTTGAATGTGCCTCAGGATAGACTACAAGATATTGCAAATTCGTTAAAGTGCAGAATCAATAATTTCCCTATTAAATATCTGGGTTTGCCCTTATCGGATGGTGTCATAGGGTTGGGGACTGGGATGGTCTTATAAAGAAATTTGTGAATAGATTAGAAGGATGGAAAGGCAGTTTTCTTTCAAGATGAGGGAGATTGATTATGTCCAAAGCAGTTCTTTCTTCATTGTCTATCTACTATGCTTCTATCTCCAAGATTCCTAGAACTGTGGAAAAAATTATTGAATCAGCAAGGAGTTCATTTTTCTGGTCAGGAGGGAAAAAGGAAAAGAGAGGAATTCACTTGATCAATTGGAAGAATGTATATAAGAGTAAGGATTAAGGTGGAATTGGTCTATGTGGTGTTGCCATCTTCAATAAAGCCTTGCTAGCCAAATGGTTGTGGAGAAGAGGGGAGTGTTCGGATGCTCTCTAGGCTGTGATTGTTAAGGATTTGTATTTTCAGTGTAAGAATAAATGGAGTTTCTACCCTTCAACCAGTTACAATCTGTCTCCCATATGGAAGAACATTGTTAAATGTGCTGATTTTATGGTCACTTCTTGTCATATCCAAGTGGGCAATGGTTGTGATACTCAGTTTTGGAAGGACAAATGGTGCTCTAGCTTGGTCTTCTCTAGGCACTTCAGCAATCTATTCAATATTGCTCATAATCAAGATGTTTTGGTTGGGGAGGTATTATCTCATAGTGATACAAATCAGATTAATCTTCTATTGAGAAGGAACCTAACGGATGTGGAAATAGAGGAACTCTTAACTCTGCTGAATTTAATTAGTGGAGCTAGGATTTGTGGAGAGGTGTTTGATAAGAGAGTGTGGAGATGGTAAAAAAATGGGCAATTTTCGGTTAAGACTTTGGTTCATCTGTTGAATGATGGTGGCACCAGGGTTTGGTGGAAGGATCTGGTATGGTCAAACCATCTTCCAAACAAGATCAGAGTGTTTCTATGGAAACTTGCATGGAATAGAATTCTTACGGGAAAAAGGGCAAAGAAGCTTCATTTCTCTGGGAGTCCCTCATGTGTTTTCTGTGCTATCTTTGAGGAGGACCAAAAGCATTTATTCAGTGGTTGTGGAATAATTAGTATTCAGTGGAAGACTCTCTGTAGATTATTTGGAATTGCTTGGGTGGAGCATTCTTCTGGGTTGGAGTCGTTGAGATGGTGGATTACAGCCTGCCCTTCTAAAGACCTTAAACAAGTGTGGTTCCTCATATGTCCAGCTATGTTGTGGTCAATATGGTGTGAGAGAAATAGGAGGAAATTTAGTGATCAATTCAGAAGTGTTAATGAATTATGGAAGAATACATTTAGATGGGTGGAAGAATGGGGAAGAGCTGCTGGTATCCTATATGAAGGGAGCTCTGTTATCCTTCAAAAGGCCAGACAGTGGAGAGAGCTGATCTCTTGACGAATTTGGTTTAAAGCTGTAACTTTGTTTTATTTCCTTGATAAGACAGAAGTGTAATTTTCTATTGAGTTTATATGGGGACTTGGATGGGGGGTTGTCCTATCCAGGTTGTGATGCCTTCTTGGGCTCTCTTTTGTACTCCTCTTATTGTTCAATGGAATTGTGACTTTATGTCACCTTCTAAAAAAAAAAAAGGTATTCAATAAACCAAGGAAATGATAGCATTTGATTGAGATTTTAATGCTGTAGGGTTTCATGTTATCATTCTTGGGATGGAGTTCAAATGAGAATTTAGATACATAATATGACGGTCATAATAAAAACCAAGCTAGTGGTTAGCTTATTAATTTATGAACATTAATTTTAGTATAAAACAGACCCTGAATGGATCGTAAAGTTACATGTGTACATTGCAGAATTAACCTTTCTAGTCAGGCATGATATGGCAACATTCGTACTCTTTAAACTGGGACTTGGTTACACATTTAAATTGATACAATATGGCGTAAAAGTAGATACCGTCCCACCCATCAAGATAGCCCACAGTGTCTCCTAAGTGCACATTGATTGAAGACCATGTGCATAGCCCTTGCTTCTAGCTTGATCCTGGCATCAGATAGAATGAAGAGAAGCCTTTTTCATAATTGTGTAGATTGTTCCAGGATTTTTAGAGATTCTCCAAATGCTCTGTGTGTGTGTATGTCTGGAGAGACCTTCCCCAGCTTCTCTCTCACCTTCCTCAGCAGTGGTTCAGCCCAAGGTTTAAAAACTCGGCTCGGATCGGCATGGATTGGCCGACTCGGACCGATTTTGGGCCGACCGTGCCGATCCCGAGTAACCTGGCTGAGTCCAGGACTCAGATCGTCCGATCCGAGCCGGATCGGGCGATCCGAGACTGGATCGGGCCGGGTCGGCTTGGATCGGCCCGACTCGGCCCCCAACGGCTAGTTTGACTAGCCGTTGGGGGTCAACCTAGCCGTTGGGGGTCAACCTAGCCGTTGCCGGCCGTTCCCAAACGGCCAGCAACGGCTAGTTTGGGCCTTGGGGGTCTATTTAAACCCCCCCAAGGCCCTCCTAAGGCTCCACAAATTTCCTTTGAGCCTCCTAACATTCTTGCTCTCTCTCCCACTCTCTCGATCACATAATTCTCTCTCCATCTCTCCCACGAGGTCACTTCTAGTCTACTACAAGCTCCGCGATCTCTCATCTTCTTGTGCTGTGAAGGAATGGCATCTCAAGGTGCTGCTGAGCGGTCATCTGGGAATCCTCCTAGCGCTGATCCTACTTGGGGTCATTGCACACCGGTGGACATGGGCCAAAGAAAGGTACAATGCAAATATTCCAACCGGATTGTCTCTGGCGGGGTCTATTGATTCAAACAACATCTTGTTGGAATAAAAGGTGAAGTTGCAGCATGTGCTCGAGTTCCTTCAGAGGTTAGGATCCAATTTCGAACTTACATGAAGGAGAAGGAATCAAGCAAAGCAAGTACTACCATAAGAAGACAGGAAATTCGAGAGGAATTGTCTGAACCAGCGCGAAGGTCTGATGCTGGAGTCCGGCTTGGTGGAAGTAATCAACCTATAAATGTTGATGATTGGGATACAAGTAAGTTTCTTATTTAACTTATTATCATGTTCTTCATTTAACGTTTTCAGACAAATAGTTATAGTAGATTATTTTTTTTTTATTTTACATTTAAAGCTGAATTGCGATGTGCAATGAAAGCAAGCCGGCGGTCCTTTGCAGATGAGGACTTATTTCGGCAAACTGGAAGATATGGAGGACAAGGAAGTGGCTCCATACCTTCTGCACAAGAGAGCACTAGCGCCGGCACGAGCGCTAATGTATGCGAGGAGCTGCCTCAGGAGTTCACTGAGACTGGAGATCCTAGAGTAGGTCCAATAGATCCCTTGCTCACCAAGAAGAGGGATAAACAACCTTCTATTAGTGCTGCATTCAAGAACTTAAAACTTTATAAGGAGAAGATAGGGAGAGCTACATCTAGGTGGTTTTTCTATAACAGTATCCCTGCTAATGCTGCCAATGGGCCATATTATGAGTCCATGATCGAGACCATACAAGAAGTTGGCAAAGGGGTTGAGGAACCTTCTCCATATGAGATATACAACAAGTACTTGGATATGGAAGTTGATGACATTCGAACATACATTAAATCATTTGAAAGGATCTGGGATGAGTATGGATGCACTTTAATGTGCGATGGATGGACAGGTACATAAATCTTATGTTCAGTTTCTTATCTTATCTTCATTTTTTATTAATCAGAATTGGTCTCTTTCTGATTTCTTATCACGTTTGGAACTTTACAGGGATAACAAGAAGAAGTATGATCAACTTCTTAATTTACTGCAAAGCCGGAACCGTATTTTGGAAGTCCATTGATGCATCTGGAAAAATAAAGAATGCCAAGTACCTATATGAATTAATGGATCAAATGGTGGAAGAAGTGGTCGAAAAAAGGATTGTCCAAGTGGTTACGGACAATGCAGCGACGTTCAAGTTAGCTGGACAAATGTTGATGCAGAAGAGAGAACATCTATACTGGGTTCCCTGTTCTGCTCATTGTATTGACTTGATGTTGGAAGACATTTGCTCTGATCCGATGGTAGATGGAGTGGTCAAGAGTGGTCGATTTATCACCACATTCATCTACAACCACAACAACATTCTGGATATCATGAGCACACATACTCATGGAAGAGAGTTGCTTCGTCCAGGAGCCACCAGGTTTGCATCTCAATATATCTCTCTAGATAGTTTAAGTCAACAAAAGAACAACTTGATTAGGATGGTGGCATCGGAAGATTGGGAGAATCACATATTGCGGCATGTACCAACTAAGGTCAGAGAGAAAGGTAAGAAAGTAGCTGATCTAATTCAGTCTAGACCCTTCTGGAGGGGGGTGCAAGCGGTGTTAAATATTGTAGAACCGCTTGTCCGTGTCTTGCGATCTTGTGATGGAGAAAGAAGATCAGATATGGGATATTTATATGAAGCTATGGACAGAGCTAATGAGCTCATTCAACTTAACAATCCAACAACCTATGTGAAGTGGTGGGACATAATAGACAGACGTTGGGAACACACTTTACATCACGATCTTCATGCAGCTGGTAAGCTACTAACTTTCTATATGTATTATTTGCATACACATTTCTCTTAAGTAATAACTAACTTTGACTTATTTATTTAGGTTATTTTTTCAACCCTCAGTACATGTTTAGAACTGATGGGAAGAAGGATAGCTATGATAGTTGCTCGGAAGTGTTGATGGGGGCTAAGTCTGTTATTAAGCGCATGCTTGTAGATGAGGACAGAGCAATAATGGCATGCAAGCAAATACATGATTACAGAATGATGTTATACCACTTTGGGACAAGTACTGCTCAAAGAGCTGCCAAAATTTTGAGTCCAGGTTTGAAAATTATTAACTAGATGTTCTACTTAATTTTTAATTATATCTTGCACATTGTTAACATGGCTAATTTTTTATTTACAGCTGACTGGTGGCTAGATCATAGAAAATCATATGGGTATGAAGATCTAGCCTATGTTGTAATTCGGGTCTTAAGTCAAACAACTTCTTCATCAGGTTGTGAGAGAAACTGGAGCACCTTTGGCTTGATTCACACCAAGCAAAGGAATAAATTGAAGTCGAGCCGTCTAGAGAAGCTAGTATTCTATTATTATAACATGAGGTTGAAGTTAAAAAATCTGGAATTTATAAGGAACCTTCAAAGGCAGGAGAAAGAGAGAATTTCCGGACAAGTCACGGAGACGACACATGCAGAAGAACCCATAGACTTGGATGAGCTGTTCGAGGAGCAACATCCACTAAATGCATGGGTTGATGCAAGCACCTCAAATGAGCCTGAATTCAACTCAAATGATCGGGAATGGGCGGAAGGTGAGTTAGATAATGTTCCATTACTTACTGATTTTCAACCTCCTCCTCCAAAACGTCAGAAGAAGAGCAAAAAACAAGCACCAAGCAAAAGGAAGAGTGGTACTAGAATTCAAATTGCTGATCTGGAGACTATCGAGGAAGAGGATGAAACGTCAGAACCAAGTGATGAGGTCCAATATCAAACCTCAAATGACTCGACATCAAAGACGAGCTCCGACAGTTCTGAGGATGGCGAAGATGCTACCAGTGCCCCAGCTCCACCAATTCAATTCACTGGAGAAGAAGAATACACACATACTACCCAAGATGAACATCATGGTAGTAGAGCAGGACGTGAAAAATTTATGTTTGAATGGAAGATTCTTCACGTCCTGCTCTACTACCATGATGTTCATCTTGGGTAGTATGTGTGTATTCTTCTTCTCCAGTGAATTGAATTGGTGGAGCTGGGGCACTGGTAGCATCTTCGCCATCCTCAGAACTGTCGGAGCTCGTCTTTGATGTCGAGTCATTTGAGGTTTGATATTGGACCTCATCACTTGGTTCTGACGTTTCATCCTCTTCCTCGATAGTCTCCAGATCAGCAATTTGAATTCTAGTACCACTCTTCCTTTTGCTTGGTACTTGTTTTTTGCTCTTCTTCTGACGTTTTGGAGGAGGAGGTTGAAAATCAGTAAGTAATGGAACATTATCTAACTCACCTTCCGCCCATTCCCGATCATTTGGGTTGAATTCTGGCCCATTTGAGGTGCTTGCATCAACCCATGCATTTAGTGGATGTTGCTCCTCGAACAGCTCATCCAAGTCTATGGGTTCTTCTGCATGTGTCGTCTCCGTGGCTTGTCCGAAAATTCTCTCTTTCTCCTGCCTTTGAAGGTTCCTTATAAATTCCAGATTTTTTAACTTCAACCTCATGTTATAATAATAGAATACTAGCTTCTCTAGACGGCTCGACTTCAATCTATTCCTTTGCTTGGTGTGAATTAAGCCAAAGGTGCTCCAGTTTCTCTCACAACCTGATGAAGAGGTTGTTTGACTTAAGACCCGAATTGCAACATAGGCTAGATCTTCATACCCATATGATTTTCCATGATCTAGCCACCAGTCAGCTGTAAATAGAAAATTGGCCATGTTAACAATGTGTAAGATATAATTAAAAATTAAGTAGAACATCTAGTTAATAATTTTCAAACCTGGACTCAAAATTTTGGCAGCTCTTTGAGCAGTACTTGTCCCAAAGTGGTATAACATCATTCTGTAATCATGCATTTGCTTGCATGCCATTATTGCTCTGTCCTCATCTACAAGTATGCGCTTAATAACAGACTTAGCCCCCATCAACACTTCCGAGCAACTATCATAGCTATCCTTCTTCCCATCAGTTCTAAACATGTACTGAGGGTTGAAAAAATAACCTAAATAAATAAGTCGAAGTTAGTTATTACTTAAGAGAAATGTGTATGCAAATAATACATATAGAAAGTTAGTAGCTTACCAGCTGTATGAAGATCGTGATGTAAAGTGTGTTCCCAACGTCTGTCTATTATGTCCCACCACTTCACATAGGTTGTTGGATTGTTAAGTTGAATGAGCTCATTAGCTCTGTCCATAGCTTCATATAAATATCCCATATCTGATCTTCTTTCTCCATCACAAGATCGCAAGACACGGACAAGCGGTTCTACAATATTTAACACCGCTTGCACCCCCCTCCAGAAGGGTCTAGACTGAATTAGATCAGCTACTTTCTTACCTTTCTCTCTGACCTTAGTTGGTACATGCCGCAATATGTGATTCTCCCAATCTTCCGATGCCACCATCCGAATCAAGTTGTTCTTTTGTTGACTTAAACTATCTAGAGAGATATATTGAGATGCAAACCTGGTGGCTCCTGGACGAAGCAACTCTCTTCCATGAGTATGTGTGCTCATGATATCCAGAATGTTGTTGTGGTTGTAGATGAATGTGGTGATAAATCGACCACTATTGACCACTCCATCTACCATCGGATCAGAGTAAATGTCTTCCAACATCAAGTCAATACAATGAGCAGAACAGGGAACCCAGTATAGATGTTCTCTCTTCTGCATCAACATTTGTCCAGCTAACTTGAACGTCGCTGCATTGTCCGTAACCACTTGGACAATCCTTTTTTCGACCACTTCTTCCACCATTTGATCCATTAATTCATATAGGTACTTGGCATTCTTTATTTTTCCAGATGCATCAATGGACTTCCAAAATACGGTTCCGGCTTTGCAGTAAATTAAGAAGTTGATCATACTTCTTCTTGTTATCCCTGTAAAGTTCCAAACGTGATAAGAAATCAGAAAGAGACCAATTCTGATTAATAAAAAATGAAGATAAGATAAGAAACTGAAGATAAGATTTATGTACCTGTCCATCCATCGCACATTAAAGTGCATCCATACTCATCTCAGATCCTTTCAAATGATTTAATGTTCGGATGTCATCAACTTCCATATCCAAGTACTTGTTGTATATCTCATATGGAGAAGGTTCCTCAACCCCTTTGCCAACTTCTTGTATGGTCTCGATCATGGACTCATAATATGGCCCATTGGCAGCATTAGCAGGGATACTGTTATAGAAAAACCACCTAGATGTAGCTCTCCCTATCTTCTCCTTACAAAGTTTTAAGTTCTTGAATGCAGCACTAATAGAAGGTTGTTTATCCCTCTTCTTGGTGAGCAAGGGATCTATTGGACCTACTCTAGGATCTCCAGTCTCAGTGAACTCCTGAGGCAGCTCCTCGCATACATTAGCGCTCGTGCCGGCGCTAGTGCTCTCTTGTGCAGAAGGTATGGAGCCACTTCCTTGTCCTCCATATCTTCCAGTTTGCCGAAATAAGTCCTCATCTGCAAAGGACCGCCGGCTTGCTTTCATTGCACATCGCAATTCAGCTTTAAATGTAAAAGAAAAAAAAAATAATCTACTATAACTATTTGTCTGAAAACGTTAAATGAAGAACATGAAAATAAGTTAAATAAGAAACTTACTTGTATCCCAATCATCAACATTTATAGGTTGATTACTTCCACCAAGCCGGACTCCAGTATCAGACCTTCGCGCTGGGTTAGACAATTCCTCTCGAATTTCCTGTCTTCTTCTGGCAGTACTTGTTTTGCTTGATTCCTTCTCCTTCATATAAGTTCGAAATTGGATCCTAACCTCTGAAGGAACTCGAGCACATGCTGCAACTTCACCTTTTATTCCAGCAAGATGTTGTTTGAATCGGTAGACCCCGCCAGAGACGACCCGGTTGCAATATTTGCATCGTACCTTTCTTTGGCCCATGTCCACCGGTGTGCAATGACCCCAAGCAGGATCAGCGCTAGGAGGATTCCCAGATGACCGCTCAGCAGCACCTTGAGATGCCATTCCTTCACAGCACAAGAAGATGAGAGATCGCGGAGCTTGTAGTAGACTAGAAGTGACCTCGTGGGAGAGATGGAGAGAGAATTCTATGATCGAGAGAGTAGGAGAGAGAGCAAGAATGTTAGGAGGCTCAAAGGAAATTTGTGGAGCCTTAGGAGGGCCTTGGGGGGGTTTAAATAGACCCCCAAGGCCCAAACTAGCCGTTGCTGGCCGTTTGGGAACGGCCATCAACGGCTAGGTTGACCCTCAACAGCTAGTCAAACTAGCCGTTGGGGGCCGGGTCGGGCCGATCCGAGCTGACCCGGCCCGATCCGGTCATAGATCGCCCGATCCGGCTCGGATCGGGCGATCCGAATCCTGGACTCGGCCAGGTTACTCGGGATCGGCACGGACGGCCCAAAACCGGTCCGACTTGGCCGATCCGAGCCGAGTTTTTAAACCTTGACAAAAATGCTATGTTTAATTAGGACTACGAGCCTTTTTAGTAGAACCCATGGTGGAGTTCAGAAGTATTCTTGTGGCATGCCATAAATAACTTTTGTGCTTCAGTTGTTCCATGGAAGCATTGCCATCTAATATGATTTAATGCAATGAACAATGTGCTTGAGGGATGGACATCTTGCAATCGTAGGGCAGATACATGAAAGTGGGTGTGGGAGAAATGGTTGATTTACTGATAGATCCACCTGCCACTGCATTGTAGATGGAGGGAAAAAATGCCCACTGATGTATCATGTGTGGCACCCCTGTATCCATTAAAGGCAAAAGTTTTTATGTGGAGGATCTTTCATGGGAGGATTCCAACTTGTGAATGGCTAGCTCAGTGTATGAGACATCAGAACTACTTGCTTCTTGTGTGATATCCAGGATGTATCTCTTTGATGCATATACCTTTGAGACTCTTTGGAATATCTAATAGGCTTTCCCTTGGCCATGTGAGAGCATATTCGCTAGAAGGTGGGAACTTGCCAGGGCTGCCAGATGGTGCAGGGACCGACCATCATATGGCACAGTGGTGGAGGTTTAAAGGTGATAGAAGGATTTGGTGGCTGATTCTACATGCACTAGCATGGGTCATTTGGGGGGCGGAGAGATGGAATCTTTAATGAGGATCAGGAATATTAGCCAGGTTTTCAAAGTCATTGGTGATAGGGATTTGTGGTCAACAGTTATAAGTTGAGCCCATTCTGTATTACAGGGGGTAAGGATGGATGACCAAAGGCCTTATCTTTTTCATACTATGGGGTGTCTTTAGGGGTCCCTAGTTGGTACCACCTTGGTGGGGTGTATATTTTGATGTATAGAGTGCTTGTTGGAAGTCTGCTGATATTACACTTGTCGATCTGTTCCTTTTTAAATTTAATACATTAATGGTACTACCTACTTTTAAAAAATAATGTCATAGTTGTACCAAAATTCCTTAGATCTACTAGAATGCAATGAACAAACCAATCCTGTCACAGAGTTGCTTTTCGATATTTTTTGACTTGATTATCATGTATTCCATGGAGAGGAGCCATTTCTTCTCTATGCCGGAATTTCTTTTGCTGGGAATCACACTGCTTCATAGTGAATTGACACTTGGCTGTAGGTGAGTTTACAAAATTTTCAGATTTGCATCTGCCTGGATTGTTAAGCAGAAGTTAAAATGACTTGACTGGAACATTTGCCTTTGCTTATGTAATTTGTGGATGCTGATACCTAGTCTTTCTTGTCATTGTTATGCGAAATATTGATTTTTCAGGTAATCTAAAAAGGCTGCTTATCGTTGTAGTTATTTCCTTTTTATAAGTCTACAGCAACATGACATGCCCATTCTTGTCTTTCAGTTAAATAGGATTTTGCCAAGAAGTTCATCATGTTTCTTTAGTGTCTGTGATGCATGGTCTTTATAGAGTAGACATTAAATGTTTTGGACTGTCTTTGAAATGACAGATTAAGAAACTGGATCCAGTTAGCAAAAGTGCTGTCACATTAGCAGGGAATGGTAGTGCTGGTTTCAAGGATGGAGCGGCACTATCAGCTCAGGTTTGAAATACTCAGTCAATTCAGTCCGATTGATTTTCATGTATATTATTCTACGCAGGTGAAGATTTGAGGCATGCTAAAGCTAATTAAATTTTCAAATAAATATGCACTTATTTCTGCAACTTAGACTTTTACTTGCTAACTTGATGTAGAAAACAAGAGAGAGCAAGGACAGGGATGGAGAGAATGTGGGAGGCTGACAGTCCCATCAGCAGACCACCAACCCGCTAAGCTCTGTTTTATTTAGGTTTTCACTAATTCATGTTACAAATGACTAATGTGCCTTTGAACCCAGGGAGGCCAACTAGAATGACTAAAACTAGAATGAAACGAAACAGTCTATAAATATGAAAGGCAGAAATACTCCTAACTAAAAAGAATAATTACTTCCGGCACTCCACTCAAGCTGAGCATAGATATTACACATGCACAGCTTGCGCAACATAAAAGTGAACTGATATTTTGCCATTCCCTTAGTGAAAATATCAGCTGCCTAATCTCCTGAGTTATTCTCAATCTGGTCTCTCACAGATAAAGTGTCCATCAATCTCAGCATTTTCTTTTTAATGGATAAGCCTGAATTACTCAGGCAGGGCTTTTATTCATTAAAAGCTCAGAGGGGGATGGGAGTGTCCCACCAAATTCAGATGGGTACATAAGAGCTGTCCATCTAGAAACAAAGATCTAAAGAAAGAATGTTATTGTCATCATCAGAATGTTTTATTCTTCCCCCCCCCAATCCTTCACCTTTCTCCACTTGAATTTGATTGCACCTTCTAACAGCGCTGGACTTCAGGGATGATTCATATGTCCAAACAATTTAAGCTTATCTTTCCTAGCATTGATGCAAATTGGAGTTTGACCCAGGTATCTATATATATGCTCCTTCAAAACTTCTGCTTTCTAGTCCTAATGGACATCCAATTTGTTGTCCTCATGTCTGCCACATATGTGTGTGTGTTATTTTCTCACCACTTAACGCTCTGTCCCATGCAAATAACAAGTCACACAGAAGTTGCTGAAACCAGAAAAAGTGTCCGAAATTGCTAGAAACTTTCAATATAAGGGGAAGGATTTTCCCATTAAATACTTGGGACTTCCTTTGACTGATGGGTCAATAAGAGTCCAAGATTGGGATGCTATCATCAAAAAGTTTGAATTCAGATTGGAAGGGTGGAAAGCGAAACTGTTATCAGCAGGGAGCAAACTGATTTTGTCTAAGACTGTTTTATCTTCTTTGGCAAACTATCACATGTCTATATTCAAAATGCCAAAGACAGTGCTTAGGATTATTGGATCCATGAGAAAAAAGTTTCTTCTAGTCAGGAGGTAAAAGAGAAATGAAGTCCATCCACTTGGTTGCATGGGATCAGGTGTGTAGCAGCAAGAAACAAGGAGGATGCGTTTTGGTCAACCTTCAGATCTTCAATAAGGCACTGTTGGCAAAATGGTTGTGGAGGCTAGGAGAGGATACTAACCTTAAGTGGGTGAAGATAATACGAGAGAAGTGCTATATAGTAATGCTTCTAGGTGGGATCTGATACCAACTAGCGGCTAAAAATTGTCACCAGTCTGGAGAAATATTCTGAACACAGTGGAGATGTTTGCAACAGCAGTGAAATTTAAAGTGGGAAATGGAGAGTGCATAAGATTTTGGGATGATCCATGGTGGTCTGAGATTCCATTTGCCAATCAATTTTATCAATTCTATCAATTAGTTGAAGACAAAGGCTGGACTTTAGCTCAGCTGTACCATCATGAAGATGATTTTCATTGGAGAATGAGTTTCAGGAGAAATCCAACTGATGCTGAAATAAGTGAATTACTGAATCTGATGAATATTATTCAACCAGTGAGGCTGATAAGTAATGAACCTGATAAAAGACTGTGGATCTGGGATAAGAGAGGGATTTTCTCTGTGAATGCTCTTGTGAGAATCCTTAATGATGGGGGTTGCAGAATGTGGTGGAAAGGTTTGGTATGGTCAAAATTCTTACTAAACAAAATCAAGGTGTTCATGTGGAAAGTGGCCTGGAAGAGGATTCCGACTACTGACAGGCTTAAGAGATTCTTCTCCATTCAGAACACTAAATGTTTCTTCTGTGGTTCTTTTGAAGAGAGCATTGATCATATCTTTTGCCAGTGTAGAATTACAAATGTACTATGGATCTATATTGGGAGAACTCTACATCTATCATGGAAGGTGACTTCCTCTGTTCAAGATATGATGAAACAATGAAAATTGGCAGGGTCTTCTTATCCTCGGAAACAGTTGTGTCCATCTTCCTTCCTGCTATGCTGTGGGCTATTTGGCAAGAGAGAAATAGAAGAAGACTTGCAAATCAGTTTAACAGCATTTTTGATATTCTTAGAAGAGCTGTGCGCTTGATGGTCAATTGGGCTAGAGCTGCTAACATATTCTTGGGAGTTGGGGGAGGATGATCCTCTATTAGCTGTAGCCTGTCAAAGATCGCTATTATCTTGGTGATTTCCAGTCCGTCTTGTATGAGTCCCCTCCTTTTATTTTGCTTGATAAAATGAGGGCGTTGGGGTTGTGTTTTCTCTGTAACTGTGAGGTGGTGGTGTTGTCCTCACAACTTTCTATGTACCGGTGACTTTTATGTTCTAATTTTGATATGAATGAATTGTGGCTGCTGCCACCTTCCAAAAAAAGTCGCACATAAGTTTTATAACATTTTTCCTTGAGCTTTAAGGGGACATGTTGATCAGAAAGGATTCCGGACACACTTTTCACTTGAATCATCCTGCCTCAACACCGTGTGACATCTTCTTGGATCTCTCTGTTCCCTTGAATAAACTATCAAAAATATTATTTTTGGGAATAATGTGACCGTCAATCGTAGCCAAATCTGATTAGTTTACACTTAAAGTTACTACAATTACATTTCTTTCATTCTAACTTAGTTTGTCTAATTCTAAAACCTTTGGATTCCAAAGCATCTCTCTACTGTTCTAACTCAACATTCAACCTTGCATATTTTCATCAATGAAATTTGGTTTAAGATTCATGATTGGGATGGAATGTGATGGAATAAATTTGTAATGTTGATTGTTAATCCAATATATATCCTTATCCTTTCTCACCCGGTCTTGGGACTGGACATGGTGGAGTCGAAGCTCTGAAGAAAGAACACCAGATGAAATTACATGGACAATAGAATTAAAGAGCAATCGAAATAGTTAAATCTGTAAAGACTGGATGATAACACTTTGGAAGAAAGAGAAAAGATACTATACAAATGCACAGTGCAAAGGGTGGATCACAATACAGGCAGTGATGAGGCAGTTCCAGGAGTTGTAATATGTAGCAGACAAAATAAGGAATGATATTTTTCATTTCAGTGTAGTGGAGTTTTATTTAATTTGAGTTTGGTTACATTAGATAGGTTTTTAAGCTAGTTTTTTTATGTACTTTTCACATGTTGTTGGTGACTTGGTGGTTGAGGAACCTCACCTCATCTTCTGATTGTACTACCTCTGCTCATTTGTGATAAAATTGGTGATATAATCCACAACTTCTTTAAAAAAAGCTCTTAGGAAGAAACATGGCCATTTGATGATGCATGTCTTTTAAGGAAGTTCTTGCTCTTCAACAAGTCATTTGCGCAGGTTGTTAGCAAGTTTATCTAGACTGCTAGATCTTAATCTTTTTTTCTTTTGAATGTGGATGGTGCTGGATCTTAATCTTAGAGCTAAAAATTTAAAAATTAATTTCTAAAACATGGGGTTCCGCTGTGTGTGGGAATCTCGCATGCACAGGGGTTCCGCTGGGTGAAACCGCCCAGCACAGTGCACACAGGCGCCTGCCCTGGGTAGTTTCACGCAGCGTGATCTTGCAATCAGATTGATAATCCAATGGTCAGTTTTTTTTTATTTTGTATTAAATTGTTTTTTTATGTCCTTAAATAAATTTGTGATTTTTTTGTTCACCCACCTTACCCCCCATGAATTTTTGACATCGAAGGCACCACAACGCACCAGATTTATTTCAATTTTTAAATTCTTTAATCACTAGATCATATCTTAGATGATACAATGGTCAGAAAAAGGTAATGGAAAATTTTCCTATTGCCTCGTTTTAGGAAATCCACCCTCATATATGTCTATGACTATCATTATTTGCATAATGCATTTTCAAGTGATTAGCATTTAGTAGTTTGGCTTAGAAAGTATTGTTATTACTGGTCTATGTCTTTCATAGAGAAATATTTGACGTAATGTGTGCACCATCAAACTATAAATACCTTACTGTATGCATTTTATCAATGAACTATTTAATAATAACGTTTTCACAAGGGTGTGTTTGGCTGACTTTATTGGCTTCTAGAGTCAGCACTTGATAAAAATGAGCAATGCTACGGTGACAGGAAAGGTTCCCCATTTTTCTTACCCACACAAAAGCAGAAATTCAGTTAAAGGTATTTTTTTACAAATTTACCTGATGCAGCTGCAACAACATGTAAAGTGACCTCTCCTGTTCACTTGTCGCCTGGGTTAAAAAAAGATGGGGAAAGTTTCCTGTCATCTTAGTATTATCTTATAAACATCATCATCAGTGACCAGATCCAACGATAGATATTAGCTGCATTGGGTCTTGTCCAACCGTCACAGTATCAAAAGCACATGAGGTTTCTCACATTCCTTGGATCCAAACACAAGCATGCTTTTTCTCCCTTTCCAGTATGGGACTATTCAGTTCATTTCTACCCTAGCTTCCAACAACAACGGCGGCTTCACACCTCATGTTATCCTCATAAGTAACCCTCTCCTACAATTAGTCCTTTCATATTGCGATTGTCTTGTTCTGACACCACAATGCCATGGTCAGATGACTCAGATCTGACCTGTCTGAGGTATTGTCTGCTTTGGTCCCACTGTGATCATCCAGTAGGGTTCTAGTAATGAGCCAGGTAGTAAGAAACAGTTTCCCATAGGATAGGGCTACACGTGAGGATAATGTGATATTGTAGAGCTGCCATGACGTGTAGCCGCCATTATGACTAAGACTTGGGGGAGGGAATGAACATGCAAAGGGAGTAAAAGTTACTGGGCTATTATGTAGGTTCCGGATCCATAGCATGTTTGGTGCACATTGAGGCAAAAAGTGTATGGGCTGGACCCAGGCAGATAATACTTAACAAAGGTTGAGACGGAAATAATGGTTGGTATCAACTTGACTTCTATGATCTTAAATAATGTCCTGCTATGGTCTTAACTTATGTCCTTACATATAAACAATAGGCTGGTTGGTGCTATCAATGCTGGAGGAAGCTATGCAACGTTCTTTTTTACAAATTGCTGCTGATGAAGTAACAGTTCTGACAAACTGTTGGATGCTTTCATGCAAGTCTAGTACTTAAATTTGCCATGGAGTTGCTTTTCCTCTATGTATGATGATTTATCTCCATGCTTCTCATATCAATAATGATAAGAGGTTGCCTTGTAATTGGCACTTCATTTTAACTTTGAAATTTTTATTAATTTACTATTTTCAAACTCATTGCAGCTTTCTGAACCATCAGGGGTCGTCGATACAGGAAATGGTAATCTTGTTTTCTCCTTGTGAATCTAACTTAGACTGACATGTTTCATTTTTACTGTTTACTGTTTTTAAGCTTAAACACCACACCAATTAACTTGCTATATATTTCATGTCTATTTACATATGCCTGATTTCATTTTTTTTAACCTGTAAGGGTTGCATTTAGTTTCTATATGCTTGTAACGAAACATCCCAGTTGACAAACATTATTCAGTCTTTAGGATCACTTTTACATTATATTTTACCTTAATATAGCAAGTCAGGTTGAGTATTCTCATATAATGGTTTTCTTCTATATTGTAAGCAGTAATACTCTGAAACTACTATGTAAACATTTCCATTCTACCAGCCAACATTTGTCTAGTAATGTTTGTGGTACATCCCGCACACATTAGAAGAATATCTATCTTACTGGCAACATAATCTTCTGTCAATCCATCTACAAAGGACTTCTCAGCAAGATTCAGAAACAATACTTGTCCATGAAATTGCAGCATTTTTCAGCTTGAGCCTTTTTTCAAAGGCTATGCTAACTTAATAATATGCTGTTGACGTCCATGGGTTTGTTCGACAATTAGTGAACTTCAACTAAACCATAGTCAAGGCGCAGATAGAAGAATTTGTAAACAGTAAGCAGTGACTGAGAGGTATGATTGCAATAACCAAGTGGTTGGTATATAAAGCATACATCCATCGTTCTGTACAAAGAAGTTAGTGGGAAATGGCAATTCTTCATGTTGAGAAATTCATACAATTTCGGCCTTCTGTTGTTGGTCGTGCACAACCCAAATTGAATGACATTTTCATGTGCCTTGTCCATAATCTCTATTATCATCAGAAATGGAATAGTATAGAGTCCATCAGTAAAATGAACTGTTGGCCCTAATGGATACAAATTCCTTACTCTGGCACCCACTCTCCCATTTGCTTCTTTTCTTAATCACAATCACAGGCAAAACACTCTGAATCAACATCTGAATATGACTAGCTTCCTCCTCGTTGTTTGTACAGTTTTTCAACTTGTGGAAAAAGAGATATAAACAAGAAATTTAGGCAGCTGGAATTTAAGAATTGATTTTCCAGGTCATCCACTTTGTGTGATAGTTGGGCTAATTGAACTAAGAGAGCTGTCCAATGAGCAGTCAGTAGTCCACTTATTTGGCCTTGCTTGAAGACTCTAACCTTTAGATTTCAGATTGCTAGACCTTTCCAGAAACCAGAAGACTAATACCTTTGAAGCATTATACTGTTCATGCTACCATAACTCTCAATATTTCATAACTTCCGCCAGATTAGCTTAGGCAGTTTACTTATCTAGTGTACTTTGAAGGATATAAGCTTGGCGCTTTGTTGCTGCTATGGGTCGCTCTGATAATGCCCAATAAGACTTATATCAACATCCCTTGATCTTAAATTTGAATAAAGTATTGTTGGGCGCAAGTGCATGTTATCTTCTATGGGACTTTATATTGTCTGTGTAACTTATCCCTCAAGGTGGTAGGCTTTTTTTGGACTCTCATAGATATTGTAGGCTTGTAGCTTTGTTTTCACCAGTTATTATACATTTCAAGTCTCATATGACACTTGAAGGCCATGCACTGAGATGTGAATAAAACTTAAGATTCAAAGCATAGAATGTATCAATGAGAAAAAATATTTCAGGCTCACAGGATAGCAATGCGCAATATTGAAAAGTTTTATGACTTGCAGCTGAAAATCTGCATGGTGTACCATTGTGCAGCAGACTTCTGTACATATATCTAATTATTCACTTGGAGATAGAAATGTGTGATCGAGTATTTTACAAATACTCTACCATACAGGAGGCTTTGTCTGAAGAATCAGCATGAGTTAGTGTAGTGGATAACCAGGTTATCTAGTGAAGGAAATTTCATTCAAGAATGATGGTTTCTGTGGTAACTTAATGCCATGTAATAATGAGGAAATCCAACAAAACATTCTTTTCATTGAAGCAACCAAGCAGTTTGATTAGTTTTGTTTGAAGCTGGATGGTACCACAATTGTATTAACCAAAAGAGAAAAAAAAAAGGAATGTAGAAGGATATGAGTGAAGGAACAAAAACCCCTATACAGGATGTACATCCAAAGAAAGAGAAAACCCTACAAGGCCATTACAAGACAGAAGGACTGTTATGCTCCCAAACCTACGAAAAGGGAGGAATTAGAGCCTAGAGGAGACCATAATCCAACAAATTCTGGCTCATTCCCTCTTCCTGTCACAAATAAAAGAGACAAGTCTGTCAGCAACCAAACCATGCTTGTTAAAGATGCATAACTTCGCACTGCCAACCCCTCCCCCAGCTAAGTAGAGAAGAGACTCAAGGGAGTTCACCAGTGCCACCTGGAGCTGAAGCTTGACAAGCAAGAACTGCTACAGCTCTAAGGAGGACCCGCATCGAGCAAAGAGATGGTTTATGGACTTATCTATGGGCCCACATAAGGAACACAAGATCGGCACCCCCATCAAGGAAATGGACCAGCCTATCCATAGTGGGCATCCTGCCAAGCGAGATCCTCTAAATGAGAACATTCACCTTCAGCAGGCTAGCAGGGGGCCCACACCTGTGAAGCAGAGGCAAAATGAGTATCTCCATCCACAATAAGGAGATAGGCCGACTTAACAGAGGCCCAAACTGGAGAGCTGATAACATGGAGAGGGTCTAAACCCTCCAGCTGAAGCAGGAGCCCATCAAAATCCTCAGCCTTCTCATCCTGAAGCTGCCTTGGAAAAGTAGGGTTCCATACTCCATCCAAGGTACCATGATCAAACATCTTTTTTGCCTGAGGCTGTGAGCAGAAGGTTGTTAGATCCTAGACATTCCCATACCATGATTAGTAAATGATACATTATTTGTAAATCGTTTTCAAAAGGTTGTTAGCTTGGTAGACATTCCCCTAATTCGCAGTAACCCTAGTTTAACCATTTTTCACGAGTCTCTGTCTGCTTAAATATATGGTGACCTGATATCATCACCACGTGCAAGTCAAAGCATAGAACTTTCTTTGCTCATTATGGCTTATTTGTCTGCTACATGCTTCACATTGGAAATTAATCTTCTGGATAACTTGTATAATTGCTGCATCTATGTCAGGCACATCTAGTGGTATGTGTTCAACCTTCAGGAACAATATTGCTCGTTACAATAAGGCTTCACTGATGATGTCATATAATCTTGCAGGAAGGCTTTTTATAGCAGACACCAACAACAATGCAATCAGATATTTAGACTTAAATGAAAAGAACATTGCTCTCCATACATTAGAACTGAAAGGAGTAGTTCCTCCATCCCCAAGACCCAAATCACTAAGACGCCTTAGAAGACGTCTGTCTGCTGATACACAAATCGTCAAGGTTGATGGTGGTTCTTCTGCAGAAGGGAACTTGTCTCTTAGGATATCAGTCCCCGAAGGATATCATTTCTCCAAGGTTTGGCTTTCAGTAACAGAAAACTCTCTATTTCTCTAGCTGTTCTCATGGTCAACAAGCATCTGTAACCAGTTTCAAACCACAAAAGTGAATTCCTTTAGTTAGGACCACAAAAGTGAATTTCTTTCCTTAGGAAGAGTCTGAAAGGAGATTGTATAGATGTTCTTGAGAATGTTTTGTCATTTATGATGAGAGATTTGCTTTATTTGTAATACTTGTATAATAAAGTCATGAATTAGATGTAGTGTTGCATCAACCTGGCAAACTTGCTTCTGATCAAGATAGAAGGATTCAAAGGATCGAGATGAGCAGAGGAGCTGCCAGATGACCTCGATTCGATCCAGCAGATTCAACACAAATGCTGACCAACCCAATAAAATGAGAAAAAGTAAGGCTAGGAAAGAGTATGTTAAACTAAAAACAGTCAGCCTAAGCATGAAAAATCACTTTAATAAAGGAGGAAAGGAATGGAAGGATCTGGTCAAGGTGAAGACAAAGGCAAATGTGGAAAGGTGTTAGTTGCTGTCAGAGAGATAACATCAGGCAAATGACTGTTGAGGCACTGCACTAGAGAAGAAACCTCTGAACTTCAAAACAGGCAAGAGAGGGTAGCAAGTGAAGGGGAATGTTGCCGTTAATTACTTTGGTGCCTCTCTACCTTCTTCCTCTGAGGTGGTTCTGTTACCTCATCTATGCATAATGGTATATGGTGATTATAAGTATACTATCTAGAATGATAAAAGCAGAACCTGATGAAGTTGCACAACACTGTTAAAAAGGATATGTGTAATTTATTGTCTGGACAGTCAAATCTCCAATATGCGGTAAAGACGAGAACTTAATAAGAGAGCTGAGTTCCTCTTTTAACTTCTCATTGATAGAGATTAGTTAATGGTTGCCATGGAATGCAAAATCAGCTGATCCAGATCGGAATTGGCCAATTTGGATCCGGATCGGCAGTCCATTGTTTAAAAAGGTAGCACCTCAAGGCACTGATTCATATGCCTCAAGGCAAGGCGCTAGGAAAACGCCTTGAGGCTTGCGCCTCACGCTATTTACGTAAGGCTTATGCATTTGTTAAGTGAGGCATGCGCCTCATGTCATTTACTTGAGGTTTACGCCTTGAGGTGGTAAGACAACGAGATGCTTTAAGCTAGATCTAAAGGGAGGGGAATAATTGTGCCTCACTTAACAAAAGGCACATGCCATGGACAACTCTTCTACTTACAACACCAAAAGGGAGGGGAATAACTGTGGCAGTGCATGCTCCAATGCCAACTGGTAGTCCATGGCTTTCACCCCATATTCATTTGTATAGGCCCTATTATTAAATTGAGATAATATTGCCAATGACAAATCAACATTACTTAATTTTTTCGATAGTTTTAACACCCTTTCCCTAAAATAGTTAAGGCTTACGCTTCATTGCGCCTCAAGGCTTACGCCTTGTAAGGCCTTTTGAAAAGCACCTCAACAACCACCTCAAGCCTTTTTAAACTATGATCAACACTAGCAAATCCAATTTATAGGGGGTACCCCCCCCCCCCCCCCCCCCAAAAAAAAAAAAAAGCCCACTGCCACCGGTTGCTGGCACCAGCCATGGGAATCTGGCCATGTTCGTAGTTTTCTAATGTATTCTTTTGTATTTTTTTTTTTCAATTGTTTTGCATATGAAGTGTTTTTCTTTTAAATTCTTCTTTCAAATTTCCTATTTTTATGATTTTTTATTTTTTTTAATTTAGCTGATCCTGAATCAGCCTATCTTCCATTGGATCGGCCAGATCAGCCGATCTGGATCGGATCGAGACCGGCTGATCCAGGGAACCTATCTGATCTGGGATGCATGCTGGCTTCTCACCAATGGTCAACCAATTTATTTAATAGATTCCTACCTATAGTCCCTTTAATGATAGCCAATGGTGAAATCATATCCATAAGCTGTATTAAGCATCAATAATATCATCAGTATATTCTTTATTCCTGGCAATATCGCATGTCTTCCCCTCGGCACCAATTTTATTTTATTTTTTAAGCTGGTTGAAATCTTGATTTTCTAAAATTCACATTGTCTGACGTCATCTGTGATATTCAAATGATTCTTTTAGTTCTTTTAGTTCTCAGCCACTGAGGCCGTATAGGTTCAAAATCCTGAAGGGAGATACAATGATGAAAATTTTTTCATCAATTTACAAATCAAGAATCTCTTGAGCATTGATTCCAGAAAGGAATCTCTTAATTATTTATTCCAGTTCAATTGCAGGAAGCACACAGCAGATTTGATGTAGAAACTGAGACTGGAAATGCTATAATTATTGAACCGGCTGATGGAGTTCTAGACTTTGAAGGATATGCATCTCTTCATTTCAAGAGAACTACAACTGCACCCATTTTGGGGAGAATAAACTGCAAGGTATGTCCCCAACAGTCGAGCTACACTTATTATATAGTTTTAGGCAATTGATTTCACATTCACAACAACATTTGGCTATGCATTTTTACAAATCTGATTGACTTATTCATGCATCCCAACTCTTATAGTGAAGTGTCAATTTTATGCAATGTTAATGCACAAAACAGGTACATGCAAGCTGAGTCATGAACACACACTCTCTCTGTATGTGTGTGTAGGTAGATACAGCTACAATAGATAGATATAGATATAGATATTGCACACAGATATAGAAAGATAGGTAGGTAGATTTGTAGATGTATAGATATGGACATAGACGATAGATAAATAGATATTATGTATGTATGTGCATATGTATATGAATGTATATGCTTATGTATGCATGTGTGTATGTTGGTGAGTCACATGTTCTTTTTCTTTCGAAATTGTCTTTGTCATGGTTCACCTACTCCATTGGGCACTTGCAAGGTGGACTAAACCTTTTAACTACAAAAAAATGGCACAGTTATAATTTTCTATTAGTGTGATCCAACTAAGGTCAATCTTCCACTGACTGTAAGCTGATCTGAGCCAACATGCGTCAGTTACAGTTTCAACTGTCCAGTCTTTGCTTTAAGAAACGGTGAATTATTCCCTCAATTCTATTAGTGGCAGCTGTTGAAGCAGCATCATTAGTCATTACATTCAAAATTGGAGGAAAAAGGACTACATCGCCCCAAAAACTTATAAATTCTTTTGAATCACCATGACTCTCTTGATTTACTCAGGATTTTCACAATACTTTTAGCCGAGGCTGTCATACAGATTGCTCTTTCCATATTGTCCATTTGAGGTGCCAACGGGTCAGGTTGGGCTATGAGTAGTCTTAAAAGTGGTTTGGTCAAAAAAGCATGGGTCAATCTGGTTTGAGGTGGGATCAGGTCAGATTTTCTGGTCTTAACCTGACCTGGGCCAGGTTTAAGTTTTGCGAGGTCCGCAAATTTAGTCAACAGATTAATGCTGGCATACTGGATATTATTATGCCCTATCACATACCCTATTCATCTTAAACTACAGCCTTCTATGTTTTCCTGGGCAACCCACCACCCATGGTACATCCTGGAAACTCTTAAAAAAATGATGAAGTAGCACAACCTCATTTCAAATTTGAAAAAAAAAGGAAAAAAAACTAGCAATCAAACTCATTTCAACCCAAAAACTTTATTGACAAATCCTGACTGTGTCCAACCACTCTTTGGGCACTAAATTTCCTTTGGGCCATTGCAGAAGTCATATCATCAGAAAAGTGGTACTTTCATTTTTGCTAGTTGATCACTATGGATGATTTCAAATACGTAAAACAAATACAAGCACGGTTGCATGAACCTGTTCATCTGTAAAATACTTTAAAAGATACACTAATACTGCCAGATTTAAAATCTTGTGCTATTGAATTTTGCATTCTTTCTGCCTGAACACAAACATATTCGGCCTTCCTTCACAATATGATAAGTCTTCCAATCCAGTGTGACCCAGAAAATTTTTTTGAGGGGTCAAAAAAATATTATTAACACATTTTTATAATAATAAGATATAATATAAAAAATAAAATTAATCTATGTCCAAAACTTTTTACGATCTGTTACGTGAATAATTTTGTGGAATTTACATTTAAAAATTAAGAAGTTTTACACACACATATTAAAGTGGTTTGTACCACGTGTATTATATAAAAAAGAAGGGAGCATGTACAAGTGTAAGGAAGATACAAAAACAAAATTCTTCCCCTATACAAGTCAACCAGAAAAATAGCTCTCCATCAACCAACACCCCCCCCCCCCCCTAACAATAAAGAGAAGACAAAAAGGAGAAATCAGCCTCACTCTGTCACATACAAAAGTAGCACTCTCTCCTCAGTGAAAGCCTCTCGTAAAAATCTTTTATTCTGCTTCATCTAGATAGCCTATATAGTGGCGTAAGAGCTGGTCCACGGTATAAAGTGGGCTTGGAGTACAATGCAATCTCTGGAAAATGATCTTCCAAATCTCCGTGACAAAGGAACAGGCGGAAAAAAGGTGATCACTAGTCTCTTCGTCCATGGCATAGACAGCATGTGGTGTTGAGCGAAGGATTGAACTTCAAGCCGATCACAAGTAGGGAGCCTGTCAAATGCAACTCTTCATAGAAGGGCCTCTACTTTTATTGGACTTTTAATCCCCATACACTTTTAGTGGACTTTTAACCCCTCATACACCCTTAAGAAAAGGAAACCTGACCCCTCCATCTGCAACATAGGAGTAAGTAGATTTAACTGAGTAGCTCCCCAAGGGCACTTACAACCAGGACCAGCTATCCTTGAGTGCATGATGTAGCTGAAAGGCTGCAAAAGTTCCAGTAGCAGCACTAGGTCTTCAATCTCCGCATCCCTTAGGAGTCTTCTAAAGGAAGGACACCATCTATTGCCGTTCGTGCAACAGCATATAGTTGTTCCAGTATGGCCAAAAGATTAACAGCAATAGCAAGTAACCTCAGAAATAACATCTGAAGGGAACAAGGAAGAGACACTTCTGGCCATTCCCCATCTTTATCCTAGTGCCTGCTCTGATGATGTTTGTAGTTTGGAGAATGTCCTTCCATGCGGAAGAAACATTGTATACAGTAGGGAGGTCTAAATCCGGCCTTCTGATCCGACTATAATACCTCTCAGAGATGATCTTCCCCTATAAGCCCAATTCATCACTGACCATCTTCCAAAGCCACTTGGACAGGAGTGCTAAGTTGAAATCATTGACATTCTTTAAACCAAGACCCCCATTATCCTTCCTTTTACACACCCTTCCTTAGTTGATGGCAAATCATCCTTTATGTGGATCACCATTGTCGTGCCAAAAGAATTTAGCTTGAATAGATTGCAATTTCCTGGCCACAGCCTTCGGAACCTTGTAAAACATACAATAGATAGGGGGAGAGACTATCCAACACTAACTGACATAAAACCAATCTCCTCCTATCATGGTTGGCAGTACCGGCCGATACTGGTGCGTACCGGTATCGGCTGGCACCAGTACCGGTACGTGGTCAAATGCCCGATACCATATTTAAAAAAAAAAAAAATACTATACCGGTTTGGTACCAGCCGGTACGCCCGAAACTGGACTGGTATACGTAAAACGTCCTCTTAAAAGAGGTGTTTCACTTTCCCCTCTCACAGAAACAGGTTTGTGAGTGGGGCTCCTGCGGTTTTGAGAGGGGAAGGAGGAGAAGGTGCTGCCACCGCCATCTGCTGCCGCCGCCGCTGCAGCTCGCTGCCGGAGAGGTTTTGGTCCTTTTGGGTGGAACAAAAAAAGAAATAGAAGAAAGTATGATATATATTTTAAATCTTTAAATTATTTTTGAGTTAACTTTAGTATATTATTTACATTCGTTTTCTTAGCAAAATAGACAACCCCCAATTTTTTACCATAATTAGCAGTTAAAAATTAGGACTTTTGGCAAATTACTTCAATTAAACATTAATTGAAGCTTAATTAATGTTGATTGCATAGTTTCGAGTACGAACATGCTATCAATTGCGTTCATTGAACCCTAATTAGAGAAAAATATCAAATTTAACCCTAATTAGGGTTAAACATTAGGGCTTTTTTCATAAGGATCTACGGGTTATTATCCATACTAGTATATTCACTTATGTTTTTCATGGGTAAGGATCGTTTGATTTTATTAATATTTATTATTTGTAAATGTTTAGTACATTAGCATAATATTTTTCATGTTTAATCTATATCAAAATAGTCATTTAATATGTGTTATGTGTACTTCTTTGTCTTAATCCACCTTTGTCATACTTAACACATATCTAATTAATTTTTTACATTTTTTTCTTGATTTTTTCTTTTTTTTTCTGATTTTTCTCTGATTTTTTCTGAATTTTTCTAGCCATTTTATAACCATACCGGCCAGTACGGCCGATACTGATACGTATCGGTACCGGTACCCACCGATATCGGTACCGGTACTGCCATCCATGCCTCCTATAGGACTATAGGAGAGGAGTCTTCCTTTTTTGGATCCGCCAGCCTATGTTCAAACATGTGCACAATGGTATCTCAATCCTTCCAAAGTAATGCGCTAGGAGAAAGAGGGATGTGATAGGAAACATACCCTGCTGACAACCCGTAATCAAAGTTGCCCTTCGTAAGACTCTCTCTTCTAAACTAAATCTCAATCAGCTAGCTTTTCTGAAAATTGACCTTGAGGCCAACCACCTCTTCCAATAACTTCAACAGGAACCTAGCGACAAACAAGTGGTCCTCACCCTTTGAAAGGAAAAGGATGGTGTCATCAGCATACTAAATATGAGAAATACGCATTCCCTACTAAGTAATCTGGAACCCCCTTATTGAGCCCGCTTCTTTAGCCTTCACCTACACCTTGCTCAAAATATTTGCCACTAGAATGAAAAAAAGGGACAACATGGGGTCTCCCTAGAGAAGACCTCTACCGCTGTAGAAGAAAGGAGTGGGCTCACCATTAAGAAGTACAACAAATGTAGCAGAAGAAATACACCCTCTAGTCCATCCCTCCCACCTCTCATCAAAACCCATGCTTCTAAGGTGTGGAACAAGCAACTCTAGCTAACCTTATCATAGGCTTTCTTAATGTCAAGCTTTAGAGCAAGCCCCTTCCTAGGGTGAATCTTGTTGGAATGCATCTCTCATGGGCTACAAGAAAGTTCTCCCAGATATGCTTGCCTCTGATGAATGCCCCCTGATAGCAATTGATTACTCTGTTCACCACCTTCTCCAATCTGAAAGTCAAAACCTAGGTGATTATCTTATAAAGCCCATTGAGTAAACTAGTAAGTCTGAAGTCTCGCAGATTATCTGCATTAGTCTTCTTTGAGATCAACACCAGGTAAGTTTTGTTGATGCCTCTTAGATGAGCCTTGCCATCCTAGAAGTCTGAAAAAGCCTATACCATATCCGACTTAATGATATCCCAGCAGCGTTGGAAGAAGAGCATAGGGAAACTGTCTAGACCAGAAGCTTTGTCGCCCACAAGAGCAAAAACTGATCTTCTGACCTCCTTCTTTGAGAAGCAGGCCAAAAGGTCAGCCTTTTCCTCATACAAGAAAGGAGGGAGGAGGTCCGATGCAATGGAGGGTCTCTAAAAATCCTCTTTAGTAAACAAACTAGTATAGAACTCCTGAACATGCTGCCTCAACTGGAAATTATGGTAGAATACCTGGTCACCCTCCTTGAGTTTACTAATGTGATTCAATCTTTACCTTCCTGAGGCCAATCTCTAAAAGTAGGCAGTGTTGCTATCCCCTTCTTTAATCCATCTCTCTATAGATCTTTGTTTCCAAAAGATCTCCTCCTTAAGGAGAAGTTCAACGAAATTAGCATTGAGTTTGTCTTTATGCCCTTTATTCTTATTTAGCAGCCATGCTTTCTCAATAGCATCCAGGGCATCTAGTTGCTGCAACATGTACTCCCTCACATGTTTACCCGGGAGAGCTTTAGAACCCCCCTCTCCTATTGGGTGAGGGCCTTCGCTACCGCCTTAAGCTTGGAGATGAGCCTCGCCATAGCATTGGAAGCTTGCATAGGTTCACCCCACACTAGAGAGATGAGGTCAAAAAAGCCATCCTCTTTTAGTCAAAACTTCTCAAATCTGAATTTCGGCTTCCAAAAAGTGAATCCACTGGTCATAGAAGAATAGGCTTGTGATCTGACATTGTCCTTGTCAGACATTCAGCTTGAAAGGAAGGGAAATGGTCCTCCTACTCAATAGAAACCAAAGATGATCCAACTTGCAGTGAGAAGGGTTCTTCTTGAGGTTAGAGTTTTAGACCAAGTGAAAACACCATTATGAGTGACCACATCAATAAGGGCATCTTCATTAATGAAGTCTCTTATCTCCTTCATATCTCCTAGAAGATGAGAGAAGCATGTACTCTTAGACAAGGAAATAATGGGCATTAAAGTCTCCTCCTAGGCATCAAGGTGTACCTTGTTGCTGATGGTAGGAGGAGAGCTCTTGCCAAAGAGTCTTCCTCTCGGCTCTACTTTGTGGGTTGTACACCTAGTAAAGTCCTACACGAAGCCATCGCATATGTTGTGGAACCTGATTGAGATAACATAATGACCCACTAGTCTACATCCCTCCACTTCCTCCACCATATACTCATTCAACAAAATAAGAATACCCCCCTCCCTCCCCAGTGCGGAAATCCATGCCCTTTGTAAGCCTACCTCCCCAATCTTCCTCATAACCTCCACCTCATCATCCTCGCACTTTGATTGTTAAATGCAAAGGATGTCAGGTTTGCACCGTCTCACAAAATCCCTCACTACCCTTCTCTTCTCCTTTCCTACACCCTCTTACATTCTATGAGATAATCCCCATTAAGCTGAGAAATTATCCCCCTCCCCTTCCCCGCTCATGCACCCCTCTCCCTCCTTCAATTCCCCTTCCCTTCTCATACTCCCTCTTTTTAGCAGATTTTTCACCCTTGGCAATTTTAGACATCCCAATTCGCCATCCTTTTTTTTTTAATCTTAAGGAAAACTTGCAGGATATCCTTTTCCAACCCTCAAAAGAGATTCCCACCTTCTCTGCCACCTCCCACACTTGCTCTTCAGTAACCTTCTCCACCTTCGCCAGTAGCTCAGTGATGTCCTCCTTATCCAAACCTCCCACCTTCTCTACCTCCTCATCTATCCCTTCCTTTGCAGCCTCCTCCTTACTGAAGGAAATGTCATTAGAAGGTAAGCCCTCCCCCATGCATCCAAGGGGTCTCTAATAATGTAGTGATACCCCTCATCGACTTGTTTTGTACCCTTGCTTGTTTCGGTCCCACTGGCTTGAACTCCACAGGGCTTCTACAGCCCTTCTTCTTGGTCTCAGAAGCCTCTCAAGATGCATGTCTGCCTTTAGAAAGGAGACCACCACAAGGTTTGGAAGGAGTGGAGCACAACCCTTTCTACTTGGTCCTGGTTGGGCACGGTCTCCAGGATCCAACAGCGACAGGTCATCCTCCCCCTGTGTCCCCTTCGATCATTCTAGATGCTTTTGACCGAGTGTGCCATTGGGTGGAGGAAGATGCCCACCAGCTATGTCGAAGCCCATTGGGAGGGCCAACATCAGCTCCATGGGAGAGGCATCTTCATAACATGAGGCCCAAGCCCCTTGCTTAGGACTTGCATCAGGTCGGAGGTTATCGGTGGAGCCAAGGTTTGTCGATGGGAGCCCCACAGCAGGGTGCCAAGAGGGTAGATGTTGAGTTTGGAGCCAGCAAGATAGGGCCTTTGTAAGGAAAAGTTGTCGTTGGTGGGATCACAGCAAGGCGGAGGCCGACAAGAGAGTCGATGTTTACCGGGGGAGGAGCTGCATTCGGAGCGTAGTCAAGAGGCAATGAGAGGGGCCCCGATTCGTCGGGTGTAGAAGACGGCTCTT
Organism: Zantedeschia hybrid cultivar; assembly: GCA_030544215.1. Taxonomy (NCBI): domain Eukaryota; kingdom Viridiplantae; phylum Streptophyta; class Magnoliopsida; order Alismatales; family Araceae; genus Zantedeschia; species Zantedeschia hybrid cultivar. The sequence continues at coordinate 1,666,527 of JARZZO010000014.1, read as the reverse complement.
ATCTGGTCCGTTCATGTGTGGACCAGTGTCGAGTAAGTTGTCAGGTCCACCCACTGCAACTAGGTGAACAGGTGGGCCGAAGCAAAGATCCGACCCCGAATTAGCCGACATACCTTTTATCGGGGTAGATCAAACTAGTCCAGTATGGTTCGAAACATTTGGCCTAGGGGATTCAAAGTTTAAAATCTCCAGACCCCTCGTATGGCGCTCACATGTGTCACCGTCGTCCTAGAGCTCAGGAAATCCTAGTGCACCATTTGCGCATCCCATAGACGTAGGCCTCTCCATCGATGTGAGCAAGCATGATGGCAGTGATCTCTTTCCACAATGACACCCTTGCAAGAAGCCTCATCTCTACCAACTAATCCCTCTCTTGAGATCCACAAGAGCATCTTGTTGACAAGTGCAAAGGACTCAACTAGTGTCCGGATGATAGACATACAAGAAGGACGAGGGTCCTCGAGACCTGGTGGAACCTGTTTGGGGCCCTCACCCTACCTCTCAACCAGCAGCCTTCTGATAACAATGGGGGTCCCCTTAGCCGTCAATGAGCGTCTCCTTGATGCATCTTCGCAGAGCGGCATGCTTCCTGTGCAAAACTTCCTGATCAGAGAAGACAACATTAAGGACTCTGGCTATAGTTGTCGGCCCTTCAGCTTCCCCCTGATTCCTCCGCACTCTAAACGGGAATCTCCAGTGAGTACATCAGCATATGTCCTTGGACGTGAAGGGCAGAAATGCCAAGCATTACCTCTACCACTGCACTCCCAGCATGTGAGGGAGGGGTAGAGCTCACCGGATCCCTACAGAGGGGGATCTTGTTCGCACCGGTGGCCGAGGTGACCATTGGTGCTGGAGCTTTGCGTGCTTTCATGACTCACAGGTGTTTTGACTTGTTGATTAGTTTTCACGTATATCAAAAATCACAAAAGTTTCATTATGTTCAAATTTTATAATATTTTATGCATTCAGTTGCTTTTCCTTAAAACCTAAATTACAAAATCGACCCTACAAACAATGCAGATGCTTATGCATTTGGGGTCCTTGCTTTGACAGAAAATGTTGTACAATATTCATTTTGAAATCATTGGTTTTAAAATTAGTGAAAACAAAATTATTGGTTATGAAAAGATTATTTTTAAAAACACCAATTTTGATTTCTTTTAATTTTAATATGAAAATCAAGGCTAGATTAAAAAAAATCATCCAATTTCGAAAGCCAATAACTTATGGCACTTCAACATAGAAAAATACCTTAAAGAATTTATGACATTCCAAAGATTAGGAAGAATTCATTTTTACAGCATTTTACAATGTTTGTAATATTTTACATCCCACCAATAAACGATTACATATTTATCTTCAAAATATCATTATGGCATCAAAATATTCTAACATGTTTGTTATAGCAATGGTTCATAATCTTCTTGAAAAAGTAGAAATATAGATAAAGATCTCATGGTAGAGGATTTTTAAATCTGTAGTTAAGTCTTAAGCTAAATAGGATTGTGATACAAATAATACAATTAGCAAAGCTTCTGTGACAGAATCTGACCCGGTTTCATGCAATTTTATACCCTTAGCTTCTTGATGGCAAGGCAATTAGGACATGATAGCAGTCAAACCATGAAAAACTTGTATGTTCCCGTGCTGTGATCTATTTACCACCATGTATGCTTATCATGATTCACTTGTTGCCAAATTCAATAGGATGATCTGCAATACAAAAGTGCCAAAAAAAGGTGAATAAACCAATGCATAGTCAATAAGCTTTCCAATGTTTGATGTGTTTTTCTCTTCCACTTTTTTAGCAGTAATGTTAATTCTTTAGATAAGATCAATAGTCATACTGATGATGATCATCATCAAAGCCTTGTCCCATCTATTTGGGGTCAGCTACATGAATCTTGTCCCGCCATTTAATCTATCCAATGCCAAACTTGTAGAAATACATAGCGATGTTAAGTCCTTTTTAACTACATGTAACCACCTCATTTTAGGTCTTCCCCGATGTCTTCTACCCTCTTCTACTTCAATTTTATCTCATCTCTTAATCAGTGCTGAACTTGAGCGGTGATGTACATGACCAAATCATCACAACCTAGTAGTATTACTGATCATTGATGTCAAAATTGCAGGTTTATTACTGCAAGGAGGATGAGGTTTGCCTGTATGAATCACTGGCCTTTGATGTCTCCTTCCAAGAAGAATTAGCGGAGTCCCAGCCTGCGGAAGTTACACTTCCATTTACTGTGAAGCCTAAAGCAACTGCATTGGTGCCCGTGTTCACCAGTTAGCCCGGTTGAAAGTCAATCTCGGTATTGTAGGAGTCTTTCCTTTCTACGAATTCTCATTTTGCTTACAGTGCCATGGTGGTTGCAATCAATCCAGAGACTCGGGCAATTTTTGGCCCTACAAAGGGGTCGCTTGTATATTGCCAAATCACATCTTTTCCTGTGTATTCATGTTCTCTACTCCCAATGCAATTTGGCAATTGATCCAAAGATTGATGATGGTACCAAGTGCCACGCTTGTCTCCTTTTGCATGGCCTATGATCTGCAAGTGATCCGGTACCGACAGGCGACAGACATCGAATCATCATGCCATCCTGCAAGTGATCCGGATCTCGTGTGTTGAAATCTCACCAGTTAGAACCATGTGTGTGCTTGCCGAAGCTGCAATTGGTATGTACTCATCTTGCTATGTGTTTGGTGCTTGACACTTCAACTTTCATGTTTGCTAACAAAGTGCTGATATGGGGCCCCACAGTCCTCCACTTCATGTCTTAAGCTAAAAAAGACATTTTATTGTCTACATCTTAGCAAGTATTGTAAACTCTTGCTCAGTTGTGGCCAATGCTTTTAGTCCTGACAGGGAGATGTGATCCATCAGAATGATGCAACCACTGGATTTTGTCCCAGGGTCCTTCAATAAGCATGTCCTCTGAGCTGAATGCGGTCTTTGGCATTGACGAGTACGTGGGAGTCCTGTTTGGGCTGGTCTCCTTCATGCTTATCGCTTATGAATGCTACTATGGTGGGATATCAACAATAATATATATGATAATAATTATAATGGCAAATATAACAGAATGTACAATTTGACTAATCATTGACATGTTCAGTGTGAGAGATGCGGCTGATGCAATGAGTCCGAGCAAATGAAGAATGGTAGAGCCTCCTATATAAAATATCTCATTTTTTATTGTTAGACTAATTCGTTTAGTTGTTTTCTCTTTTTTTATAACCCAGTGGAAGAATTTGTATGTAAAGTGCACGCTAGACATCACATATGTATAACTTGCTTTATACGAACAAAAAAACAGTAATAATTGACAAAGGTTTGCAAAATCGGGAGGGAACCATCAGAATCGGCCAAAATCGGTTGGAACTAGTCAGCTCAAACTTGATCGGAAACTACCAGTTTTGATCCAGCTTTACTGGTTCCAGTTTGAGCCAACCGTTTCTGCAATCCATGTTGCGCTACTGCTGCAAGCCGACGCAAATTGCAATGAACGATCCCATCAGTTCGTGCAGAAATCATACGGATTAGATATTTATTTTTTTGCAGAGTTTAACAAGCATTAAACGTAGGTACAGAAGTTTGAGCGAGACAAATGCATGCGAACTATTACATGGATGTACAAATATCTATGCTTACGTAGTATTTGTTATACCTAAAAAGTATTTGTCATTTCTATGTACTTGTGTTCAGATTTTTTAGTTTGACAAATATTTTTTAAACATGACAATTATTATTTGTCACATCTACGAAGCATTTGTCATATCTAAAAAATATTTGTCATGTATGGATTATGGATGTGACATATTTTGTAGGCTTAACAAATATGTCGTGGGCATGAAATAATATTTGTCATAGCTGCAAATTATTTGTCATATCTACGTGTATTTGTCATGTCTAAAATTATGTATCTACATTTAATGCTTGCTATATCACGTGAAAAAAAGCTGTTCAACCCTTGTGATGCCTGACCAATGAGATTGCGCAATGTAATTTGAGTCAGTTTGCTGCAGTGTCAGCAAGTATTACTTTAAAGGAAGAACATCTAAATGAATGTTGTATGTTCTGTCGTTTTCATGTTTGAAGACAATCCTCCGCTCAATTGAGTGATACTGTCAATGGTTTTTGTTGTGAAGGATGGATTTCACCTAAAAGAGAAATACTTGTAGCAAATATCTAGATTGCAACCACTATCTGATCAATGGGTTAGATGGTGGGGCAGTCAGTGCCACAGAAGTCATGCGCCAATCTATGATTGCAGCGGTAAGTATTTCTCTAGACTAAAACATCCAAGGTTCCCAAAGTAATGCTCCATGGTTGCACTAAACGCAGACGATTCTCATATAATCAGTTCTTAATCCGCTTAATCTAATGCATATGCAGCCATAAATATGTTTAGATTGGATAAACATGTTTTTCACCGTAACCTTAATTTAGATGGATAAAAAATAGGTTTATCGTAAACTCGCTTAAGTTTATATAAACTCAAAACCGTCTCATACGCATTTTCCATAATGTACTAGGAGTCGGTTTGAATAATGCTAACCTAACGGGAAAATTTCCCCACTTTCCTTATCCGTATTGGTTTTAAACCTCACTGCAGCTATCCACAGTAAATTGACAACAATAGTCTTCACTAAAAACTTTTCTTCTGTGAAGGTAAGGAAAGTGGGGAAACATAAGCATCATGCTAACATCTCTCAGTCGGTTTACATTGTCTCTCATACTTATTATAAAAGATAAATTTATAATATATACATTTATGATAAATACATTTGTGATAAATTTATTCGTGCTTTCTTAAGCTACATCAAATATCTACATCTATAGTCGCCACCTCTTGTCTTCAGGCAAAAAAAAAAAACACCTTGTATCCAAACGATGGGATCATCAGGTTATTTGCCGTCATCATGCTCTGGAGTGGAGATGCAGATCCGCGCCATGAGAGCACCCTCTCCTCTGAGGTCCTCTCCTCGCTCGGCGCCGCCTGGAAGGACCGGTTCGTCTCCGGCTCCTCCTCTTGGCTTTCCTAGCCTTCCCTTGCCGGGGAAATCTCAGCCTCAAATTAGGATTTATTTTTCCATTATGGCATTTAAGTAAATGTGCGAAATTATGTTCCTTCATCTTTGAGGATTATACTCCCTTTAGTGAACTTAATTAATTGTGATTATTATGATCCTCGCCATCAGCTGACTATCTCCAGCTGTCCATTTCGTGGTGACCAATGAAAAGTGAAAGCTAAATGTAACTTTCCAATAGTTACAGACCATTTAGGATCCGTTTGGTTCCATATAAAATAAACTATTTTATGTGAAAGTGTAGTACAATCACTTATTTGGTTATCAAAAAAAATCTAGTTGATAGAAAACTCAATTCATTAACTTTTGTCTTTTCATGCTTTTGGCAACCATGGGATGAGACTAAATGTTTTTCGTCTAAAACAGCTAAAATTATTTTCATGGACAAATGATTGATTTTTCATTTTATTTTTTGTAAATTTATTTCCTTACAAAATCTTTTCCAATGAAAAATGTTTGACATAGAACCAAACGCACTCAATAAAAAGGATCTTAACACCCGTTATACAACCAATTAGCTTGTGACTCAGTGGTACTTTGGGCTTCCCATTTTGGAGAGGTCTTAACGTCTTAGGTTCAATTTTTACCCCTTGCAATAAGCAAGATTGTGCGAGTGCTCGTCAATGTGGGTGGGATTCATGCAGAGAATATTGCTCTAAAAAGTACGAAAGAGTCGTTTTGCATAGAAAAATCTCCATTCAAAAAGAAATATTTGACACTTTTTACGAATGGAACCCTTTCCATTTGGGAAAAGAATGGAACACTTTTACAGACTTTGATCAATCAATTACAAACCATTCTAATAGTGAAAGCTAAGTGTGGCTTTCAATGAAAAATTTCTCCAAGCACCTCTTAGTCTAGTGATCTGGAGCCTCAAAATTTATGTTTAATATTTTAGTTTTTTTACTCTTAACTAAAACATCTAAATTATTTTTTAATTGAATGACACCGAGGTTGACAAAGTACGACTCGACCGTTATAACAATAAAAATCAATCATAGTGACTACTATTAGATATTTTTCATATTGAAAAGAGAAGCCAAATGATTTTGGGATAATTTCATATCAACTATTTTTAAGTTTGACAATCAAAAATCAATCATAGTGACTACTTAGATATTTTTCAAAAGAGAAGCCAAATGATTTTGGGATAATTTCATATCGACTATTTTTATAGGTCAAACTTAAAAAACATCATACTTACTTGCATGTTATCTTATAAATTTTTATAAAATAACATATCTATCAGATATATCATCTTTGCAGCATACATAAAATATTTATATATATCAAATATGACATCAGTGTAATAATTTTGTGACACAAGCATGGAAGGCATCATGAAACAGGATCATCTGGATCTGTTTGCCTGGACCATGATGCGTCCGTAGACACAACAAAAGAGAGTTGTACGAGTCATTTGTTTTAAAAGTGATGGGCAATACAAAGTATAACTCCTTTTAATGTGTATGGGCACCACGGTCCAGGCAAACAGACCCGGACGGTCTCGTTGTAGACATCATATAACGGAACATGGTGTTACTTTTTTTTTCTTTTTACTTTGAACATGGTGTTTTTTATTTTTTTTTGACAAATTTTCGAATTTACTGTTTGATATGAAATTATCCCCAAGTCCCTAAGCTTAGGGAAATCATTTTCTCTTTTGTCAGAAGAAAACTCTGGACAACGCGCCAGTGTTCGCTCTTCTTCCTTGCGTGCTCCCATTGAGAGAGAGAGAGAGAGAGAGAGAGAGAGAGAGAGATCCATGGCCTCCACATCGTCTCCACCTGCTGTGACGGAGAGGAGGGGCATCCCCGGCGCCTCGTTCGTGGAAGACGTTCAGACCTATCTCACGCAGTCTGGTCTCGATGTGAACTCGGCCCTCACCTTCCTCCAGGAGAGGTACTCCTCATTTCTCCGATAGTGTTCCAGGCATCAAAATTTGCACTTTTGTCCTTTGTTTCGTGTAATCTTCTAGTTGCACTTGTTCTAAGATGCGAGTCGCTGTGAAATCCCTGTCCGTCTGGAGCTAATCGGTGCTTCGGGCACGTATCGCGCTCCATTCCGTGTTTATATCTGGTCTCAGACCATGTGACATCCACGGGTGACTCATTCGTTTCTGTTTTTTGGGTATCTTTTGTGCCGTCCAAATCTACGCCTTTTCGACCCTAAACATGTGATTTTAGGTATTGGATTGAACAAGGGATACTTAGTTTTTTCCCTTAAGCTTTTTTTTTTTAAAAAAATGATTTGAATCCTTTTATTTCCCTGTTATGGTGAACTGGATGTTTTCAGCTTTTTGCAGTCAACCTTACTCTGATGATGTGGATGAATATAAACTTAACCCTAAACCCTAACCCCTCGCTGGAGCTGCCCTTTCAAACGCCCGGACACCCACCTGGCCAAGTCTCAGATTCCGAGCTGTGATCCGCTCTGAGAGAGCATTCAACAATCAATACGCGTTGGGGACTTTTTGTGCTAGTGTTTAAGAAAACTAACATGGTCAGCAAGTGTTGCAATTTCTATGTTGGACTCTTTTAGACATACAGCTTTTGCTATCTTTTTTTTTTCTACCATGACCTTTCTGAACTGTTTCATGCATGCGTCCTTTTTGATCTCTTGCATATTTTCAGTTTCTTTGGTTTGTACCGCATCGCTGAGAATTGAAAAATATCAAATTGCACAACTGTGTTGCACACCTTTAGCTGAAAGAAGGCTAGAGTTCGTGTCTGTTACGAAAATTTTGTTTCATCTTCCAGGTTACAACAGTACAGAGTGGTTGAAATGAAACTTTTGGCTCAGCAGAGGGATCTTCAGGTGTGTTGTTTTCTTATTTTTTCCTCTCTCTACCATTGCTAGTGTCATCCATCAATAATTATACTGTTATCTATTGCTAGCTATAATGATCATTGAACACTTCAAGAGATCATCAGGTTTGATGTTGGCACCATGCTTGATCTGGTGCTCGCATGTTCAACGGCTTCTTCAAAAGAGAATAATTTCTTCATCTAAAAAAACACCATCATAGTAACCTAGGGCTTACCACATTTGCTTTATTTCTCTGGCTAACTTATTTCTCTCTCTTCAGGCAAAAATCCCCGAAATTGGAAAGTGTTTAGATATTGTCTCAACGTTGCAATCTAAGAAGGGTACTGGTGAGGTTCGTTTGTCATATCTTGTTTATTACTTTGTTTTTTTTCCCCAAAGAAGGGGTGGATTGTACCACCTCTTGTTTATGACTTTGTAGTCCTTGTTTCTTTGTACTTAAAAAAAAGTCCTTTTTCTGTTTATGTTTGTTTATTTACGCATTGCGTAAGCAGTTGAGGTTTACATTCAAAGTTGATGCACGTTGATGATGGATTGTATGTCTGTAGGCTTAGCCCTCCCTGGGGTATATCTGGTGCCAGTTGGGGTTGTTGTTGACATAAAAAATAAGAAAAGTCTGTAGACTAACATATTTCCATTGTATCCATGTGGTGCTACAGAGATGCCTGGGAAGCCTTTTTTCCTGGCCTTGGAAGTGGATAATACAAAGAATCCGGGTCTTTTGAGTGATACCATCAGTCTACATTTCACATGTTCACTATTGGTGGCATTGCGGTGGCCTTTATGGAATTGTTTGTGATGTTTTAGAGTGCTTTTGCTTGATTTTTTTTCCAGTTTTGCTTTATTAGTTTACCATTTTATTGGAACTTCATCTGCATTGCAGCTTATCTATAAATCAATTATGTCCTAGCATCAACAAATGACTAAATTATCCCTATAACATCAATTACTTAAATAAAATGAATTTCAAAGGATCAGGTGAATCTTCTTCACCTCGCATCTGACAATCAGACAATCATCCTTGACATGGCCAGTGTACATACTCATGTCAATCATGATCTTGATCTGGTGGTCGTCCTTGTCTCAACCAATACAGGTTTTCATGATTGTGATTCCCATCACACTGTCTTCGTCAAGAGGAGCTTTCCAGTGTAGACAAGCTTTCCTCCTCATCCCCAAGTGACAAGTTCAGAGTCCTCAACCCCTTTTCATTACAAAGTGGATACTAGACTGCTTTACAACCACTGTCATGGGCCAAGGATTCTGATAATTCCCCCCCGAGAACAACAGATGCAAAGGGGGAGGTGCTTCATAGCCAGCACCTTGACCTTTGCCATCTTCTCTGCTGCCTCTTCTGATGGACCTGTCACCAGGAGGAAATCTTTGAAGACTTTGAGAACTTCCCATGCTAGCATCACTCCACCACCTGTGTCCATTGAGCACTTCACTCCGTTGGGATCGGCTTCTTCTTCTACCGGCACCACCAAGAGGTACCTATTCACGAGCTGCTTCCTCTCCCAGCAGACTAAAAGGAGGAACCAATACTGCTAAGGTGGTCACCTCCAACTCTCTGACCAGCAACACTGTGAGACACTGCATCCATCTTGTTGTTATGCTTGCCCAGCTCTCTTTGGCTCCATTTCTCACTACAAACTGATCTCCAGTGACCCACCTTCCCGCATGCCAAGCACTTGACTGGAAATGTCTGAAACCTTTGGTTGTGCCCCTTTCTGCAGCAACAAAGGCAGATGACACTGATGCCTGAGGAGAAGCCAAGGAATGCATCCTGGGTGTGAATGTTTACTCCTCAAAAGCCGTTCAAAGTTAAAATCAAATTGGAATGCTAACAATTGTCTTTTGTCGAGAGCATGCAGAAAAACGGTTACAGGTTTAGAGGATTAATCTACTGGCTTCATAGAATCTGTTCTCTCTTTAAGGAATATGTTGGTAGATCTACTCTCTCTCTCAGAGATATGTTGTACTTTGCTTGCATTAATGACTTGTGGCCACTAGGTAACTGTCCAACTACAAAGAAAAAGAAAACGAAAGGGATAGTTGCATATATACCGCTATTAAAATTGTAGTTTCACCTTCGACTATCTTATGTTTGCATTGTTAGTAATAACCATACTAAATGTAAATACTTGCAAAAATGCCCTTGTCGTAACATCCCATAACTAGGTCCAACGGGAAGGTGACTAACTATAGTTAAGTCTTAATCCCGTACTGGAAAAAGACCATAACACCTTCACTTTTACTCATCTCTCTCTCTCTCTCTCTCTCTCTCTCTCTGCATGACAGATCCAAGTACGAAATGGACAATTCACTAGGCAATGGAGCTCTCCGTGGCCACCCCCACTGTCCCACCATCGCCGCCTCCCTCGACTGCCGATACCTTAGTGGTCTGAAGGAGGAGAGGAGATCCGCCACGAGGATGCTGGATCAGGCTGGGATGGCCTTGCCTTCAGTCAGAACATCGACAAGAAGCAACTTATCGAGGATGTCCGGCAAGCTCTATACACTTCCAAGGTTTGCAGCTGCACTCAGGCATGAACCTACTGCGGGCCAAGATCAAGGAGGTGTGGATTTGGATTTGGGGGAGTTGGCTAGGATTTGGAAAGGAGGGTCATCATTGGGGCAAGGGTCTTGGACGGGATCAAGAGGGCATATAAGCAGAATAGGGGGCTGACCAACCTGGTGGTCAGTCTCGAGTTCGCTAGGGAGATGGTGCAGTGGCAGGTGGCATGGAGGAGTGTGATGGGGCTGGCTGTCCAGGCCAACATCAGCATGCGGGGATGCGTGCGGGCCTCGCCTAGACACATACTAGAAGGCAATAGAGCGAGATGGGGAAGAAGCGGCCACCAATTCGGCTATAGGAAGGACTGGATGATGACGAGAGTTGCCGTTGGTGTGGAGGGGCGCCAGGGGTGATGGCAATGGTGGCATCATTGTTGGCACTTGGGGGTGGGAAGGGGGTGGCTTCATGGAAGGGGGCCACCGTTGAGTTGGACTTGCAGGCATGCTAGAGCTAGTGGAGCACCTCTCCAAGGCCTGCACGCAGGCCAGCTCCTTCATGTCCAAGTGCTCTAAGGTCGGCAAGCTCGCTAACTGCCTACTCCAAATGCTCCACTCTGCCCTCCGTCTCGCCTTGTACTTTTCCTCCTATTCTTCTTTCCTCATCCGCCTCCTTGGGCATCTCTGCACCCAGGTTAGGGTGCTGGCACCGGAGGGAGGTCCCCCCCACCCCCCAAAAAGAAAAAAGAAAAAAGAAAAAAAGAAAAAAAAAGAAAACTCTCTCTCCCCCCCCCCATCTTGTAATATAAGGGTATTATAGGTATATTAATATATATTTTTACTAATGACAGTTGTTAACATCATATTTTGGGTATATTCTTACCAAGGTTTAAAAGCTCGGATCGGCACGGATCGGCCGAGTCGGATTGGTTTTGGGCCGACCGTGCCGATCCCGAGTAACCTGGCCGAGTCCAGGACTCGGATCGGCCGGTCCGAGCCGGATCGGGCCGGGTCGGCTCGGATCGGCCCGACCCGGCCCCCAACGGCTAGTTTGACTAGCCGTTGGGGGTCAAACTAGCCGTTGTTGGCCGTTCCCAAACGGCCAGCAACAGCTAGTTTGGGCCTTGGGGGTCTATTTAAACCCCCCCAAGGCCCTCCTAAGGCTCCACAATTGCCCTTTGAGCCTCCTAACATTCTTGCTCTCTCTCCCACTCTCTCGATCACAGAATTTTCTCTCCATCTCTCCCACGGGGTCACTTCTAGTCTACTACAAGCTCCGCGATCTCTCATCTTCTTGTGCTGTGAAGGAATGGCATCTCAAGGTGCTGCTGAGCGGTCATCTGGGAATCCTCCTAGTGCTGATCCTGTTTGGGGTCATTGCACACCGGTGGACATAGGCCAAAGAAAGGTACAATGCAAATATTGCAATCGGGTTGTCTCTGGCGGGGTCTACCGATTCAAACAACATCTTGTTGGAATAAAAGGTGAAGTTGCAGCATGTGCTCTAGTTCCTTCAAAGGTTAGGATCCAATTTCGAACTTACATGCAGGAGAAGGAATCAAGCAAAGCAAGTACTGTTAGAAGAAGACAGGAAATTCGAGAGGAATTGTCTGAACCAGCGCGAAGGTCTGATGCTGGAGTCCGGCTTGGTGGAAGTAATCAACCTATAAATGTTGATGATTGGGATACAAGTAAGTTTCTTATTTAACTTATTTTCATGTTCTTCATTTAACGTTTTCACACAAATAGTTATAGTAGATTAATTTTTTTTCTTTTACATTTAAAGCTGAATTGCGACGTGCAATGGAAACAAGCCGGCGGTCCTTTGCAGATGAGGACTTATTTCGGCACACTGGAAGATATGGAGGACAAGGAAGTGGCTCTACACCTTCTGCACAAGGGAGCACTAGCGCCGGCATGAGCACTAATGTATGCGAGGAGCTGCCTCAGGAGTTCACTAGAGCTGGAGATCCTAGAGTAGGTCCAATAGATCCCTTGCTCACCAAGAAGAGGGATAAACAACCTTCTATTAGTGTTGCATTCAAAAACTTAAAACTTTGTAAGGAGAAGATAGGGAGAGCTACATCTAGGTGGTTTTTCTATAACAGTATCCCTGCTAATGCGGCCAAGGGGCCATATTATGAGTCCATGATCGAGACCATACAAGAAGTTGGCAAAGGGGTTGAGGGACCTTCTCCATATGAGATATACAACAAGTACTTGGATATGGAAGTTGATGACATCCGAACATACATTAAATCATTTGAAAGGATCTGGGATGAGTATGGATGCACTTTAATGTGCGATGGATGGACAGGTACATAAATCTTATCTTCAGTTTCTTATCTTATCTTCATTTTTTCTTAATCAGAATGGGTCTCTTTCTGATTTCTTATCACGTTTGGAACTTTACAGGGATAACAAGAAGAAGTATGATCAACTTCTTAATTTACTGTAAAGCTGTAACCGTATTTTGGAAGTCTATTGATGCATCTGGAAAAATAAAGAATGCCCAGTACCTGTGTGAATTAATGGATCAAATGGTGGAAGAAGTGGGCGAAAAAAGGATTGTCCAAGTGGTTACGGACAATGCAGCGGCGTTCAAGTTAGCTGGACAAATGTTGATGCATAAGAGAGAACATCTATACTGGGTTCCCTGTTCTGCTCATTGTATTGACTTGATGTTGGAAGACATTTGCTCTGATCCGATGGTAGATGGAGTGGTCAAGAGTGGTCGATTTATCACCACATTCATCTACAACCACAACAACATTCTGGATATCATGTGCACACATACTCATGGAAGAGAGTTGCTTCGTCCGGGAGCCACTATATTTGCATCTCAATATATCTCTCTAGATAGTTTAAGTCAACAAAAGAACAACTTGATTAGGATGGTGGCATCGGAAGATTGGGAGAATCACATATTGCGGCATGTACCAACTAAGGTCAGAGAGAAAGGTAAGAAAGTGGCTGATCTAATTCAATCTAGACCCTTCTGGAGGGGGGTGCAAGCGGTGTTAAATATTGTAGAATCGTTTGTCCGTGTCTTGCGATCTTGTGATGGAGAAAGAAGATCGGATATGGGATATTTATATGAAGTTATGGACAGAGCTAAGGAGCCCATTCAACTGAACAACCCAACAACCTTTGTGAAGTGGTGAGACATAATAGACAGACGTTGGGAATACACTTTACATCACGATCTTCATGCAGCTGGTAAGCTACTAACTTTCTATATGTATTATTTGTATACACATTTTTCTTAAGTAATAACTAACTTCGATTTATTTATTTAGGTTATTTTTTCAACCCTCAGTACATGTTTAGAACTGATGGGAAGAAGGATAGCTATGATAGTTGCTCGGAAGTGTTGATGGGGGTTAAGTCTGTTATTAAGCGCATACTTGCAGATGAGGACATAGCAATATTGGCATGCAAGCAAATGCATGATTACAAAATGATGTTATACCACTTTGGGACAAGTACTGCTCAAAGAGCTGCCAAAATTTTGAGTCCAGGTTTGAAAATTATTAACTAGATGTTCTACTTAAATTTTAATTATAGCTTGTACATTGTTGACATGGCCAATTTTCTATTTACAGCTGACTGGTGACTAGATCATGAAAAAGCATATGGGTATGAAGATCTAGCCTATGTTGTAATTCGGGTCTTAAGTCAAACAACCTCTTCATCAGGCTGTGAGAGAAACTGGAACATCTTTGGCTTGATTCATACCAAGCAAAGGAATAGATTGAAGTCGAGCCGTCTAGAGAAGCTAGTATTCTGTCATTATAACATAAGGTTGAAGTTAAAAAATATGGAGCTCATAAGGAACCTTCAAAGGCAGGAGAAAGAGAGAATTTCCGGACAAGCCACAAAGACGACACATGCAGAAGAACCCATAGACTTGGATGAGCTGTTCGAGGAGCAACATCCACTAAATGCATGGGTTGATGCAAGCACCTCAAATGAGCCTGAATTCAACCAAAATGATCGGGAATGGGCGGAAGGTGAGTTAGATAATGTTCCATTACTTACTGATTTTCAACCTCCTTCTCCAAAACGTCAGAAGAAGAGTAAAAAACAAGCACTAAGCAAAAGGAAGAGTAGTACTGGAATTCAAATTGCTGATCTGGAGACTATCGAGGAAGATGATGAAACGTCAGAACCAAGTGATGAGATCTAATATCAAACTTCAAATGACTCGACATCAAAGACGAGCTCCGACAGTTCTGAGGATGGCGGAGATGCTACCAGTGCCCCAGCCCCAGCTCCACCAATTCAATTCACTGGATAAGAAGAATACACACATGCTACCTAAGATGAACATCATGGTAGCAGAGCAGGACGTGAAGAATCTTACATTCAAATATTCAGCAGATCAAGGAGGAAGGACAAAGATAAAGCTCTTCAGGAATATCAGGAGCAACTATCAGATGCATCATCATATTCTCCATACGAAGGGTATAGTCAGCCTACTGGATATGTAGTTTACCCTCCTCAACATTCTGATACATCCGACTATTCAGGGGGTTGTCTAGAATATCCACAATTTTCAGTCATTTATATCAATACGGATGACTATAGTCGGTATGTGATGCAATATGAACAATACTACCAGAGTTATATGTCATGGGCTGAGTATGTTAGCCATATGTTCATTCAGTATAATGTACGTTTGGAATAAATGTAAGTTCATAATCATATATGTAAGTTTATTCAAAGTTTTTTTGTCCAACAACATCTTATGTACTTCAAATCAATGTATTTCAACACAATTATGCATTAGACTTGTGTTTTATATTTTTTTCACATTTTTTCATATTTTTTTTCTATTTTTTTCTGCTATCCGAATCAGCCAAGCCTGACTCAGCCAGGATCGGCCGGGATCGGATCCGATCCGATCGGTATCGACCGATCCAATCGGTTTTGGACCGGCCGATCCGGGACCCGATCCCGGGTTTCGCAACTAGCCTTAGGGGCATTTTGCAACTATTTACATTTAATGGGGTTATCAATAACAATGCAAAAATAAGATAGTTAAAAGTGTAATTACGATTTTAACGGGAGTCCCAAAAGGAAAAAGAAAACAAGAATAGCTCTGGTTAGCACTGAGTGAAGCACAGGATGGCCGACTAAGCCATGATTCACCACTCACTGGTTTAAAACTTTTCCTGAGAATTATGGCATCCTGAACCATGGGACTGGGAGATTATCATCAGTAAACTCGAAAAGATATACCATCATACCGTGGTTACTTGCTCTTGTGCAAAGCAGTTTTTTGTGAATTCTTACATGTCTTCTATCATTGCGTTTTTGCACCAAAGGTCTAAAACTGGTACGAATTGAACATGAGCTAGAGGCCTAGAGCAACTTTTTATGGCATAGCAAGACAGGAGCATGGAAGGGATACCAAATAGCGAGATAGGGAATTGTGTGCCAGGAGAAGAAACTAGGTGTGGTTGGTTTGAGGTAGATTGCTGCTATGAATCTAGCTCTACTATGTAAATGTATGGGGTCGGGGATGGATATACTGGTTGTCAAGGAGAAAATTTTGGAGGGAAAGCTGTGGGGCATTCATCCTACATTCTTCACTATCTCAAATGTACAGGCTGGAATCCTTAAGGGAGTAGACATCATGAGACTTTAGTACACATACTGGTGGGAAATGATATAAAGACCAAGCTTTACAGATGGTGCCATGACTAGCCCCTTCAGAGGTCATATCCCAGCAGTTGATGGGAAGGCATGATGTCTCACTTCAACAGGCATCTGGACACTGTTTACAAAAACGTACTTAGGGGGTTGGAGCAGGTAAGCTTACTAATGAGCAAGTTGGACAATACCCTCTGGGTAGGGAGGTTAGTGGCTGCATATGGTGATAACATTCCAGAGAAAGGCTGGGGATGCTAGATGGGCAGAAAATAGGATTGAAGGTCCTTCTCATTCCTCCACATGCTGTATATTGGAGTATATGGAGATAACATCTGTCTTCAGGCAGTGTACTTCATATATGATTGGAGCACATTCATTCTTTTTGTCACTGTAAAAAGCTGGTCCAAGATGTTTCAAGAATTGTTGAACGGAATCAGCGGCCCTCCTAATTTCACCATTTTTTTTCCTTTTTACTTTTTTTTAAAAAAACAGTAAAGGAACCTCTTCTCTCCCTTTTTTTTTTTAACCCTTTGGATGTCCTCTATTTATTCAATAAAATTGGCGGTACATGCCTCAACTTTCTTTCAAAAAAATTGAAGGGGGAAACGGGTTGTGATGATGGAGACATCCTAGAGGGTTGCATGGAACAGCCCATTGTGGGGATGATGGGAGAGTTTCATAATTGTAGAACGAGTGGATTCAGTGTTATGATGCATGCATTTCATTTCAAAACCCTTTTGGGGTACCTTAATTGGGGTTTCTGTGGAGGAAAGATATACCCATGCATTTTCTCTTCCCAATTAATGGGTGTTTTCTAAAAAGTTCTCCTCTAAATGCAGATAGAGTATAACCAAAGAGGGATTGCACTGCTGTACATCACTTGATTCATGAGTTTTCTTGTGTAATCAATCTTTTGATTGGACAAATCATGTCCACTGTGCTTGGATGATATGAATCGTCGACTTCTGTGTATTTCATGGGTCATGTGGTATGGGATTGTGTACCTGATGATCTTGACAGTACCACATGCCACTTTAGACAATTGAAAGAGGAGCGAAAATCAGAACCATGGTGATATTTGGTGGATCACATTGTAAGGAAGACTTGTATGTCAACACTGCATCATACAATTTTCAACATCACTACAAGGAAGAGCCTCCTGATGTTTCCTTGGGGAATAATTGAGAACCATAACTACACAGAGTTCTTATTTATTTATTATTATTATTGTCAAATTCTGTCTTTCTGGGTTGATAAAAGTCATAATTCATTTGAAAAATGTTATGATAAACATGAATAGAAAGCAATTACACAAATGACGATACAAATATAGCTTTATTGTTCCATATGTGGTGTGCAAAAATTTGTCTGTGGAATCATATTTTATGTCCATTAAATTAATACCTTGGTCAATTGTTTACCAACTCACATCTGATGTTTATGCAGGCATTAGTTGCCGATTTTGAAGTTTCAGAAGGCATATATTCAAGGGCTCAAATTGAGGAGACTGACTCAGTTTGTCTTTGGTTGGGGGCAAATGTCATGCTGGAATACTCTTGTGAAGAAGTTGGTTATCCTGATCTTTCACGTGACTCAGTTGACAGACTTTTTATCTTGGAAAGGAAGTTGATGCAATGTTGATTTATGCTGTTTTGTTTTGCTCAGGCCACTTCACTTCTGCAAAAGAATCTTGAAAATGCTAAAGCAAGCTTAGAGGTCCTCATAGCTGATTTGCAATTCTTGAGGGACCAAGAAACAATAACTCAGGTATGGCTGCTGCTTCTCCTTTTTCGCTGCAACTAATGTTAGGAACAGACTTTCAACTGTCTTAGATTGTCCTTTCATGAACTCAACATTGTGACACGCTAATATGGTCCTTTTCTTCTGACGTATGGGTGCATGTTTTTGAACAGGTCACAATTGCTCGGGTGTACAACTGGGATGTACATCAACGTAGAACCAAGCAAGTTGCAAAAGAATAGAATTTTTTGTTAGTAGCAACCTGATTTAGCATAAACATTCTGTTGAGTATGATGGTTGATTTCTGCCATTCTTATCTGTGGTTTTTTTTAGACTCAAAATTTTCATATTCAATCAGAACTTGCTTATTTACCTTCCTAATCCAAATTATCATGGCATGTGTTATGTACCTTATCAGGGATTCATTTTCCATTTAAAGTCTGTGATTGCGTTTATGCCATTTTGTCAATTTGTATTTTGGAACTATTCTCAGAGAAGATTTGTTCAATGCTTGTGTCCTTTGTTTTTTTGTTTTTTAATTGTCAACAAGCTCTGTACATTAATTATAATGATCATTTTCACCACCCTGGTTCATGTTGCTGCCATCAAATGTGCCAACATTTTCTAATACGAAGACAACATCCTTAGCATTTTCTTTGTTCTCTTGCCACAGCTCCTTCACACAAATAATCTTTGCTATCTCAGCTATCTTTATACCTAGTCACTAATGTGTCATAATTCGTTGGAGGATTTATGATATGTGGTTTGTGTGTCTTCCACCCTTAACAATCTAGTAGTTTTGAGACCATCAGTAGCATATCGTTTTAACCGTACGCCGCTTAACTCTGCCTTTTCTTCTCCCTACTGACGTGTACAGTGGAAACTGACCTCTCCTCAAGTTCTCTTTAACTTGCTTTATGAACTGCTGCGACTCTGCAAACGGGATGCATGCGGAAACCTATTCTGTCCAATGTTTCCAGTGAGGACATGTTTTGTCCTTTAATATGATAAACGTACAGGTTCCACTTATACCTAGATGTCACAGAAATTTTCAGTTGTTCACAAACTTGCTAATGTATAAATACCGAACTTACTTGCTACAGCTTTCAATACGTTCGGTTATGCACAGTCTGCGATGGTATATGTAAAAGCTTTATCACTTGATTTATGGTTGGCCTTTTGGATTGAGGAATGATTGAAGCTCTAGAAAATTACTCAATTTTCTGCATTCCGGAAATTTTAACTTCATTTTGCCTAAGCACCAACCAGTAAGGTGAAGCAAATGGCTGACGTAACAATAGTAAACCTAACCTAGCTGCAACAAAAGCTTGCAGAAAATGCAATGTCAAGATAAGTCGTTAGAGTTCCAGAGTTTGGGTATCCTTAACAGCATCACCCGTTAATCTTCTCTGAGGCCTTCGTGCAAGCTAATGTAAACTAGCGTTCAAATAGAATTGGCAAAACGTGAAATGCTTGATTTTTTTCCCTCTAAATAACAAGCTTATCTGCAATCCCTAATAATGTATGCGAATAGGATACTTGTTCGTGCAAAGTCAAAACGTTGATAAGTAATATTTGTTGCAGTGCTGTCCTAGATATTGTAGTAGAATCATCTGTACCATATTTAAGATCTGCATCTCTTTTGAGGGGGTGCAGTGGCCGCATGTTATTTGATCTTAGCCGATAATAAAGCAATTGGATTGAAATACCAAGGTGTTAAAGTAAGCATTACTCATTGTTGACGGCCGTGTTTGAAGAGCTTATTGCACGGATGAGCTTTTCTTCCGGAGAAAATTAGAATAGTGTCTTTTCATGCTCAAAGTATTCTATCGGATTAATTAAAGCAATAAAAAAGATATTGCTGCAGTTTCAGGGAATCAAAGGTTGAGCCACCGATTTGTCGTCGTTTTCTTTCCCACAATTCCTCTGCTCTGAGCTTCAAATGATCTTGGCATCTAAGTTGCACCAGCTCTATGGTTTCCTCTCCTCTGTTAGTAGTGCACCTTGTGACCAAACGTGAGGGAGAAATACTTGGTGCACACCAGGTGTTAGTGCACACCTCTGTGTACCAAGTTTTTATTTTTTTTATTTTTTAGAAATTATGTATTTAGGTCGGGGCTGAACTGACCTACACGTCTGTGCAAGGCACAACCTATTTCGACGTCTAGAAAAAGTTTAAAAAATATTTGTGCACCAAGTGTTTCTCAACATAAGGTGGTTTTTGTTCGAACTCAACTTCTTTGTTTCTGACTGAATCTACTAACATCTAGAAGAATCTCGTCACACTTCTTGCTACATTTTTTGTCGCACCATTGACAGGTGGATCGTTGACGGTCATTGTCAGAAGCATCTTTAGGACTCTTTTTTCTTTTCGTTTTTGCTTTTTAACAACTAACGCACTTAATACGAGTCATTTGACCAGGTCCTTGGACACCTGTGTAGAAGGGTGGCCAAAGTAGAGTAGAAAGAGTAGCATGCTTTAATGTTAGAGGGATTCTATTCTTACGATATAATAGTCTTCTTGCCACTATTTCACGATGCTTTGATTGTGAAGTTTTGGCGACAGATTTAATAGCTAGCGTTCCATAATTTTTTTTCCTTTGAAGCCTGTTTGGTGCGACTCTGGCACTGAAGTTTTCACATATTTTAACCCAGTTATATTAGGGAAAGACACAAGAGGACACTAGAGGACGCTATATCCTAGAATATATATATATATATATCTTAATTAAAAAATTCAAACTAGGAAGAGTTGAAAAGATTTAGTTCATATAGCTATTTAAGATCAACTATAACCTCTCTCTCTCTCAGTATTTTTCATGCTAAAAAGAAAGGCAAGATGATCTTTAATTAAAAACTTAGCCAAAGGAATTACACTACATATTTGCATAATCTGACGGATGAGCAAAGTTAATCAAATTTGAAGCAGTCAAGCATCTTTCATCTGCCCAAGTTGTGGTGGCAGGTAGAACTTGGACTTGTGATATCCCTCTCCAAGCTCAATTATTTAGCAGAGAAAAAGAAGAGAAGTCTAGGTGACGAAGCAGATACGAGTGCATCACCTTAGTTTTCCTGACTTTATCAGACTGCATAATGCTGCTCTCTCTGACCAAATAAGGCAACATTTTGTATCATATTGGCGGAGTTTTAGTATATATTTTTTGCATGTCTTGCATATATGCCATTGCTTTTGACTTCATCAGCATGCATCATCTGTTGCGACTCTAACTAATATGCCATAAGCTTCCTCCTTGTCCTGCATCCGTCTTGTTAAAAGAAAAGTGATTCAATGGATTTGACCGCATCATACGGTCGACCACCACAGTCAATAAGCATTTTTCACTTGCCCCTCTCTGTTAAAATCCGAACTGCATGTTGCTTGTTTACTACTGCTTCTTTTATGCAATATGGTGCAAATGTGCGCCCCCCATTAACTTCTTGTTTTTAACCCAACCTTGGTTTAGTCTTATTAGCTAAAATGATAAAGGTGGCCAAGAATAACGTGTGGGTTATTGTTAAAAGGGTATTTTTCAATCGTGCAATCTTAGTTTTAAAAACATGCTCCTGGGCCCTGGCTACAAGAATCACAGTCTCTTCATGGGTTCTCTCTCTCTCTCTCTCTCTCACACACACACACACAACACACACGCACACGTGACAAGAAAAAGAAACTTTTGAAATGATTTTTATGAAGGGAATGATGTCATTGGATCCTTTTCTTGTCCCACATCCAATGGGCTTGGACACTCTCTTCATCGTCATGACTGCAGTACCTTATTGTATGCAGCACGCACATCCCAAAAGCCTATTTCTTTCTTTAATCTTTGCAAATTGTAAACATGTAAAGGCACAAACCCTAAGGCAGACTTTGTCCTTCCTCCGAATATAAATATCTTCCCTCCTTTCTTTGACCAAGCTTAAATGCTCCTTGTGCTTTTAGTTTGATCCATCATCCCATCGACCACTCACGTTTAGGCACCATATTTTGACCTTTTTTTGGTGGTGGCCAGCCTAATTTTTGCTATTTTCATCTAAAAGTCCTGATAGTAGTAAAGGAAAAAGTAGCTTTTATCATGCAGGGAGGAAATTTCCGCCAGGGAGACCCTTGGTGTAAAGGTTCAAATTTGGACTAGGACAAGTAGGATTTGTGGGCTCTTTGTTTCTCCCCATTGAGTTGAGGGTTCTACTTCTTGACAGCTGTTGGAAGTTGTCCAATGTACTCTTGCAAATTGAGTGGCTAAGGCTGTGAATGGTCACAACATGGCCTATCTTTTCCTTTTGTTCACCCCCATCTGCTCAAGGTAAATTATAGATTAAGTTACCACCTAATTAAAGGTTTGGCATCTTAGCCCACTGTTGGGTCACTAGCTAGCTCATGGCTTGTGGTCTACAGTCGAGGATTACAGTAAATTAGAAAGGTAACCTCCCTATGAGATATCCTTGTCTCTCATTCAACGTAGTCCATGGCTGAGACTGTGAACGGTCACAACATGGCCTCTCTTTTCCTGTTGTTCACCCCCTCTGCCCTAACTAAACGCATAGATTAAGTTACCACCTAATGAAAAAGAATTGGATTTGGCGTCTTAGCCCACTGTTGGTGTCACTAGCTCATGGCTTGTCATGTGGATGGGGGGAGGAGAATGGAGAGTCTCCATTAAGACAGTCGAGGATTATAGTAATTTAGAAAGGTAGTCCATGGTTTTGAACAACCTTCCCGTGAGGCCTCCTTGGGTCTCATCCAACGTTCTCCTTTATTGCTTTGAACAAGGATGATGTGAACTTTTTCTCTAGAACAAGAATCATTACTAATCACTGTTGATGTAGACTGGATCTATCACGACCGGATTCCGAAGATGGAATCCGAAGATAACGGATCCGGAGCTGGATCGGATCCGTATGAGAGGCCCGACGTGGATCCGGGACAAGGCGAGGATCAGAGGCCGAAGGGTACTCGGGCGGAGGCCTGCTGAGTGCGAAGCTGAGACGCCTTCGGATGAAGTGTGCCAGCCCATGGGAGGCGAAGCTGCAGGTCCGAGGCCGAAGATGGCTCGGTCGGTTGCTGGCTTGCTCTAGGACAGTGAGCCGAGGCTCCTTCGGTGGACGAAGGCGAGATGTTGGCTTGTCTTCGGAAGACAGGGCCGAAGCTCCTTCGGTTGAGGATGCAACCGGCGTACGGCGTCGAGACCAGGAAGAGGAGTCCGAGGTCGGTGGCCGAGACCGACTCGGAGAGGTCGGTGATGATTCGAACCGAACCCCTGCAGGAGGAAAAGAAGAAGAGACCAGTCAGTAGGAGTCCCCGGGTTCAGCCCTAGGGAACCCCCTCCGACGGTCAAGTTAGCTCCTGAAGATGATTCGATTCAGAAGGCAAAGAATAGCTTTAATGCTTTTTGGACTATAGTCCTTGAGGGTCTCGGAGGCATAGAATTGCATACCTTTGGCGATAAATAGCGGTGTATTTATAGCAGAGGATATAGGATGGTTAACGGTGACAGCCGATATAGGACTATGTCCGGGCTTACTGGTAAACCGCCATAGTGCCTAGTCCTCCACCTGAGTGGGCCGGACTCGGCTATCGGGCCGAAGGGGGTTGGGCCGCTGATGGGCCGAAGCCTGCTGGGCCTGGGGCTACCGGACCGTAGGCTGATGGGCCGCTGACGGGCTAAAGCCTGTTGGGCCGGGAGCAACGGTACCGCTTACGGGCCGAGGGTAGTTGGGCCGCTGATGGGCCGAAGGCTCCCTGAGGGCCTTGTACTGCTGCTGCTGGGCTGAAATGGGTTTGGGCTTGTTTTAATGGGCCGAATCGGATTCTGCCTCATCACATAGCCCTCCACTCTTGTCTTCCTCAGTTCTGAGATGACGAGAGTAAAATCCGAAGCCTTGTTGGAGATACGGTTTATACGGACTTAAGAGAGTACAATGCCGCTTCCCGATCGGTACGGGTTATTTGCGGACTTAGAAGAACCATGCCGCGTCCTGATCCGGATTACATGGCCGAGAGCCATTCGTCGGATCGAAAGAAGGGCGGACTTTAGAAAAACCATGCCGCGTCCTGATCCGGATTACATGGCCGAGAGCCATTCGTCGGATCGAAGGAAGCGCGGACTTTAGAAAAACCATGCCGCGTCCTGATCCGGATTACATGGCCGAGAGCCATTCGTCGGATCGAAGGAAGCGCGGACTTTAGAAAAACCATGCTGCGTCCTGATCCGGATTACATGGCCGAGAGCCATTCGTCGGATCGAAGGAAGCGCGGACTTTAGAACCATGCCGCGTCCTGATCCGGATTACATGGCCGAAGCCACTCCCGGTACGGTTTACACGGACTTTAGAAAACCACGCCGCTCCCGATACGGTTTGCATGGCCGAAGCCACTCCCGGTACGGTTTACACGGACTTAGAAAACCACGCCGCTCCCGATACGGTTTGCATGGCCGAAGCCACTCCCGGTACGGTTTACACGGGCTTAGAAAACCATGCTGCTCCCGATACGGTTTGCATGGCCGAAGCCACTCCCGGTACGGTTTACACGGGCTTAGAAAACCATGCCGCTCCTGATACGGTTTGCATGGCCGAAGCCACTCCCGGTACGGTTTACACGGGCTTAGAAAACCATGCCGCTCCCGATACGGTTTGCATGGCCGAAGCCACTCCCGGTACGGTTTACACGGGCTTAGAAAACCATGCCGCTCCTGATACGGTTTGCATGGCCGAAGCCACTCCCGGTACGGTTTACACGGGCTTAGAAAACCATGCCGCTCCCGATACGGTTTGCATGGCCGAAGCCACTCCCGGTACGGTTTACACGGGCTTAGAAAACCATGACGCTCCCGATACGGTTTGTATGGCCGAAGCCACTCCCGGTACGGTTTACACGGACTTAGAAAACCATGCCGCGTCCTGATCCGGAAGTACGTGGCCGAAGCCATTCGTCGAATCGAAGGAAGCGGACTTTAGAGCCATGCCACGTCCTGATCCGGATTACATGGCCGAAGCCATTCGTCGGATCGAAGGAAGCGCGGACTTTAGAAAAATATCACGCCGATCCGATACTAATGGCCGGAGCCGCCCTCGGATCGGGTTGACGCTGTCCTTGAATAATGCCGCTCCGATCCGATACTAATAGCCGGAGCCGCCCTCGGATCGGATTGACGCGGTCTTTGAATAATGCCGCTCCGATCCGATACTAATAGCCGGAGCCGCCCTCGGATCGGGTTGACGCGGTCTTTGAATAATGTCGCCCCGGTCGCCGGATCAAACCCTTCATCTTCATGAGCACTTGGGAAGAGGGAGCAGGCAAGGGCAGATGCCGCTGTTGCGGGTCCCGTCGCCTCTCTCAGTCCCATTCCTCCCTGCGATACCGCTTTCGGGAGGACTGCTGGTCTTCGGGCCGAGGACGGACCACCAGGGGGGCAGGTGCCGAAGCTACGTCGGCTACGCCTTTGCCTTTAGATATCATCAGGGCCTCCCGGTTGACATACTTGTGTGCCCGGGCTACGAGGTCCTGGAAGGTAGGGGGATGGCGTTTCCCGATAGAGCCGAGGAGCCCTTCGTCCCGACACCCGCTGATCACGGCCGAGACCGCGATCGAGCTATCAAGGTTTGGGATTTGGGCGGCCTCGGTCCGAAACTTGGTGAAATACTCCTGGAGAGTTTCGGTGGAGCCTTGCCGGATGGCTAACAGGCTGGCCGATGTCTTACATTGCCGGGTGGCATCATAGAACTGGTCGATAAACAGCTAGCCCAACTGGACCAGGGAGTGGATGGAGTTGGGGGCCAGTGCTTCGAATCAGGTCAGAGCAGTCTTCTCGAGGGTGAGGGGGAAGAGTCGGCAGCGGACTGCCTCGGTGACCCCTCGGGCCGAGAGATATGCGCTGAACCTCTGGAAGTGACAGACCGGATCTGTCATTCCGTCGTAGAGGGGACCTTTCGGCAACTTGAAATTGGGAGGCACCTTGGTAGCCAGGAGCTCCGCCGTGAACGGGGTCCGCTCCAGGATGTTGCTGACCAGAGGTGCCCTATAGGGCCGAGATATCATCTTCTGCATTTCCTTCCTCATCGCCATTAGCCGCCGGTCCAGGTCCGGGACAGTTGAGGTGGCGACTGACTGTCCACCGGTTCTGACCGGGCGGAACTCGGACGAAGCAAAGCCTTGCTTTGTCAGGCGATTGACGCGAGGGGCTCGGGCAGGTAGCGCCGAGGGCTTTCTGTACGCTAAGACGGTTTCGACAGGTGAAACCGGTGTGGGTGCTGGCCGGAGCCTCGCATCTTGAACTGGGTAAAGTGGAGGGAGCAGTGCTTGTTGAGGAAGCTGTCCCATCAGTCCCATGCGCTGGGCGATGGCGGACACCATCTCCTGAAGAGGCGCTAGGGATTTGACGGCAGTTGCCAGCGTTGCTATCTGCTGCTCGAGTACTCCCACCCGGTTGTCTTCCGCGACAAAGGACTCTGGTAAGACTGGCAGAGTCGCACTTGTCGGAGCACAAGGGGCGCCTTCGGACGGAAGTAGCTGTGCCGAGGCTTCCCGTGCCTCTGCTTCGCTCTGTCCGGATCGTCGGATGACAGGTCGTTGCGACATGACTTGTTTGCTTGCTTCCCACAGACGGCGCCACGTGATGTAGACTGGATCTATCACGACCGGATTCCGAAGATGGAATCCGAAGATAACGGATCCGGAGCTGGATCGGATCCGTATGAGAGGCCCGACGGGGATCCGGGACAAGGCGAGGATCAGAGGCCGAAGGGTACTCGGGCGGAGGCCTGCTGAGTGCGAAGCCGAGACGCCTTCGGATGAAGTGTGCCAGCCCATGGGAGGCGAAGCTGCAGGTCCGAGGCCGAAGATGGCTCGGTCGGTTGCTGGCTTGCTCTAGGACAGTGAGCCAAGGCTCCTTCGGTGGTCGAAGGCGAGATGTTGGCTTGTCTTCGGAAGACGGGGCCGAGGCTCCTTCGGTTGAGGATGCAACCGGCGTACGGCGTCGAGACCAGGAAGAGGAGTCCGAGGTCGGTGGCCGAGACCGACTCGGAGAGGTCGGCGATGATTCGAACCGAACCCCTGCAGGAGGGAAAGAAGAAGAGACCAGTCAGTAGGAGTCCCCGGGTTCAGCCCTAGGGAACCCCCTCCGACGGTCAAGTTAGCTCTTGAAGATGATTCGATTCAGAAGGCAAAGAATAGCTTTAATGCTTTTTGGACTATAGTCCTTGAGGGTCTCGGAGGCATAGAATTGCATACCTTTGGCAATAAATAGCGGTGTATTTATAGCAGATGATATAGGATGGTTAACGGTGACAGTCGATATAGGACTATGTCCGGGCTTACTGGTAAACCGCCATAGTGCCTAGTCCTCCACCTGAGTGGGCCGGACTCGACTATCGGGCCGAAGGAGGTTGGGCCGCTGATGGGCCGAAGCCTGCTGGGCCTGGGGCTACCGGGCTGCTACCGGGCCGTAGGCTGATGGGCCGCTGACGGGCTAAAGCCTGTTGGGCCGGGAGCAACGGTACCGCTTACGGGCCGAGGGCAGTTGGGCCGCTGATGGGCCGAAGGCTCCCTGAGGGCCTTGTACTGCTGCTGCTGGGCTGAAATGGGTTTGAGCTTATTTTAATGGGCCGAATCGGATTCGCCTCATCAACTGTATCCGTTCAACTATACCTTATGACCAATTTCACGTCGATAGATTGTGTCCATGCATCCAGGGCGAAGAAATTTTGTCAAGTATGATCACTCGGACATTAGGTCATAAGTATAGCTGAGTTAGTATGATCTTAGGCTAGGTCATATGGAGTCTTAAGTTAGATTAATAGGGTCTTGGGCTGGGTTAGTAGAATTTTGGACTAGACTGTTTTAAATTGGACTAATGAGTTTGGCAAAATTCAGATATCACTGGATGAATACTGGATCCGCCACTATCTATAGAGTATCTTAAGGAAACCTTGATATGTACACAGCCATGTAAAGATCAAAAGTTTTAGCCCTGCTCTATCTAATTATCTTTATCTTCGCTACCCTTATCTCTCTGTAACAACAGTATGTACTATATATGTAACAACACCCCATCATTATCCTGTGCAATATATATATTCCTATTGATACACATGTCAGCAGATCTCACCATTGTAAGACTTGAAGCCATTCCATCCTCAGCTTAAGGTTGCGTACCTTCTAATTAAAAGCATTTTGGAGTTTCTAGAGGTATGGTTATTACAAGTTGACACCAAGACATTTACATAATCGTTTTGTTCTTCTTCTTTTTTTTCCTTTCCACTGATAAGTTTAAACTGGAACTTCCTCGACTAAGGCAAAAATGAAGTAGTCAAGGGAATATTAGATCATATAATTGTTAAAAAATTAGTCGGTACTACTTCGCACTTGATATTTTTCATGTTGAAATTAAAAGTTTTGTTGAAGGTTACGAATGTTCGTTGAGATGTTTACCTCAACTTGAGATCGACCTTTTCCCACGTTTTTAGTCTCTTGGTTGCACGTCTCTCCTCAGAACATTTGAACAAATTAGACTTTCAATTTCACTTAAAGGATCAACTTCATAGTTCATTCCTAACACCCCCCTCCTTTTTTATTGGAAGTACTTTCGAATTTTGCGATCCTTGACCCAATTATATAAGTTAGGGGAGGAATACTAACTGCAGAAAGCCATTTTTATGAACTCCTGACTTTCAACTAGAAGCTTTAAATTAGGGCTTCCAACATTGAAGGGAAAAATGAAGTTATGAAGGGGACTTAAGTAGTGTGGCAGTCCATTTTTGTTTTCTTTTTTGTACCTCAAAGAATGCTCTTTGAGCTGACGGAATTTTGAAAGCCTGAAGTTTACAGCGTGTATGGCGCAGCTTCCAATTGGAAACACTTTTTGACTTCTATTTAATTATTGTTTGTGAGAACACGTGTCATTTATGTAGTATTCTACTTGTGTTTTGACTTCAACCAAAAACTATAAAGTGGTGTTTTCAAGATTAGAGAAAAAGTGAGATTGTTATAAAAGAGTTAATTTTTGTAAAAGACTAAAAACAGTTATAATCTCAGTCTCTCAACTCATTATATGTGAGAAGTGAAAGTCAAAAGATTTTAAGGAGGATTTTCCAAACATGCCTTAAGGGACCTGTGTATGCGAATTTCGTCGAGTTTGGTCTTTGCTTGAACTAAATATGCACTAGAAAAACGATGGTTATGCTTTGTGCTGAAACAAGACATTTAAATAAAATATAATATTCAAACACCTGGCCATGTATATATAGTATTCTTGGCTAACTTTCCGCCTAAGGAAGAGATATTTCCGACTTTTCTAAAGAAAGAAGAACGGTATCATCTAGGCATAATCATCATATCCTTTTACATGGTTCCCACATTACATTATCTAAGGATGAAATCCTCTGAATCCTTTTCTGAAAAGTGTCAAAAAAAAAAAAAAAAAAAATCCGTTTTGAAGTAGCCCCTCACGTATCTCTCACATGATGTGAGACCTCTCACAAGATGGTTAAAAATAAAAATCCCACATCATGTGAGAGGATATATATAAAGGTTTGTCTTAAAAGAAACTTAAAGAATATCATATCACATTACCGAGGGTGTGATGTAGATTGAGGAGTCAAAACTCTTCAACACTCGAATGCATCGAGTCTAAATCAATTTTCATACATCGTGTCACATCACAAGATGAGAATACTGTAATAATTGGTTTTTGTTCTTTTCTTGTACATACTTTTATATTTTATTTCAAATAAATAAAATTCTCTCAAATCTTGTGAGAGCGCATCCAAAGATGCACTAAATTTGAGTTCCAAAAGATCAGGTTCCGATTATAGATTGGATCTTCTCGAGTCAGAAGAGAAAGTGTTACACCAAGGCGAAGGGTGTAATGTCTATGCTGATGCCCGGGCTGCAGTAAATAATAAGTAGCACCCAATCGCCTCTTTTCCTCTTGTTCCCTCCCCTCTTAAATATTGCCATTGGCCCATTGTCCCTAGCATTGGCCTGCAAAGAGGATAAAGCTTGGCTCCTCTGCTTGCATGTTTGACCCTCCCATCCCAAAGATTTTTTTTCTTCTCTGTAAGATGAATAGAACACTGATTCTTGTGTCTGGGTTCTTTTTAGTCATCGTTGTGTAGTTCAAGTTGTGGGTCGAGGGCCTTCAATGGCATGGTTGTAGCGCAGAGAGAGAGAGAGAGAGAGAGAGAGAGAGAGAGAGAGAGAGAGAGAGAGAGAGAGAGAGAGAGAGAGAGAGATTGTTTTGTTTATCTTGATGGGGTGAGATCTTAAGGTAAAGGCAATGCCACTAACTAGGGATATGGGAAAAAATTGACTTGACGAAAAAATCTCAAGTCACTAAAATTTTTGAAAACTTTGTGAAAAAATCATGAAAGATATGTAAACTTTTAAAATAAAAAATATAATTTTAAAGTATAATATAAAAAAATAAAAATATATATTATAAAAATAAGTGAGTTTGTTTTAAAAATATATATTTTTCTAAAAAATGCATGATTAAATTGTGAATAAATCACTACCTTTTGAATTTATGAAAATTTTAAAGATTCTTTCAATAAATCGAGATTTATTCTTGAAAAATACACTAAGATAAAAAAGTGTGATTAAATCGAGATGTTTTCAAAAAATTAAATATTTATGTTACCCTAGGTAAAGGTGGCAAAATGGTAAATTTACCCCATATATTTTCCTTGTACTCTATACTATAATTTTATCTATATTTACATAATTTACAAATTCCTTTCTCTAGCCTTGAAACTAAATAAATTAAGGTGAAAATATACAGTTTATATAAAATGTGTGCACGGTGAGAGGAAAGGAGTTTGTTTCAGTGAAGAGAATAACAATAGGGAGACCCTGAAGAAGAAACGAGGTTGGGGGTGGGGGAAGTTGGGTAAAGTTAGAGAAGTTAGACGCCGTGTCATGCCCCATCATCACTATATGGTTAGGGAATAGATAGGGCAGTTAGAAAGAAGTATAATTTATATATACATATATATATATATATATATATCTTTGATTTGAACATATTTTTGATGTATCTCATATAAAACTTATTAAAGTCAGTCTTAAAAATGTGGTTGTTAAACTTTGCTATCTGATATGATAGATCTGTCTTGGCTGAAGGAGAAAAACTGCTCCGACAGAAAAGAGCCATATTGAAGAGGTGGACGCCAGCTAAACACACTCTCACATAACTTTAGGCCTTGATGTTTTTTTATTATTATTATTGATTTCAGCTTAGGGTCTATTTGGATGAACGGAAAAGGCCACAGGAGTGCAGTAGTTTTTTCGGAAAACTTTCCGCAACCAGTTATTTGGTTATTTGTAAAATGGATAGAAGAACAGGTTTTTTCGTTTCCGATTTTGATAACTTATCGGAAATATTCGTTTTTTATTCTGATAATTATCGAACAGATATTGTTTATCGAAAACAGATTTTTTTTCAGTAATAGATCTTGGATATTTTTCGCTAAACACACTCTCACATAATTTTAGACCTAGATGTTCTTATTCTTTTTTCCTATTGATTTCAGCTTAGGGTCTATTTGGATGAACGGAAAAAGTCACTAACGGACGTAGAAATTTTATCCAGTGGGATTATTCGGACATTAAGTCATAAGTATGATTGGGTCAATAAGATCTTAGACTATATCATATAAGATCTTGAGTTTGACCAGTGAAGTCTTGAACTGGGTCAATACAATCTCAAACTAGACTATTTTAAATTAAGCCAATAAATTTGACAAAATTCAATCGGGTCCCAGGACCCCACTAGCTGAACGTCCACTAGCTGAACGTTAGATCTGTCACTGTACAAGAGTGCAGTAGTTTTTTTGGAAAACTTTCCACAACCAATTATCGTTACTTGTAAAACCTCTATCATTGAAAAATGATATTTGTTGATCATCATAGAATTTTAATTTTGACATCCGCCACATAACAGCAAAAGTTATTTTTTGCACTGAAGGGCTTTTCATGTAATTTTCTTAATTACTAAATGATAAAATATATTTCCATTTTCTTAGTAAATTCTTTTCCTTGAAATCATTTTTGCTGCCCTGCATATTTTATGCCCAACTAAATGGATTTTTAGTTGGTTACTAACAAGAATATTGCCACATCAGTTTATTCATGTGAGTTTATAAAAAAATAAACAAAACTTATAAATTGCCGCAACCTTTTTTGTTTTTTTTTTGTTTAACTGCGCGGTCACCGAATCGGAAGCAGGGGACGATCCAGCTTCCCTAGGTTTCCGTCAATCTTTACGGCCGTGAAGGATGCAAAGGGTGTCACTCTCCTGCGTCGCAATATCGCGTGGAGGTCCTGTCACGCGACCTGCGCGTTCAAACGCGTGAGCACACGTGCTCTCCCGGTTGTGATTCGTGAATAGGAGAAAGCAAATAAGGCCTTTTTCACATATGACTTTGTAAACTATTATATTTGTATGTGTACTTTTGATTCTCAAGTATTGTCAAAACGATCTTGACATCTTAAGAAAAGTTATAACTTTTCGTGAAGATGTTGTGAGCTTCAACTGAATATGTTAAAATTCTATCAATTTTAATGAAATTAAGAGTATATACATGAGATTCTGGTGAATAAATCCGAAAATGTTTGAACCTTGAGTCCACAATATTCACAATTTTTTTCAAACATGTCAGAAGTATTTATGATAATGTGTGAGAGTTAAGAACATACATTCAAAGGTAATAATTTACACGATAATATATATAAAAATCTCATTAAACAATCATGCCCCCACACCAACGGTGGCAAAGGCGGCCTGGACATGGCATCGCACGTGCTAATTAAAGCATCTTTTACGCTTGAGTTTTACTTGTTACGCTGCAGCAAGCTAACGTGGAATGAGACTCAGTTTCATTCCGTCATCTGGAGCGTGCACATGAGGTTGTCTCTCAACATAAATGTGTGCACCAGTCAAAAAAATAAAAAAATTTACCCATAGACTGAACTCCTCGAGTGCATCTACTCATACGCTTGAGAGTGCCAAGCAAGATGCTCTCGAGTGCCTCAGGATGCACCCTGAAGCGCTCGAGACCATCCTGGCGTGCACATTAGGTCACTCTCCAGTGCATGAGTCTAGTGCATTCATATGTTGGAGAGCGTCCTGATGTGTTCGAGAGTGTAGAATGCTCTCGACTGTCTCACGATGCTCGAGATCATATGTAGTAGGATAATTTTTTATTATTATTTCTTTTGGCTGACGTTAGAACGTATTTATGTGGAGAGACAAACTCATGCGCGCTCCAAATGACAAAATGAGATTAAAAAGTCAATTCTACGTCAACTTCCTGCGATGCAGCAAGGAAAACTCTTTACTCTTCCTCTTGCAGAACAGAAGGGACCATCGTCAAATTCCCCCTCTAACATCATTGCCGTCCATGGTCCATCCAACTGTGATAGCCGTCCCTCGCTCGATTTGCTGCGGCCAACGGGCCTATTGTAGACCGTTCACGTATGCTGCACCAAGATAAAAACGGAGACCGGACTGTTCGAGACGATATCCACTGCATCTTAGAGCTTACTATTTCTTAATTTTAAATGTATTTATTTGATAAAAATGACTAATTGATTTTTAACTCTTTTTCATCATAAATAATATTATCTTAAATTATTGGATAATCGAAAATGAGAGGATATTGCATGAATGATTACAGTTTTATATACAGAGGATAATGTCAAACGATCTTTGATCTATTCATTCAGTCTGCCCAATAGACTGACATAATCTAAGTCTCGGATAAAATTATTTCTTTTATTACTTACCTCTAGCAATGAATATTCTGTAACCATAATCGACATATTTTCTACTACTATACCAGGGAATTGGATGTTATACACCAGCATGATATGATTTAAATAACTTTAAATGGTACAAGAGTACATTCAGAAGAGGAATATCATGTTATCAATTTACCTGGATGGATAAAACTCAAAAAATGTCATAAAGAAATTCTCGAAGGTTTATATGCAAATGTGAGGTAAGGTCAGGGGCGTCTGAGAGGTAAAGCAGACGGCGGAGCGGAGGCGGTCACATGCACAGCCGCGACGTGAACGCGTTCCACCGTCCCCGCGGCGCCGTACGTCCCCACGTTTGCATATTCTATTCACACGGTAAACCCGCTTCTCCGAGTATGAAACCGTTGACAACGCGGTATCTGGCTCCAGACAGCAGTCCCCATCATACCGGCTCCGTACGGTCCACCGGCTACCGCAGGTAGTCTCCCCTATGCTCTTTTTCTCCTCACGCGGCTATACACCACACTCTTGACTCTCCTTTCCCCACCGCTACTTCGAACCCCTAGAAACCCTAACCTCTGCTGCTACGAGGACGGAGAAAGAGAGAGGAGAAGAAGAAGAAGAAGAGAGAGAGGAGGGTGATGTGGAGATGATGGCGAAGGCAGGCGCGGGAGGACGAGTAGGAGACGTGGGGATGGAGAACCAGGCAGGGGCGATGTTGCCGTCGTTCTCAGACCAGGGCATCTTTGGCTTTCCGGCTCACATCTCGAAGAACGATACCCTCGGTGGCTTCCTGGACCTGCTCGCCCTCCCTGACCTCTCCCCCCAGCTGTTCGACCTCCCCTCCCCGCCACAGCCGTGCGCACCGCCTCCAGCGTCGTCGGACGCGTCTAGCTTCTTGGCGCCGCCGGCCTCGCCATCCGTCTCATCGTCCTCCGCCGAGGCCAACAACGATCCGCCCAGATCGGCGGTCACGGTGGAGGGAGGAGCACGGGATGAGGATGATGAGGAGCAGAAGCCAAGGCAGACGTGAGTAGCTACAGACCTCATGTTCCTCCATTTTTTCCTCTTTTCTCGGCGGATTCACCAGTAAATTAATATAGGCGAAACTTGTCTTTGGTTCGAAAATTTCGTGGGTGTTGTTCTTCGGATTCTCAGATTGGAGAAGGGCTCCGGCGGGGGGAAGAAGAACAGGGGGCAGAAGCGGCAGCGAGAGCCAAGGTTCGCGTTCATGACGAAGAGCGAGGTAGACCACCTCGATGACGGCTACCGCTGGCGCAAATACGGCCAGAAGCCAGTCAAAAACAGCCCCTTCCCCAGGTCCTTTAATTACTGCTTCTTGCCACTGGCTTCTTCCCCTGTCCACACCACCCGTTCTGGGCATATAATGGTCATTTTGGTCTCTCCGTGTCTGTGTGTATGTGCAGGAGCTACTACCGTTGCACCGGCGGCAAATGCGGAGTGAAGAAGCGGGTGGAACGGTCGTCGGCGGACCCGACGGTGGTGGTGACCACCTACGAGGGGCAGCACAACCACTTTAGCCCCGCCGGCGCCCGCGGTTCCGGTGGCGGTTTCGGACAGCAATTCTACAGAAATACTTCCGGCGTCGGACGTGTCGGGGTCACCGGGGTGCCATCGCAGACGCTGCACAACGACATCTCTGGCTTCTCGCTCTCGCTGCAGCAGCTCGGCATGTTCCAGCAGCAGTCGCAGCTAGCCTTCTTTGATAGCAGCCTGCCTTTGCCGCCGCAGTCGGCGGATCTCGCGTCCGCCTCCTCCGTCAACGGTGTAGGCGGCTCGTATGGGAGAGGGCAGTGGTATGCCAATCAGACAGCGCTGGACTGTGGTGATATTTTTATCAGAGACTGCGGTCTTCTCCAGGATTTGATCCAGCAGGGTGTTAGTGAACAATGAAGGATGAGTAGCTAGGGATAGAGATGGTGCTTTATGGTATCCGATCTCACACTTCTCCTCTTTAATTTATTGAGGTCTTCTTGGCCTTCTGGGTTAGGTTTGTGTATGAATTATTTTCGATCTCATTGCATTCGTAACGTACGTAGAGTAAAACCCAGCTGACTACACCATGTTGTTTCACATTATGTATTTTCCACCACTATTAAATGTAAAATCACGAGACATTTTATCTTCTTCCCCTTTTCTGTATTAACAAATTAATAGTACTTTCGTTTTCCATTTTGAAGGCCTTTGGATTGGATCAGGACCGTGTGCTTGCTCTTTGAAGACTAGGATCTCCCCCCCCCCCCCCCCCCCCTTTTGCATGGGACTTTGGGAAAAGGAACATGAGCAGCCAATGATTTCATGGCGTTAGCTAGGCTTTCTGTGCTGGAATTTTTCCTGGGGTTTCTTGTCATCCTTTTGTCATATCAAGGGTTCACTTGTTCGGATTTGGGAAGGTGGCCTGCATGGGGTGGTGATGAAAGAAGCAACCCTAACCCTAGGGAGAAATGTTAGAACTAATGCTTAAAGTAGAGTGACAGACCTGGAGGTATGGCAGTGGGTACTGGTGGAT
Organism: Zantedeschia hybrid cultivar; assembly: GCA_030544215.1. Classification (NCBI taxonomy): domain Eukaryota; kingdom Viridiplantae; phylum Streptophyta; class Magnoliopsida; order Alismatales; family Araceae; genus Zantedeschia; species Zantedeschia hybrid cultivar. The sequence goes on along the minus strand of JARZZO010000014.1, from coordinate 1,630,405 downwards.
GACGGGAACTATATGCGGGGGCAGCAGCAATGTTGCAGAGGTGGCAATGCCCACCAGTTCCGAACGCTCTGAGCTCATCATCTGTTGGCCCACGGTGGTCTTGAACAATTAGTCTTATATTGGTTTTTAAATTATGATTCCAGTGCATATAACCTTGTGCTTCTAAATCTCAACATTGCGGTTTTAAAATTTCATCTTGGTATCAAAGCGTTGATCCTGATTCTGACCTCTTGCGCCTCTCCTTTCATTTCCATGGCCCATGGTGGCTATTAGCTTCACTGAGGGGATCCTATCTCTTCGTAAAAACCCACTAGCAATGACCATCATCTTTTACGTCTTTTTCTTGCATCATCTCAGATTGGTATGGAGGTCGCTATCTCTTTACTTTGACTGCTCTCACTTTAGTTTGAACCGGGCTTGCTCGTCCTGTCGGATAGCATGCAGATCTGCAGGGAGCAAACCATAGAGAAGAAAAATACATGCCACTGATTCGTGGGGGTGTTAACATGCTAAATATCCAACTTTTTTTATATTGGTAAAATCTCCTTACAGTTAAGATGGTGAAACTATTTGTACTTTGGCTGAAATAAATTGGAGTTACACAAAGACTGCATAAGAAGATCAGTGAGTAGTCTACAGAAACGTGAGGTAGTGCAACGGTCACGTTGTTCTGTGCTTAATATGTTCATAGAACACCTCCATTGTAGTAAGTAGTACCAGGTTCGGTGACTGGTTTAATTATTTTTATTACTGCTCTGGATAACCCTTTCTCATGCGTTGTAATACCGTATATGGCTTCTTACCTTGTGCTGCTCCTTACCTGCCTTACATCGAGAGCATACTCATCCGGTCGTTCTCCAGAAAATAGCCATGTCTGTTAATCAGATAATGACTTTACAAGCTCGATCAGCAGACCTTGCTCAGTTGCTTGCTATGAAAATACTGCAGACAACCCAACTTCGAAGGATCACGCATAATGCCTGCGTATACATGTATGGTTTTCACGGCAAAGGCTCCGCACTGGAGACAGACTGCTGACATTATAGAAAGATGAACTTTTGTTCTTAGAAAATGGTACAACAACATTATTTCTTAACATAATTTTTTGACACGCTTAAGTAGCAATCATCTATTAGAGAGAAATATTATTGCCTTCCACTTTTGACAATTCTACTTTCTAATATGTGATTGTCATTTGAGTGTATCAAAAACTAGTATTAAAAAAGATGTTACTATACCATGTTCCTTTGTTGTTCTTGACAGGCAGCTTCTTCGAAGTCTGATGTCTTCTCTCCTTGTCTACAGGAAGATTTTCCTGCCATTCCGAAAACAACATGTTGCAAAAGTAACTTATCTTTTGTTGTCATAAAATTAAAAAAGAATGCAATTATACAAAAACTTTGACCACTTTTTTATCACACTCATGGTGAGTTGTCCGATCATTTGATCAGGATACTTTTATTAAATATCACTCATGTAAGATGTGTTAAAAACTCATTGCACAAAAGTCATCTGATTATTTGACTAAACGGCATCTAATGTGTATGATAAATCAAAAGTGTAGTATAACAATATTATTTAAATTGGATGTTAAGTGAAATGGCATATGCACTAATGGTCTCTCTTATCAGCGTGGCATATAAAAGCATAGGAATTCGTCATTAAAAGATTTTGTTTCACCTGCTTTTAATGGTGATTAATTGCCTCTTATCATATCAAGACAGACCTCCCAGATACATAGCTACTAAAAAAAGTTGTTTAGATGAGAATGAGATCCTCTGAATTATTAAAAAAATATATTTTCCATATATCCTTTTCACTTCACATGGAAATAAGCTTGTCACATTTTACGATAAGATAAATAAGGAAAAAAAATGATAAAATGACCTCAGATATATGTAAGGGGTGTATAGAGGACATATCTTGTTTCGTTTGGAGGCTCCTTTGTGTGTGTGTGTGTTGGGCGGGGGGTGGGGGGGCTGAATTTTTAGAAAATTCCTTCATATAATATATATTTTATCTAGGTCTCTGTGTCGTGCAAATTTTTACAAAACTTTGGTCCATGTATAGTTTACTCTATTTCTACCATCTTGAGCATGTCTTCCGTTGGAGCAACTATATAATAATTTTACATCGATTAATTTTTGTTGTAACTAATACTTATAATCTTGGATTCTTCAAATTCAACACCTAAATTTTGAGTTTGTAAGATGGTATCAAAACAGGAGTCTGATCCAAATTTATCTTCTAATTTGCGTCGCTTCTTCTTATCTAATTTTCACAATTCATCTTAGCTGTGAGGGAGAGTGTTAAAATGACTATATAATAGTCTTACGTCGATTAATTTTAGTTGTGACTAATGCTTATGATATTGAGTCTTTCAAATTCAATATCACTATTTTGTGATTTGTAAGAATATCTAACTTAACATTTTTCAAATTTTCTAAATTTCTATATAAGAAGTTCGTGACCTTTGTATTTGAAACCTTTCTCATACCACTCCCGGGCAAAATTTTGTGTGTTTCGCCTGTAAACCGCGTGGACCTGGCTCGAGGGTGGGGTTCACGTTGCATGGCACGCCAGCGGGCGCGCACGATATGCAATTAAATGCGTACTTGTCGCTTCCAACCATTTGAACGTCTCTCTTTCTCTCTCTATCTGTCTACATTATTCATAAGCCCCACTTTGATTGCAGAATAAGTTATTTGAAATTATTTATCCGGAATAACGTATACTATAATAAGGGATGTTTCGATTTGATAATTTTATGGGACTTACTGATGGAATAAAAAGAATAAACAATTCTTAGGTCTAAGGTGGAATGACTTATTCTCCTTATTCTGATATTGACGCGGTATAAGCCATTCCGTCAGTCAAATTAGAATTAATCTTATTTTAAAAATAAGAGATCTTATTCTTCTCTTATTCTCCGATCAAAGTGACGTGAACATCACGCTCTGACCAACGGTTTTCTCTCTCTCTCTCCATCATTGACTTTTAGTGACCGGCATCGCGCAGCAGACCAAGGACGTGGCCGGAGGAGGGCACATGCAATATGTGGCCGGAGCAGACCAAGTTCTTTCAAAATTTTGCTTTGGGCAGGGAAACGTCGCTATTGCCGATGTCCTAACGTAACAGACTGGTCGGACCGGCGGAGGCACATGCTTGGACCAACATGGCACCCGTTGAAAACCGGCGTCCGGGCCTAATCTGAAGTACCGTTGAGAGTCCTGCGCTTTCGCAGGGACGATGCTAACCCCTATTTTTTTCAGTAATACCTGTTGAATGGATTGTGCAGTGCTCTCTCGAGATCCAACAATTTAGACTGTGTGAGCACGTGATTTTTTTTTTTTAGGTTATTTTTCTTGAGTGTTCAATCATTGATTGAGTGGTACAGAAGTTGAGTTACGCACCATTGCATCATTACTGTCCGATGAACGTAATCAGACGGCAAAGCTGAAGACATAGTGCGTCTAGTGCACAATCCAGCGATATATATAACAAGCATCACTCTTTCTATTTCTGCACACTACAAGAAAATCACGCACTGGCGTCGGCTTACAGTCGTCTCTAAAAGGCGATACGCCGTCTCTAATACTATTAAAGACGGTATTTTAGTCGTCCCTCAAGTCGTCTCTAATAACACCGTCGGTAAAAATATAAGAGAACATTTGTAGTCGTCTCAATAAAAAAGACTTATTAGCGACGATGTTGTATCCGTCTCTTATTAAAAATATTTGTGACGGTTACCATCATCTCAAAAATAAATAGTAGAGCCAATGATTTCATTGTCCCTTAAGATCGTTTTAGAGACGGCTCAATATCCATCTCTGCTAATTTTATATAGTCGTCCCAAACGAGGAATAGGGTCAGTTTGTAGCCGTCTCAAACAATGTTAATAGAGACTACTTTTGGCTATCTTAATAAAAAAAAATAGTAGTGACAACTTTTATCTATCTTTTATTATAATTATTTGTGACAGAGGTCACTGTCCCTAAAGTTATTATTAAGGTCAGTGGTTCCACCGTTCTGAAGAACTTTTCAAAGACAACTTAACATCCATCTAGTAGTTGTTCTTAAATTGTAAAAACAATATCTAACAAGCAATGAGGTAGATTTGTAGTCGTCTTCAAAGATTATAAGAGATGTTTAAAGTCGCCTCAAAATTATTTTTAGTGACGCTTAGAGCCGTCTCTAATAAGTATCAAGTATAAAAAAAATTATTAAATTTTTTTTTATATATTTATTACCTGTGTAATAAGAATATACTAATTTACAGATTTAACAATACTTTCATCGTGAACAACTGAACAACTCAAACCATAAAACAATCCATTTATTAAACAAAAAGAAGATAAGTCCTAAAATGAAAGTAATCAAGTTCATGTGCTAAAAATTAAAACAAATAGTTCATACACAAAGTTTACATACTAGAAAACAAAGCAAATAGTTCATAGAAAGTGTTTACATGCTAACATTAAAATAAAACAAATATCATTCATCATCCCATTCTTCTGCATCTCCATTATCTTCCTCATCCTCGTAGTTCTCATCTTCCCCCTCGCCATCCTCGCCTATAGTAGTTTGCCGTAGTGGTAGTCTTGCAGTCAAAAGTTCCTCAAGTTGGTGTAGCCTCTGCTCTATTCTTGTTTGAGTCTGGGTTTGTAACTCTATGTATTGAGTTTGCTTATCAATAACAGATTTCAATTTTTCAACTTCAGAAGTCAACTGAATATGTTGTTTCCATTAGGCGTGTAAATGAGCCACGTCCAGCCAAGTTTTACCGTGTTCAAACTTGGATCATGATTAATTTTATAGGTATCTTAATGAGTTTCCATTAGGCGTGTAAATGAGTCACGTCCAGTCAAATTTTACCGTGTTCAAACTTTGATCATGATTAATTTTAATTGAGTTTGAATTCGAGCCGAGTATATATGATAATTGTTTAAGTTCGGCTCATCAAGATATTAAACAAGATCGAGTGAATTAATGTCAAGTAGCTTGCGAGCCCAATTAGTCTACGATAGATTAATTAGTTTATTTTTTAATTTAAATTTATAAATTCAGATCAAATCATAATGAGTACCAAATTGTTTGTAGCCCTATAGGACATTAAATATCTTGTTACCGAAGTTTATTTATGAATAAAATATTTACATGAATACTTAAAAAGATCTTATTGGGTACTTAAAGAGCGGTCAATTATATATATAAATATATATATAGAGAGAGAGAGAAAGAAAGAGAGACAAAGAGATCAAACATACATCGGGATATTGCTAAGATAGATGGGATCCACCTCATTCACCAACTGATCTTTGATAGGATGGTTGACCTTAAAAAACTTTGACTCGCATGCTTGTAGCTGCCCAAGGGTGCATTAGATTCGAGAGAGAAGAGAGACTTGAAGATAAAGAATATTGTGATGTATGTTGGTGAGTCTTCATTAAATCTTTGATTGTTTGACTAAATTTATAGTCATTAGGTTTAAAATTTACACTTAACTATATTTATAATTACATCTAATTATATTCAAACCTAGTTTTATCATATAGTAATTAATTATACTATTTTAATTAATTAGATACACATGAGGGGTGAGGGGTTAGAAGTTAAGAGCTATGGAGAGAGAGAGAGAGAGAGAGAGAGAGAGAGAGAGAGACAACTTGATGAAACTTGACTCTAATTAGGATATTAATAGTGATTGATTTCTAAGGCGTTACAATTAGTTTCATTATAAGGGACGACTGATGATAAAATCGTCGCAAAAGATTTACATTAGGGACATAGTTCTATGATGGTCTCTTTTAGCATTTGTAAAAGTATTATCAGAGACGGCGATTATTACATGTCTCTTGTGACTTATTCGTTAGGGACAACTGAAGATGACAGCGTCCCTAATAAGCACTTATTAGGGACGTCATTTTATCTATATTCCTTAAGACATTATTAAGGATGGCAATTATAAGACATCTCTATGTACATGCATTATTAGTGACAGCTAACTGTACGGACGTCTCAAATAAGTAAATAGAGACATAGTCCTATAATCGTCACTTTTACTATTTATAAGAGACAACCGTAAAGTGAGCAATCTCAACTAAGATGCTATTAGTGACAACTGTTAAGAACGGTCTCGTTCAAGGTATTATAAGAGACGTCTCACCAATAACAGTCTCAATTGATATTTATTGGGATGGCTTCTCAAGCCGTCACTAGCTCTCCGTCTCTAGTACTCTTATTTCTTGTAGTGGCATAAGCGGCCATTTGGTACAATTTGACAGTTGATTAATAATCAAACAGCTCAAATTTCAAGATTAGAAAAAATTTAATTATCAAATTATTTGGACTGCTTAAAATAGTGATCAGATCCCATCTTAATACAATCTAAGCCATGGAATCACTTTAAGACAGGACCTGATAGCTGTGCCAGCGGAGGTGGACCAGGTGGCGCATCATGTATTACTAGTCTATTTTCCTTTGGTCAGAGTCTGGCATTGTATGCCTTTGGCTGGCTGGACCGGGCCCGGGTCAGATGAGGAAGAAGACATGATTGTGAGGAAGAAAAGCGCAGAAGTCCGGCCTTCTTCTTCAACGGACAACAGCGTTCTTCTCTTTAGTGGATTCCGGCCGGGGGGGCAAGCACATAGGCCTGGACGATCATGCAGCCAACAAGGCAGACTGAAGTGGTCCTCCTGACATAAACCAATCCCATGAAGGGGCAGACGCCTTCCGCTCCAAACCTCTCTATTTTAGGGGATACCCACCAGGTGCGATCTTGGGCACCACCCTTCTGATCTCCGGCACCTGCAGTGAGCTCCGTTAACGGTGGGACGTGGCTTTACCTGCAGAAGAAGACTATACATATATACTTGTTTCTGGTTCTCTGGGCCGGTCCACTTAAACATCGGGCTGGCCGAATTGTACATAATGGGCCTGTATTAAAGGGCTATGACCTATTTTAGGCAGAGTATGTTTGCTGCACCGCCGGGACAACTGCACCGCTTCGGGTGCTCCCATCCGATCTTTCTCCATGTGTGCACCCATGTGCATGTGCACTTTACACAATTTTAAATGACTTTGCATATGTTTTACGCATTAAATTATTTTATAACTAACGCGACCAGCAAGCGGGGATAGCTCAGTTGGGAGAGCGTCAGACTGAAGATCTGAAGGTCGCGTGTTCGATCCACGCTCACCGCGCGTAATTTCCGCTTTTTTAGGCGGACGCACCTTTTTCTTAAACACGTGGCTATGGGCCAAATCATCCGTTTCTATATTAAGAATCCGTGGAGGCGTGAAGCAAGTGTAAAAGGACTACCGTAATCTCCAAGTTACGGGGGCTTAATTAAGTACTTTTCTTTTTTATCCTAGTTAAGGCGTGCGTCGTTCAACACCGTATCTGATAACATCAAGCAAACTTTTTCCTTTTAAAATTAAAATCTGTCCATTGAAAAATCGGATTTAGTAGCAAAAGAAAATTTTTTATTGGTATCCTTGTTGATAATGGCATTATTTAACATCCTCAAAAAAATGGCGGCAACCAAAGGCCCACTACTCCACTAGGGGTCCATTTGGTTGCATCGTAAAATATAATCGGATGGAAAATTTTTTAAAAAAAAATTAATTTACAAGGAAAATGAAAATATAATCGACCATTTGACATTTTTGAAAATATTTTTTTTCGTTTGTTGTCCGTAAATTTTTTTCCTAAGAATGACTTCATACATTTGTTTGTTTAAAAAAAAACTAGCATTACAAAAAAAATTTAACATAGATATGACATACTTAACTTAACTGAACTGAGAGAATACCCGACTCTACTTTAGATTTAGATTAGATAATTCAAGTAAAAAAGGTTATATCTTCACATGACCAAAATTCCAACCTCAACATTAAAAGATATTGTTTCTTTCCTTTCAATTTTCACCTTTGAGTAAGTTTGATCTAGTTCTACGTAAAATTGTAATATCTTATATTTTAATGATATAAATAAAAGTAATTCCAAAAGAAGAATAACTTACTGCACCCTTAGGAACTATGATGGTACAGTCAAAGTAAAAAGAAAAAACTTAATTTTTTTTTGAAGCCCTCAATATGCCCTACATGTCTGCATAATTAGATTTTTGATTGGACATCCTAAAAAATAATAAAAATTAAAAAATCACGACTTGATGAACAGTAATGTACTATTTATTAGGGATCAATTTTTTAATTTTCATAATTTTTTTTGAAAGACTTCTAACATGACCTACATGCTTATATAATTAGATTTTTTATCGGACATTTCAAAAAAAGATGGAAATTAAAAATTGAGTCCCAATAAACAGTTAGTGTACTATTCATTGTGGCTCAATTTTGTATTTTTTTATATTTTTTGATTTTTAGATCGAGCATCCCAAAAAGGACGAAAATTTAAAAATCTAGTCCGAGTGAATAGTAATATACTATTCATGGAGCTAAGGTTTTTGAATTTTCATGTTTTTTTTAGTTCTCCTATGAAAAATCTAATTATATGATCATATAGAAAATGTTGGGGGGTCTTCAAAAATTTTTTTTTTTTTTTTTTGCTATGGTCCATAAAAAATATGTCAACCGTCCTTATCACACACATGGAGATTTCCAGGACATCTTGAAAAACTGCATACTAGCCATACATCCACTCCGGATGCCAAAATCTTAATTTAGAGGGAGTCAACATATGTACTTTTCGGTTGACTGATGCTTTCAAGATTATCAAATAAACTTTTGGATCAGATTTTTCTAACTGTCATTTTACTGACTACCAAATGGACCCTAGGCGTGTGAGCATCTTCGGCATGTTCATGTATTGGGCTTCACAGCTAGAAAGAGATAATACCGGCTGTCCACACATGGGTTGTAGTAAAATTGTATCTCATGCACGGTAGCGTCAGATCTCGAGGAGTGTGATTTGTTATTCCTGTTTTTGGGACCGTCTGATCAAAAGATCGGATGATAAATATTGTCAAGTCAGGGTGATCCTTTAATTTGGAAACTTTCTTTAATAAAAAAAAATATATGTCTAGAACATTGAAGCAAGTATTATTTCTGTAAATATATGTGTTTTGAGTGCAAGATATGATCGGATGATAAATGTTGTTAAGTCAAGGTGATCCTTCAATTTAGACTTTCTTTAACACAATTTGCTCCATGTGTTAATGAAGAGCATGAAAATGAGGTTCTTTCAAGCCCTGAAGATTGAGGAATGTGTTAATGATGAGCCTGAAAATGAGGTTCTTTCAAGCCTTGTAGATTGAGGAGTGGGTAAAAGACAATGAAAGGAGGGATGAAGTGCATGAAATCTAACCAAGTTTAAAGGTAATAGATCATTCTCTCCATATGTATAGTGATTGGGAACCAATAAATTCTCAAAACATCCATAAGATCTATTGGAAGGTATAAGACTAGCATATTGGTGAAAGATTATGCTTAACCGGATAGTATTGACTATGAGAAAGCCTTTCCTTTGATAGCAAAGTTTATCACTACACACCTTAACTAGTTATTATCCCGTATTGAGACATGCATTGAATGAATTCATAGGCAACATTTTTCAGCGAAGAATTGAAGACACCCCACAAAATTGGAACATAAAGAACTATAGGTTCATGATGATACGGAAGACCATAGTGTGTCTGTCCAGGGATCCGGCATTTGTTTCATGGATAAACACTAGCTGCATTTGACAGGCGTGCTGCACCGTTGGTCAGCGCAGCAAATATAAAAAAGATTAAAATTAAAATTTTATGTTCTTATAGTTCTTTTGATGGGATGATCTGAAAAGTTTTGAAAAATAAAAATTATTAGGTTCGACCTATTAAGAATTTTTTATTATTCATTGAGACATAATTTTTTATTTTTTATAATTTTTTGATCATCCGATTGGAGATCAATCTATATACGATACGTAGGGTATGTGGGACTAGCTAAAACAATAAAAAATATATTTTTTTTATATTTGTTGTACCATACCACCCGTGAGGGCAGCAAGTTTATCTTTTTTTACAAGTTTACCCCTTTAATTAGGTTGATGAAAATTTGTTGGCTATGAATAATTGAGAGTTCGGCTATATCATATTAGAATGCTTGTCTTCATATTTTGAGATGAATGATATATATATCTACGTACACATACATATGTATGCATATGCATATATATAGATACACACATGTAAGGCATTGCAGTGAGTACAAAAAAAAGTTATTTTTTGATTTTTGTAGGCCGGGCCTTCATGTCTTATCTATTTGCACAGGCTGATTGGATGACCGGAAAAATAGTAATACTACAATGCAGCAAGTAGGGATGTTCACTATTTAATTTAAAATCCAAAAAACCAATTCAAATTAAACCAAAATTTAGGTTTGGTTTGATTTGAGAGACTCTTCAGATTGATTGGATTTCCAAAGGTCTGAAATCACATAACCCGGTCCAATCCAATTCACATGCCACGGTGGCTCCTCCCATTTTGTAACTTCAAATAGGCTAACTTGGCTTTGAGCCAGGGCCCATGGTCACACTGACCGCTGCTAGGCTGTGGTTGGCTTGAAGGCAGAGAGCGAGGGTTAAGCCTTCTCTTTTAGTTTGCTGTATTGTCCCTTCAGTGCAGTTGATAAATTAAAAAAAATATATTTTTTGAATTTTTTTAGGTAGGACCCGAGGTGTCCTACATATCCGTACAGGTCGATCTCCGATCAGATGACGTAAAAAAAAAAAACTGAAAAATAAAAAATTAAACCCCAATGAACAGTAAAAAAATCCTTAATGGACTGAGCCCAATAATGATTTTTGATTTTTCAGATTTTTTTGAATTGTCCGATCAGAGATCGATCTGTATAGACATGTAAGACATCTCGAGGTCTACTTAGAAAAATTAAAAAATATTTTTTTTAATTTACCCACTGTACTGAGGGACGGTGCAAATCACACCCTCAGTGCACTGTTTCTTTTGTTTCTCCAGTCCGATACACGATTAAACTGACTGTGCAGTGTGGTGGGGGCTGTAGGTAGCGAGCGAGGAAGAAGGGCTTAGAACAAGACCAGGCTCCGTAACCAAAGGAGCTCTGCTTAGTGAACCAGCTGCTTAGCACAGGTAGTTCATCTCTTGTCTCCTAATTAGGAGGTCTCAAGTTTCATTTTTTATTGGAACCTAAAAACTCTTTTGGGATACTTGTCTTTGGCCTATAGGTCAGGTGAACATTAATTTCTCACCTAAATAGATAGAATTATTGACCAATTAAGAATTATCTCCATTCCTGATGGATCTCTCAAGTTTTGCCCTGCCTGTAAATATATGTACTGGTTCAAAAAAAAGGGAGGCCTACTTGATATTCGTGAGCTTCTACAATGCCTGGATCTCGCAGCATCTTGCTTGGAGATGAGGGATACCTTAGCCGACGAAGATACTGACTAGCAATGGAGGAAGTGGCTTCGCATCGAAATTTTTTTTCTCATAAATTCTCATAAAACAGATCAAACGGATCCATGAACATCCTTAAAGTAAGCCCGCTGCACTTCATGGGGTGTAGTTCAAAAAAAGTGGAAAAAAAAAAAAGCAAGGTCGGGTTCCCCATGCTCGAGATGTTTGTCAGGTTCCCCATGTCTGACGGGTGCGTACAATTTTATTGGAAATTAGGTTGTAGAGACATGTTGGCATATTTAATACTTTTTCAATTTTTTAACTGGATCCCGTACGATATGGCAACAAAAATCGAGTCTCAGTAAATAGTAAAAAATATCCTTAATAAGTCGAACTCAATAATGATTTTAATTTTTTTTACAAATTTTTTCCATCACCCCATCTGAGATCAACTTACACAGACACATAAGACATGCATACCTTGACATTGAAAAAACAAAAAAAATCAGAAAATGACAATTTTTTTATATCCTGCTGGGTCTCTTAGATTTCAACTAGCCATAAGTAATTTCGTGTTCTGGATGATCAATGGAAGACCATTGTGCGTTCGCTGAGAGATCTAGTGTTTGATTTATAATCCTATCCCTTTATATCAAGTATCAACGGTAAATTGTGAATGAACCGGCTCCTTAGGGGAGTTGGTTCACCACCTGCCTTCTATTTGGGAGGTGGCTGTAGACACCGATTTTGGACCATCCTTTTGGTCATGAACCCTACCCATCATTAGCCATTCATCACCAAAATCCCCTCATTTCAGCCATCTCAACCCACTACCAGCTAGGCCTATTAACCAAATCCCGACTCTAGCCACCTTTTTCGTGGAAGGCCAGCCAGTCCGCCTTCCACTCCCTTCGAAGGCCACCCCTCGCCTTCCACCACCTTCGAAGGCCAGCCACCTTGTCTTCCACCCTTTTGGCCACCCTTTTTCACCTTTTCGTGGAAGGCCAGTCCCCTTGCCTTCCACCGCCTTCGAAGGCCACACCCCGCCTTCTACCCCCTTCGAAGGCCAGCCACCTCGCCTTCCACCTTTTAGCCACCTTTTTTCACTTTTTACCACCTTTTCGTGGAAGGCCAGCCCCCTTGCCTTCCACCTCCTTCGAAAGCCACCCCTTGCCTTCCGCCTCCTTCGAAGGCCACCCCTTGCCTTCCGCCTCCTTCGAAGGCCACCCCTTGCCTTCCACCACAAGAATGGAAGGCATGTCACCTAGCCGTCCACTCCTTAACCACCCCCTTGACTCCATCTTCCCTACGATCTCCTCTACTCGCCGCCCTCGTCCCCCACTACTCCGACCACTCCCCACTCCGGCGACTGCCGCGTCCACTACCTCTAACCCTTGACCACTCCCTATTGGTTGAAGGGTGATTTACGAGGATTTAGACCCCTGTTTTCTCCCCTTTTTTTCCTTCGCCTATTTAAACCCCCCACATCCTCTCGAGCAAGGAGGTTAAGGATTTTCTGGGTGAAGAGGTGGCTTCTTTGAGGGAAGGCTCAGAGAAGGCTGGCAAGCGGGCAAAGAGTCAGAAGGCTGTTTTAGGAGGAACGTCACTCCAAATGGGCTTGTCTTCCTAACCCTCTTTTACTTTTCACATTTTTCACTTCATTGCATTTCCAAATTCCGTCCATGCCGTAACATTCTCCCTCTTTCACTCTCTTTTACCTTCAACACATCATTTCCTTTTCACACACGAGCACTTATCTGCATGCATGCATCCTAGGATGACTTAGCACCCTTTACCCCCAGAGGTTCCAAACAAAAATCGGGAGGTGGGTGGCCATAACATATAGTCACCTTCCCTCCCAAACACCCATCCGGTGCGTCTCCCTCTAATTTTAGTTAATTTTTATGTTTGCATGAACGGATCCTACATGTCACGGTTCTAATTGGGTAATTGTCTTTTCTTTGTCTGTCTTTTCTTTCCAGGGGATCCTTACCACATTCACGCATGCAGAGTACCGGGCTCTCCTCCTCTGGCCGGCCGGAGGAAGAGAAGGAGGAACCAGCATCTCCCGCTTCCACAAAACGCGATCACATCCCCACCATCCTGCGGAGCACAGGGACCGTAAGGTAATGCTCATGGCGATCACATCCTTTATTTCTAACACATTTTAAATCGCCACAGTGCTAAGACGAACGGAGAGGAACCCTCGCCCGAAGCCCGCAGCCGCGGCGGGGGACGTTCCGGGCGCCTACAGCCCTTTGGCGATCACGGTGGGACGTCTGTAGCCCGCTGCACACGTCGCGATCAAAGGAAAAGAAGGTAAGGATCCTGCACTCCATAACCTCTGGACGGCCAGACCTTGGCCGTCAAGACCCTTGGACGGCCATCACTCGGCCGTCCGACCCAGTGGACGGCCAGCACCTGGCCGTCCGACCCAGTGGACGGCCAGAACCTGGCCGTCCACCCCGCTGAACGCCCCTCTGGACGGCCAGCACCTGGCCGTCCGATCCAGTGGACGGCTAGCACCTGGCCGTCCGCCTTTCTGAACGCCCCTCTGGACGGCCAGCACCTGGCCGTCCGACCCAGTGGACGGCCAGCACCTGGCCGTCCGCCCTTCCTGAACGCCCCTCTAGACGGCCAGCACCTGGCCGTCCGACCCTTTGGACAGCCAGACCCTGGCCGTCGGTTACCGCTTGGACGGCAGCCACCCGGCCGTCCGTGCTCTTTGACGGCTAGCCCTTAGCCGTCGACACTCGGTTTCTTTATTCTCTTCTGTTCATGAATGAGTTGCTGCTGTTTGTTGCTGAGTTGTTAAATATTCTGACTTGTTGATTGTTAACCTATTTACTGGGTTTTGGGTGTTCCGCGCGGGGGTTTTAAGGAAGAGCCGGCATCACACTCTGTAGTCACCTCTCCCGCAGGATTTGACTCTCCACCTGAGGATTCCCACTCGGGTGTGACTAGTCCTGTCCTGTTGGGAACCTCCGTCAGTCTCCGCGAGCCAGGGATTCCCACTTGGCCGCCGAGCAGGTTGTACCTGAAACCACCCTGTAGGAACCCTGGGTTTGTGTGAGAAATTAGTGAATCATTTTAAATCCAAAGACACTTAATTGAATCTCGGTGGAACAAGCTTTGGAAAAGTGAGGGGTCGTTAAGGGTTAAACTTGATTTGTTAGAAACCAACTTTCATAAAACATTGGTAAACACTTCAAGTGAAACATAAAATCATCTAGGGTTTGTGCTTCATAATGAACCGAATGTATTGTCAATGCTGTGTATGATGACATGGACCAGTTCGGCAACAATGTTACATACAACCCTCTGTTTGAGATTGAAGAGGATTCACAACCAATATTTGTGGGCATGTTCCAAACACCTGGAGAGGAATTTAGGAGAAGGTGCTTGGATGAATCTTCTTCTTCAGAAAGTGACCTTATAATGTCCAACAGAACTCTCCGAAACCCAAGTGAGGATCCGGAACTTACGGCCGTGTTATCACGGTACACCCCTGATCAACTCATCCGGTTGGCCTCTTGTGGCAAAACTCAAGATGCCACTCCTCGGGGAACTCACTTCCAAGGATCTCCCAACAGAGCTCAGACCCGCATCAACAAGCCAACTCCTACTCCAGTTGCTCCACCTGTCATGCCGATTCCAGTCTCTCCAACTACACCTCCTCCTGAGCAGAAAGAATTCATTTACAAAAGTGAGGTTGAGACCTGTGTGCGTAAGTTCATGGTCGAGAAACTTACCCTGAAACAACCACACTCTCTCTCGAGCTATTGTAAGCTCCCTCCGGCCTACTTTCCGCCAGGATTCAAAGCCCCCAAATACAGGAAATATGATGGCACCTCTGACCCTCATGATCACCTGTCAAGCTTCCTCATGGATTCCCATCAATGGCTCTACGACAGAGTCCTCCTTGTCCATCTGTTCCAGAAATCCTTAGAAGGTGAGGCCTTAAGATGGTTTTCTTCCTTGCCCGCCACAGACCTAATCAATTTTGATATGGTCTCCGAAAAATTCATCACTCAGTTTAGTTATATGACAACCATGCCTCCCACCTTGTTTGATCTTGTGATGGAGAAGATGAAGCCTGAAGAGGAGTTCACGTATTTCGCCAACAGGTGGAGGGCGATGGCCTCTAGGGCAGAAGTGGCAATCCCCGAATCTCAAGCTATCACCATGTTGGTCAATAACGCTACCCCGCAGCTTCGGTCTATTCTCATGCTGAGCGAATTTCACACATTCGCACAACTTTATAATCGAGCTCGGGTAGTTCAATCTCAGATCTGGAGTTCCACTTTGCCATCCTTTTTTGAAAATCAGAACAGAAGTAAGAGGATTCCACCAATAGAGGGAGTGGCAATCAATGAACAGGTGAGTGCCTTGGGGCAGCCCTTTAGGTCACCCAGTCCTATGTCCAGATCAGACAACCAATCCAATCATAAACCATATTCAGCAGTTCCCCCTTTCTCCAGTGTCAAGATCAATTGGGGGCACATGAAAGAGGCTGCTGAAACCTTGGAAGTCAAGGACCCTCCGCCCTCTTATTAGGTGGCCCAAGATCCATCTAGCTCTCTAGAAAGGGTGAGCACCCTTGTCAAAAATTTGGAACCAAATGTCGATCATAGAGGACAGTACTGGGAGTATGAAGAGGTTGGGATATGGCGTGAGTGCCCTACTAGGATGACCAAACCTAGAGAGCCGTTGCAAGGAGTCTCCACTATCATCCAAGACAAACCTTTGGTCTTGATACGACCTAGGGAACAACCAACAACCATCAACCCAGTTACTCTGGTCCAAGTTCCTTCAATTTCAATCAGAGAACCTCCTCCATCCATCTTGTGTCCAACACCAAAGCCAAGTCCAGTAACCCAATTCTGCCTAATAAACTCACCACCAGTTCAACCACTAAAGTCAGATCAGGCAGTGGACCCCAGTCCGATTGGTGTTATACTGGGAAATCGCATCATTCCCCCAACAAGTCAACCCTTGGACTCTCAAGAGGATTCAGATCTGTCTAAGTATGACATCCTACAGCGTCTAGGGAAAACTCCCACCAAGATGCCAGTCCTAGAGTTGATTAGGAGATCTTCTACACACAGGGAGACATTGTTCAAGTTCCTCCAGCGCATTACACTCAAAGAAGATCTTCCTATCAGGGGGGTCACCAATGCCATTCTCTCAGTCACCCATACACCTACCATATCCTTCACAGATAAAAATCTAGCTCCCCCTGAATGCCAATCCCTTCCCTCATGCTTGACTCCAACACTCAAGGGTCACTCATTGGGCTCCATCCTGTTGGATACTGGGGCATCAATCAATGTTTGTCCGCTCAAAACCCCCAAGAAAGTAGGGATTGATCCAGAGAAGATTGAGTCTACTTCCATGATGGTCTCAAATGGGAACCTGGAAATTGGCCCAGTGGCCTTGATCTTTGAATTCTACATCTTTGATGTCAAGCCCATATACAACGCCATTTTGGGAAGGCCTTGGATGGACCAGACCCTGGGAGGGCCCTCCACTAATCATCAGTGCTATAAATTCCCATACAAGGGGAAGATTGTCAAAATGAAGGGTACCCCCCATCTTGAGCCTTTGGATTTAGTCTCGACTGAACAAATTCCATCCATGATCACTCCTGGAAAAGGGGCAGAGCTCATCCTTTCATCGGTTGACTCTCAGCTCAAGTCCCAGCCTAGCATAGGTTGGCAGCTTATGGACAAAATGGGGTATAGTTCGGGATCTGGGATAGGCAAGGAAGAACAAGGAATTCAAGAACCTATCTTTGAAAATCCGACCAGTGGAGGATTCGAATTGGGTTACATACTAACCAGACCAACTGAGGAATCAAGAAAATGGAGTATCTTAGATCACTTTGTGAAGGAAAATCAAGAGGTACTCAAGAGTGGCAGGTTCGAATCTGGTTGTAGTTTAACACCTCCCCAGCCATGCAACCTTAGATGTTGTTGGGATATTTATCCCTTGGTCTGTGAGATTATTTCTCTGAAAAATCAGTTCGACTTGGATTCTTCGCCTGTTTAGGCAGAACTTTCGACCGTTTCGGAATTAGCTCCAAATTATTTGGAAGATCTCCCGGGTCCCACTTGGCTGGAGCTCTTGTCGCTTGTAAATACTTGTACTCGTGGCCTCTGAGAGCCACCCTTCAAAAAAACTGGTAAATTGTGAACTGGGCATAGTTGTGAGTTTGACTATTGTCATACGACAATACTCATCCCCATTTCGAGACGAAGGAAATGGACATAAATATCTCCAGGCAAGATCATAGCATCAACCTTTAGTCATCTATTTCTTTTGGCTTGGTTTGATAAACAGATCCTTTATTAGACACGAGTAATTCAGGATTACCTAGTCTTACTTTATAGTGATAACTCTAATTTAGTTCTATTCGGAATACATTGTTTTAAGTAAGTGAATAAATAAATAAGTTTCTACAAAGTTTTGATATTATAAATAAGCTTCCATAATCTAATTATTTAAAAATAAGTCCCCATGCACAATCATAAGTTCCTTACAAATAAGTCTATTCTCAAAACTTATTTGATAAACTCTCAAGGGTTTATTTGTAATATTTACGGGTTTTTCACTAATTCATCGTAAATTGTGAGAGTTTATTTGTAAATAATTAGATTAAAAGAGTTTATTTGTAAATACATTATATTTTCAGGAATAAAAAGTAAAAATATCATAGAAATATGAGAATGAAGATTGTATTAACTCTTATTCTAATTAGGTTAAACAATTGAAGTTTTCTGCTTGAATTACTTGTTCCCCTTGATAAATTATTCTTAAGAGTTAGGAAATTGTATAATCAAAATGAGTAAGAATCCTCTTAAGCTTCTATTTTCTCACCTTTTTGCAATATCTTGTGACCTTGATTCGACTGTCAATCAGATCATTGATGCATAATTGGTCCTCCAGAGTTGTACTTTTAGAAGACATTTGAGAGATGAGGAACTGGATGATTTAGTGCAGTTGTTTCTCTTCATAGCCCTTCTGCCATAATTCCTCCTCTCTGGATAGATGGCATTGGTCATGGGATAGTGTGAGGAGGTTCATGGTTAGATCGGTCCACTTTGTGGTTGTTGATGACTGTTAGGTATCCTTTTGCATCATTAGTCTAGGAAGTCAAGAATCCCCTCAAGGTGCAAATTTTGTTACAGAGAGCCTCTTTCAACAAGACTCCTTGCTTGTGATAGGCTGGCCCATTTTATCTAGGATACATCTAGTTGTTGTTATCTTTGTACCATAGAGGAGTCCTTAGATCATCTCTTCTCATTATGCTCCCTTGCAGGAGAGGGTTGGCAAATTATGTGCAACAGTGCAATCAACCGAAGGCTTATTATAGAAGGTGTGATTCAGTAGAGACACTCCTTCTAACCTAGTATAGGCATTAGTGGGAAAGGAGAATGTGTTGTATGGTGGATCATCTTGTATGCGGTCATTTGGATCTTATGGATAGAACGCAATAATAAGATCTTCGGGTAATAGCCAACACCCAGCATAGAGTTTCCTCATTTTGTGTGGCAAAGTTAGGGAATGGGCTGACATAGTGTTCTTTGGATGGGCTAATGTCCATGAAGAGGAAAAATTTCTTATGCCCCTTGAGGCTTATGAAGCAAGGTCGGGGCAGCTCATTAACAGATCCAAATCTAGGTTTGCCTTCAGCAGAAATACCCCTCTTGCTCTCAGAAGATATCTATGCTCTCATTTCAACATTGAGCCTATGTCTGCAGATGAAAAGTGTCTAGGAGTCCCATTTTGGCATGGGCGAAATAAAGTCAATCAGTTTGCTTATCTAGAAACAAAAATGAAGGCCAAATTGTCCTCTTGGAAAGCCAACACACTGTCCAACATTGGGAAGGTTACTCATATCAACTCAGTGCTTGCATCCATTCCAATCCATGTTATGAGCATGGGCCTCCTTCCTAAGAAGACTATCTCCAAGCTGAATTCCATACAATGTGCCTTCCTCTGGGGCGATTCTGCTGAACATAAGAAATTGCATTTGTACAATTGGAAATCTCTCAAAAGACACCACACTTTAGGTGGCCCGGGAATTTGAGACTTAGAAATTCTCAACAATGCCTGTGTATTGAAGCTACTGTGGAAATTTACCCATAATCAACAGTCTACTTGGGTATCTATTCTTAAAGCTAAATACCTCTCCTGCTCCATTTGGGATGCTCCAATGAACACTGGGGGCTCACCTCCATGAAGAGCTATGTTACAGGTTAGACATCTATTTGATGGTATTTGTCATAAGGGTATTAGAGACGGGCTATCTACTTCAATTTGGATGGACAAATGGATCCCAAACTCTCTGGCATCTCCAATGCTCAATCAAGACTTCACTGTGCCTCCTCCTGTTTGGGTATTTCAACTGATTAAAGATAGGCGCTAGGATGTCCCTCTCATTAATAGAATCTTCTGTCAGGCTATTGCCAAAAATATTCTGTTTATTGAGCTCCCTAATTCTTATACTGATGTTGGCGATTATTACATTTGGCCTTCAGCTGAAGATGGTTGTTTCTCTACAAAGACTACATACAGGTAGTTAACTGAATTTCCTCTAGACCATCTTCCTGACAACCTCAACCTATTTGGAAAACTCTTTGGAATTCTCAAGTTTTAAAGCTCATTCCCCCAAAGATTGTGCACTTTGCATGGAATGCCTATCCATTGCCTTGCCTGTCAATGAGGTTCTTGTTAAGAGACTTCCTATGGTGGATAACATGTGCCCGATTTGCTCGCAACAACCTGAGTCTATCCATCATATGCTATTTGAATGTGATCGTGCCAGAATTGTCTGGATGGCTTCTCCAATTGGCTATCTATCCTCGTATGATTCCAAATCTTTGGCTGATAGAATCCAAGATTGGGTTTCCCCACCTTTTGCCAAGCACAACAAGGATAAATCTTTTTTAGCCACTTGCTTATCCATGGGCTGGCACATCTGGAAAGCCAGATGTAAATAAATCTTTGAAGGCATTGTTTTCAACCCTCTTCTTGTGATCCGAGATGCTTTGGCAGATGTTCACTTCTGGACCTCCAGTAGCAAGACCTGTTCCATGCAGCCTCTAAAGCACCCCCCCCTCAAACGCAGGAGCCCCCGATCTGGGATCATTAAAATTAAATTTTGATGCTGCTACTTCTCAATTTGGGGGAGGCGCCATTGGAATTATCCTCAGGGATTATGCTGGCCAACCTTTTCTTTGTAAATCCAAGCTGATCTCATCCAACGACCACTCCATGCTGAAGCTCTTGCTCTATACGAAGCACTCCTCCCGAGTCTTCAATTTAACAAGGTTAGTATTGAGGGTGATGCACAAATGATCATCTTTGCCTGTAAGAAGTTGAGACCGCCCCCTTAGAAGGCGAAGACTATTGTGGAGAACTGCCAGCATCTACTAGCCCATACTTCCAATCGAATCCAATTTGCTCTGAGGACTTGTAACAATGTTGCCCATGCTATTGCCAAGTTTTCACTTCCTACTGCTCAGGAAGCCATTTGGCCTACGCCCATGCTTCCTTTCCCAACTGTATCAGCTCTGTCATTAGCGCAGATGCCTCTGTTCTTCAAGTTTCTTGTATAACTCCTCCATCTTTTGTTCCCTTTAGAAAGGTTTTTGACACCATCTTGATGTCTTTGTACAGGAGTTCTTTTCTATTTTTATTTGTAAATATTTTTTTTCTGTATTTATAATACGAATGATATTTTCCACCTTAAACAAAAATTAAAATCTATAACCTATATATATGAAAAGAATTGGACGGTTCTTGGTCGTCCGATTCAAGTTCTTCCATCCTCCGATTCAAGTCAGCCTTATAGCCATTTAATTTATCCCCTCCGGTTAACGTGCTTATCCAAATATCCAAGTAGTCATTGCAGTCCAGGGCGCCATGCGGCCCGTGTCTCTCTCCCAGAAATCTCTCAAATACACCCACTCACTTTAATGTGGTAACTTGCAGGATTCTTACCAATTAATTAACGTGTAATCTGGCTTTCCACTTTCCCAGTACCTCCTGCCTCCTACAAATACACATTTTAAATACGAAAATTGTTAATTTTTTCTCATAAGATACGTACATATTCACTTATATTTTACATATGATATATGTTTTTATTTCACCTATACCTTTTTATTTCTCTCCTTTTTGTTTTATAAATTTTAAGGCAAAACCCTTATAATTTGTCATACTTTCGGAGTCATCATAACCATGATGTTTAATTTTAACCTCTTATGATTACATGTTTATTTGATAAGTTACCTTTTAAGAAGATTTTCAAAAAATTCTTTAAGGAGATATTCTTAATCTTTTAAGGAGAATCATTAATAAAAAATAAACTTCTGAGACTGATATATAAATATCAAGACTATAGAATTTAATCCCTAACTAGGATAGATTGCACTCGCAATCTCTACAAATCTCACAATAAGTACTACAATCTCTGAAACTCTTACAACAAGCTTTAGATTAAAGTTTAGTTTTGTATACTCGTAAAAATCTAACTTACTGTTAATCAGCATAAAAAATATATTTACGAATTCTTCTTAAGTCGTCTAAAAAAATAAATCAAACCTATCTTGTCTATTTATTTTGACAAGTCGATTCTTATTTGTTTTTAGTTTGTGATATTCATGTATGGTTGGATGAATTTTAAGAATGATTTTTTTTACAATAGTTATAGTCTATTTTTTCTTATTACCAATTTTTTTGTACAAATATTTACTCACCGGCTCTTCTTGCATCATATGAGAAAATGAAAGAGACATTTTTGTTGGTTAAATTTTGATGTAGACTGGATCTATCACGACCGGATCCCGCAAACGGGGATCCGAAACAAGGAGGATCCGGAGCCGGTCCGGATCGAGCGGTGACGAGGGGACCCGACGGGGATCCACAGCAGGGCGAAGCCGAGGCTGTTTCAGAATGAAGAGGATCCGCCCGCGGGGGGCGCGATCTGCCGCCGGAGCTGCTCTTGGATAGTGAGCCGCTGCTCCTTCGGTCGGACGAAGGCGCGGCGCGAGCAGGAGCTCCTGTCGGCGGAGCTGTAGACGGGCGTCGGGGCAGAAGCCGGAAAGTCCGAGATCGGACGGGGGGACGGCTCGCTCTCCGACGATGGCGTCCGAAGGCGCCTTCAGCGCGAGGCCGAGTCTCCTGGCGCGGGGCGACCGACGGGATCGCCCTCGGACGGTGAGTCCGAAAGCTACTTCAGCGTGAGACCGAGTCTCCTGGCGCGGGGCAGCCGGCGTTCGGCGTCGAGACCGGGGAGAGGAGTCCGAGGTCGGCGGCCGAGACCGACTCGGGGAGGTCGGCGATGATTCGAACCGAGCCCCTGCAGGAGGGAAAGAAGAAGAAGAACCAGTCAGCAGGAGTCCCGGGCGTCAGCCCTGGGGAACCCCCTCCGACGGTCAAGTTAGCTTCTAAAGAAGATTCGATTCAGGAAGCAAGAGGAAACAGCTAGAACCCTATTCGGACAGTAGTCCTTTAAGGGGTTTCGGAAGCTTAGAGGGGCATCCGTTTTTCCCACCACCCTCCTTGGCCACAAGTAGCAGGATACTTATAGCGGAGGGTAGCGGATGGTTAACGGTGGCAGCCGATATAGGACTAAAAGGAGGCTTACTGATAAACCGCCATAGCGTCTGATCCGCCACCGGAGTGGGCCGGATTCGGCTACCGGGCCGGAGGGGGTTGGGCCGCTGACGGGCCGAAGCCTGCTGGGCCCTGGGCCGCCGTGCTGTTCCCGGGCCGTAGGCTGATGGGCCGCTGACGGGCTGAAGCCTGTTGGGCCGGGAGCGACGGGGCCGCTTATGGGCCTAGGGCTGCTGGGCCGCTAGCGGGCCGAAGGCCGCCGGAGGGCCTAGCACTGCTGCTGTTGGGCTGAATGGGGTTTGGGCCTGCTGCAATGGGCCGAATCGGATTCTGCCGCATCAAATTTTATCCAATTTTAAAACTAATACATTTATATTGTAACTTTACACCAATGTGTATGTACATTTTTTCTAAATCTATTAAAAATGAAGTCATTATTTTTGATAAGCTTGCATGCCCTAAACATATATATTCAAAAAAGATGGTGACAAATGAATATTTTGATATCTATTTATAAATTACATATTTTTATTCAAAAGTTAGTAATATTGTTTAAAAATTTCATAAAAGACCCCTTACATTATCTAAGATCAAATAGATTGCATGCACCTAATAATAAAAATATTTATTTAAGAAGTACTCGCGCGAAGCGCGCTCTAGTAACTAGTATGTAAAAAAAGTAAAGCAAATAGCCCATCCCATTCCGCCATCGTGAGATTTCCGAACAGAATACCGACATCCCTAATACCCAGTTCCGCTGCCGCCCGGCTCTCTCTGGCACTTCGGTTCGCTGCTCGCAGGGGCAGCCCAGAAGGCTCTCCTTCTCTTCCCGCTTGCTCGTTTGCTTGTCTCGAACTCGCACACCCCCAGAAAAAGGTACCAAAACCAGTTATCCTTCGGCAAAGTACAAAAAGAGTTCATCTTTCCGCATCCTCCTACACCATCTCGTAGTGTTTCCTTGCTTTCTCATGCTTTTCCCCCGTACTCACAGCAGTTTAGCCTATCTTGTGCGATTCCCAGTTCTCCTTGTCGCAAAAAGGACCGAACTTTGTAGAAACCCGCGCTAATGGATTCGTTGGAACCTCGGGATGGTGTGGTATGTGTTTCGTTTTCTTTCCTTGGGCTTCTCTTTTGTTTTTAACCTTTGAAGATGGAATATATGTTGTCGTTCATCTTGGTTCATGTGATAATCACCCTGTGAACATTTTTTTTGCTTTTTTGCCCATCTTTCTCTTTTTTGGTCAAAGGTTGAAGGGCAAGAGGATCTCTCAGAGTCAGTGAAGAAATTGGCCATAGCTGAATCATCGTCAGGATCATCATCCTCCATTAGCTTTAAGAGGAAACCGGTGATCATCATTGTTGTGGGAATGGCAGGCATGTAATGTCTTGCTTTGGGGTTTTGATGCCTTGTATTTTATCTTTTGGCATGTTGTCGAGGAATCTGTCAATGGAAGTTTATAACTGATGGCCTCTTGTTCTTGAAGGGAGTGGAAAAACGACATTTCTTCATCGGTTGGTCTGTCATACACAGTCTTCGAATATTCGTGGATACGTCCTGAACCTCGACCCTGCTGTCATGACCCTTCCCTTTGGTGCGAATATCGACATTAGGGACACAGTTCGCTACAAGGAAGTGATGAAGGAGTTTAAACTTGGTCCGAATGGAGGAATACTTACTTCACTAAATCTATTTACGACAAAGTTTGATGAGGTACAATTTGCAGCAAGTTTTCTGGTTGTTGTTATGATGACTACTGTTCACATCTTGTTGTTATGTGTTTAATTTCTTCGGAGCTTGGCTTCAGGTTATATCTGTAATTGAGAAGAGAGCAGATCAGCTTGATTATGTTTTGGTCGACACCCCTGGTCAAATAGAGATATTCACCTGGTCAGCATCTGGTGCGATAATCACGGAAGCATTTGCTTCAACATTTCCAACCGTCGTTACTTATGTGGTTGATACACCTCGATCGGCCAATCCAGTAACTTTCATGAGCAACATGCTTTATGCATGCAGTATACTGTACAAGACAAGGTTACCTCTGGTTCTAGCATTTAACAAGGTTGATGTGGCAAAACATGAGTTTGCATTGGAGGTAAGCTTTCAAACTTGTTTATTGTCAGCTATCAATTTCAGAGTTTCTATTTTTCTATTGTTAAAGCTTTATGTGTTGGACACGAGCCTTTCCATTTCATGTCTGCATTATATCTTTTAGCCACTGTCACTTTGTAGTGTTTTATTTATAGGTGCTAGCTCTCATGTATTGCTGTTTTTCTTCTATTGTTCCTTATTGCTTATGAAGAATTTGAATGTCATGTTTGATATGCTACTGTAGGGACATATCTGTCTCATACATCATAAATGCAAGTCTTCTAAGATTGATGTTGGTGGCTGAGTTGTGGAAGGAATCTCCATCAGACAAATTTGCTTGTGTGAGGTTTGCCAAGAAACTTAGGTGGGTCAGGTGTTGTATGAAAAAGTGGAGTAGTAAGGAGTTTCAAAAGCCAGCTCCATTACACAAGATGTTATTCATAAGATTGGTGTTCTAGAATCTAAAGGAGACCAAGGCTTGTTATCAGCAGAAGAACAGTTATCAAAAGATGTTAAGAGGCTGTAACAGGTTTGAAGATCAACTTTGGAAAAAATGAAGTTGTTGGTGTGTGCATATATACATCTACAAAGCGTGGAAGTATAGCTGATCATGTGAGGTGTAAATGGACTCCTTTCCCGATTAAATATTTGGGCCTACCATTTTTTTTGAAGGTGACTGTAACAGTCACATTTCATTAGAAAAATTAAAATAAAGTCAATACACCCCTCATAAAGAGGAAAAGCTCACTCAAGATCCTCCATAAATTCTCATCAGAAAAAACTCTAATGAATTATAGATTTGGGTCTAAACCCCCATATTTGGGTCTACCATTGTCCAATGGTCATATCATAGTTAAAGATGGGGACAGTGCTATTAAAAGGTTTGATCTCAGATTAGAAAGATGGAAAGATATATTTCTCTCTGCCAGGGGGAGATGGATTCTAGCTAAAACTGTTGTGTACTCTTTGGCAAGCTATCATCTTTCTATCCTTGAGATCCCCAAGGCCGTAGAGGGAAAAAAAATGAGTTGATTAGAAAATAATTCTTTTGGGCAGGAGGAAGGAGAGAAAGGAGAGAAATCCCCTTGGTGAGGTGGTAGGAAGTTCGTAAAAGTAAAGATCAAGGAGGAGTTGGACTAGTTAAGCTTAGTAATATTAACGAAGCCATATTATCCAAGTGATGTGGAGACTGGGGGATGAAGATAATTACTTTTGGGCTGACGTTGTGAAAACAAAGTATTTCAGGAATAATAGCCAATGGAGTTTTATACTTTCCGACCATTATTTTCTATCCCCTATTTGGAGGCACATTCTGAAGTTGGCGGAATTCAGTGGAGTTTCCTCTTCTTTTGTTATCAGGCTGGTAAATCATTGATGGCTGCAATCTTTTCAGGTGGAACCTTCAACAGAAGATCAGTGGTCTTGGAGGTGGGACAAGGAGGGGAAGCACTTTGTTAAATCGACATACTCCATTATTGCGGATGGGGGCATCAGATATCCTTTCTTTTCTTCAGTGTGGAAAGTCCATAGCCCTCCCAAGGTGCAGTTCCTGCTCTGGAGAGTTTCACTCGATAGACTTCCTACTTGTGATAGGCTGGTGTGCTTTCTCAAGGACTTGCCGACAAGATGTTGTCTTTGTGGGACAGAAGAGGAGACTTTGGTCCACCTTTTTTGGAAGGTGGCAAAGCCACAATTGATATTAAACAATGATATAAGCAGAGTACAAAAATAGATTAGCTGGTTGGTAACCTAAAACACTGAGTACAATAGAAAAGAAGCAGCACTGAACCCATACATAAGTGCGAACACAAAACCATTGAAGAGATTATTACAGACTAAAAGCTTTCCAAGACAGTAAGGAGGAGATTAACAAAGACTCCTCAGATTGAACACTGCGAGAGCCAATTCTCCAATTATTGATGAGATTAATTGAGTGAGGAATGATAAGGAATGGAGAAAAGAAAGTCTGGTTGAAACATCTTGAATTCCTCTTCTTCCAGACAGCCCAAAGAAAAGCACCTAGAAGCATGATCCAGATGTCTTCTCAGATCTTGAATTGTTGAGACCATCCCAGGTTGAAAGGAGAGAAGACAAAGAAGGATGCAGTGTCCAGGTCAAATTCAGACAGGCAAATAATGTTTCCAGACAGCTGACAAGATACCACATTGTAGAAAGAGATGATCAGCAGTTTCAACAAAAAGTCCACAGAAGAAGCAATTATCCCTTGCGCTGAGGTTGAACTTTTTAACTTGGTTGAGTGTAGGCAATCTGTCTTGCACAAATTTACATGAATAGTTGGATCTTCTTAGGCCATTCTTTTCTCCAGATCAAATTAGACCAAGGAATCTGTACCCCCCATAATTAATAATTCTGGAAACAGATCTAACAGAAAATTGGCCAGTGGGTTCCCAACTCCAATATCTCCTGTCAGCCTGAGTTTGTGACAGTTGAATTGGCTGAAGTGTGGTACAAAGCTCCACACACTCTGAAAATGCATCATTGTTAAAATTTCTCCTGAACTGGAGGTCCCAACAAATTGCAGATGAACCAAAGAATACCTCAAAAACAGATGCATCCTTATCTGTAGACAAAGAAAAAAGCCTGGGAAAATATGAAGCAAGAGAGCCAATGCTAAGCCAGTTATCTGACCAGAACTTGAGATGTGCTCCATTACCAATAACAAATTTGGTTGCTGCAGTGATAATGCCCTGACAATTAAAGATGGCTTTCCAAATGGGTAAGAATCTACCCCTGCAGGGTGGTTTAGGCTGCCATAAGTTTGAACCTCTGAAATATTTATTGACGACAATAGATTTCCAAAGGACATTGCTATCATCTCCTATCTCCACAACCAGTTGGACAAAAGGGCAGTGTTAATACTACCGATAGGGGGCAATCCTATTCCACCTTCTTCTTTTGGCCTGCAAACCTTTGACCAGCTGATAGGGATAAAGCACCTGTGAGATATATTCTTACCTTTCCAGAAGAAGGTACGTCTAATGGCTTCCACATTCTTGAGGATATATTTGGGCATCTTGAAGATTGAGAGATAATATAAGGGTAAAGAGGATAGAACTGTTTGTGATAAAATCCATCTACCACCATGAGATAACATGTTAGATTTCCAACTCGAATTTTGAGAATGCTATTCCATTGGGATGATCTAATAGTGCCATTAGCCAATGTGAGTCCAAGATACTTAATTGGGAATTGGTTCCGTTTGCATTGAAGAATGGATTCCACCTCAGAAATGATAGAAGAATTGTTACAAAACCCAGAGAGCTGACATTTGGAGAAGTTAATCTTAAGACCAGTAACATCCTCAAGAATTTTGAGAAGGACCTTTATGTTCTTGATTTGGGGAATATCCACAGGTGAGAAGATGAGAGTATCGTCTGTGAAGTGTGAACTGAAGGTGAGATAAAAGGACATTATCACCATTGATAAGACCTTGCTGAACAGCTTTGTTCCAATCATGTTGAAGACCTGACCTATGATGAGAAATAGAAGGGGTGATAATGGATCACCTTGCCTCAGTGATCTGGAGCACTGAAAGAAGCCACAAGGTTCTCCATTAAATTAGAGAATTTTGCTGTGGATATGCCATACTTGATCCAATTGATCCAAGTATCATTGAAACCCATTAGAGCCATAGTAGATAGAAGGCAAGACCAATTGACTCTATCAAAAGCCTTCTCAAAATCTAATTTGAATACAAGAAATTCTTTTTTTTTTTCTCTTCAATTCATGAATGGATTCGGTTGCTGCCATAAAGTTATCTAAAATAAATCTTTCCGGAATGAGAGCTGATTGGTTGACATTAATAAGCTTGTCAATGACCTTCTTGAGTCTAGTGGCCAAGACTTTGGTGATAATTTTGTAGGAGCTGTTGAGAAGGCTAATGGGCCTGAAATCCAAAATACAATCAGCACTTTCCTTTTTGGGAATGAGAGCTATATGAGTGGCATTAAAAGAGGACACAATTGAGGGGTTTGGCTTCAAAGTTTTTGATGGTCCTCATATAATCTGATTCCTTTCTCATAATTATACTTTGTTATCAACTTTGATTACTGTTTGGTGCTTCCATAGCTCCAAGTATCGGCCAATCCATTGATCTAACCTAAGTGGTGGAGGAAATCTGATAAAAAGCCCAAACCAGCTCCAATTTTTGAACTTTCCGTCGAAACTTTGGATGCAATTGTATAAAATTGAACCAAGTTTGGATTGGCGTTCAAATGTTTTTAAAGGGCTTCACCCTTGCTATGGCTCAACTTGTCGGAAGGAAGTTCTTTCAAGGATAAATGTATTTTATCTTGCCTCGTTGCCTCCATGAGCTGTCAGATGTATTTATAACGTTGATGTCTAGTTGTTGGCTCTGGAATGGGCTGTGCATGTGAGAAATTTTAAGTCCTTGCTAAAATTTTCTAATGGTTAATTGGCTTTTTGGACCATAAAAAGTAAAAAATCGTCAAATGTAGAAAGCATAGATAAGAATGAACAATTTGAAATATGTTTCCTTTGGTTGTTCTGGTTATGAGTAAGTTAGGACTAACATCTAGATGATGACATGTCTATGCCGCTTCTTGATGGTGTGGTAACAAAGATAAGACCAGTGCTTATTTTCTGTTCTTAACTTTCACATTTCTGCTAGTTGGGACCTCCATAGAAGGGAAAGAAATAATTGCTGAGAAGTGATGGGAATACTTCTCTGCATTTTACCTGAACCTATTTGGGGTCACTATCCATGTTAATGATTCTTGAGGTCTCTTAGACAATCATGGAAGGAGACATGAACAAACATGAGAAAGGGAAGAGGTACCATCCACTTTCAAGGAAAAAAAACAAAAAACACGAGAAGGGGAAGAGGAAGGAAAAGATGGAGGAGGAATAGCTTGGAGGTGAAGGCGGGGAGGAGATGATGAGAAGAAAACACAAAAGAGAAGAAGAAAAAGTTAAAAAAGAAAAGGGGGAGAGGGGGAGTCACCAGACGATGGCGACAGTAGGGATCAGCAGCATCAGCAACATTAGCTGCTGCCTATGGTACTAGGGAGGCCGCCTCTCTCTGACATGCATGCATGCACGCATATTTTTGCTCACTTGGTCACTTGCCGCAATGGGAAACAATTGGTTGAGCCTACATTGGGGAGATAAGTGGTCAAACAAATAAAAACTGTATTTGAACAATTAACAAAAGTCTATGGATAAAAGAATTTCATACGTACAGGTTGGAGTTCCTTTTGTTTGATTTAACAGGTGTCTGGGGATAGATTATATAGCTAAATATGCTTGAGGCCGTTCAAAGTTAATGTAACTAAATTTTGGTTGAGAACATTCAATGATTCAAATATAGTATAGATAAGTGAACACATGCATACAGACACAACCAGTTACTCTTTGCAGTAACGTGCGACAATCAGTTGGGCCAGCATTGGGAAGATAAATCATAATGGTCAAACATGAAAAATATGCTTAGATGATAGTCTTATTGGGCTAAAGATTTGCATACATACTCCACTTTTTTTTTAAAAAAAACAATGATTTGCACACATACTAGCTGTGCTTAGATGATGGTCAGCATCAGGAAGATAAATGGTCAAACAAATAAAAAATGTGCTTAGATGATAGTCTTACTGGGTTAAAGATTTACATACCTACTAGTTGGAAATCCATCTGATTGTCTTCCCTTTTTTTTTATCAAGTGTCTTTCCTTATATGATCAAACTAAACCTTTGTGATCTAAGTAAAGTGAATTGATTTTTGTGAAACAGAATGAAGAGTGAAACAACTTAGGATGGGAAGAAGGGTGTTCAAGATTTCTGCCTGGAAAAGTGATGGGGGACATAGGAGGAAGAAAGAAGGGCGGGGGATGGAGAGACTACTGCCGTCGCACCAACAGTGGGGAAGACTCTAGTGTCGCACCGGTGGCTTGGGCGTCACATCCAGCCCCGTTGCAGGTCAGATTCGACTATGTCGCAGGGTCATTTTCTCTGTCGCAGAAAAGAACTTCAGAAAATAATGCAATATTTGTAATAATATTTATCCATAATTAGAAAAGAGAGAGTACATCCATATATGTAGTGTTTAGGGACCTTTCAGATTCAAACTTGACTACTAACTCTAAGACGGACTCAAACATCTCTAACTAGATAATCATTGCAAAAATTCCTACTAAAAATCTCTAAAAATAGAAAAACGTATATAAAATTCATAAAAATAAAAAACATGTTAAACGGGCTCCAAATGGGCCAAATAAAATATCTACTAACTTCTTTAAAAGTAAACTATGTATTAAATGAGATTTAAACAGTTTCCAAGCCTCAGGGAAGGTGAAATGATTCTCCAACGGCAGTAGACGCGCTCCATCATGTGTAATGCTCCATGCATGGTCTTGTATTCCCATCATTCTCTCCCGGTTAGAGAAAACTCGTCCTTGAGTTTTGAAGTGCGGCAATATCCACGGAAAAATGATGAGAACAACAAAGTAAGTACGCACGGGATGATGCCACTGAGAAATAGAAAAATGCACCTAAAATTCAAAAAAAAAAAAAAAAGTTAAACGGGCTCCAAATGGGCCAAATAAAATATCTGCGGACTCCTTTAAAAATAAACTATGCATTAAGTGAGCTTTAAACAGTTTCCAAGCATCAAGGAAGCTGAAATGACTCGCCAATGGTGGTAGACACGCTCCATCATGTGTAATGCATCCATACCTTGTCCTATATTCCCATCAAACAGAGGGGGGAAAATGAAAATTCTGTAGTATGTGCTTGGGAAAAACAATTCCCATGCATGAAATCCAAGAGAATCAGTCAGAAAAAGCAAGTGATTCACCATTCACCAAGGACAATGTTTGAACTTCAAGTGTTCAAGAAACATTATCTAGCTAAAATTTGTCCAAGGCTGTTTTGGTGTGGTGGATTTTTCTTGGGTGAATGTCACCAGAGGAATGCTTGTCTGGAAATGGCAGATAGAGAGACCAGCAGATTTATCGTACATGAAAGAATTAGGGATGGTAAGAGCATTTCTGTGGGGATGAGGAATTGGATGCTTGACGATTGAGAAATGGCATCTTGGAGTCGTCATTCTTTCCAGACATTTTTGATAATTTGCTGTGATTCAGTAAGTGCTTTGTGGAAATATTGAACCATGATATCATCTAAGATACTGAATGTTCTACTGAACTGATGGATATATTTTTCTGATGGAATTTTAGTGGGAGAGAACATTGTCTGAGAGCTCAGTTCTGATGAACTGCTGCTCTTTCTCTGCCTACAAAGATGAATTATTACTCAGTGAAGCCATTAAAAAGGGAAATCAAGGTGAAGATCTCATCTTGTCCCTGTCCCTTTGAGATAAGAAAGCAGAAGATAATTTTTTCCCCCCTCCAAAGAAAGGTGGGAATTGTACTACCAATTTATTCAATAATAAAGCGAGATAGTACAATCATAAATAGATAGGAGAGATTCCTATAAACAACACGATAAGAAAACAACAGGTCACAGGAGCCAAGATGACCGAGTCTCCCTAATCTAATCTGCCGCAGAGATATGCAAACTGACTCCAAGAGTAAAGGAGAGAAAGCAGCAGAGGATTTGGTTGATGAAGTTTGAATGCCTATCACAAAATTTGCATCTCACACACTCACAATTTGAAGATAGGGGAAAGGGTGTGCTGCCCAGGAGTTTATTTGTTCCATATGGACCAAAGAAGTAACTGAATCATACAAAAAATGTATGGCTGCTAGGGGGATTATGAGAGTAAGGCCATTAAGTGGAAGACTGCCAATGAATTTTCACTTAAAGTGGATAGCACCACATGTATACTAAAACTGGAAAGATGTACTAGTATCAAGGAAGGCAGGACCGGGGATGGGTCCCGGATCGCCCAGCCTCCAGGTGATCCAGATCAGCCCGATCGGATGATCTGGACCGATCCGGCCGGGTTTGATTTTTTTTTTTTTTTGGAAAAAAATCTGAAAAAATATAAAAAAATAAAAAATAAAAAATGCAAGAATATTATTTGAATGAAAAAAAGTCTTTATACATGATACAAAAAAATTTCTATTGCAGGCTTATGTTATACGAGTCCTCCAAGTATTGTACATAAGCATCCCATTTTATTAGAAATAAAAAGAAAGAATGAGAAAGTAAGGAAAATGTAGAGAGAGAAAGAGGAGAGAGTGTGAAAAAAACTTAGAGAGAGAAATTTTAAAAACTTAGGGTGAGGGGAGGTCCAAAATAACCCCCCATTCCATTAGAAATCAAAAAAAGAATGAGAAAGGTAGAGAGAGAAAGAGAGGAGAGAGAGTGTAAAAAAACTTAGAGAGAGAGGGTGAAGGAGGGTCCAAAATAACTCCCTATTTCATTTTAAAACAAAAAAAGAAATGGGCTAAATGCCGGTTGGAAGACATTAAAAAAAAGGGATTGGCTCGGCCGATCCCGGCCCGATCCGGGATTTTTTGGATCGGGACCGAATCGGACCGGCTTAAATCCGATCAGATCGGCCGATCCGATCTGGACAGATCCGGCGCACCATGACAAGTATTAAAGTATAGCTTTCAAAAAAATCCCTATACAAAAGAAACACCAAGAAGGTGTGACCATTACTACCTCTCCAAAACAGAAAAAAGGGAGGGCTGAGGTCAGCACAGAACACAAACACCTTCTCACAAATGAAAGAAACTTGACTCTCCACGGACTTGGACTCTTTCTTGAAGATCCTTGCATTCCTTTCTCCCCATATGGCCTACAATGTGGCATGGAGAATTAGCCACCAAAGCTTGCAATTGTCCTTGGAGCTCCGATGCCTCACCCAGCTGAGAAGTAAAGCCTCCACAGACGAGGGCAAGGGATGAGCACTCTGGAAGATATCTAGGATAAGTGTCCACACAGCCATGAAGAAGGGGCAAGTCAATAAGAGATGGACCAAGGAATAACCAACTGGACATGGGATAAAGTGACAAAATTTACAAGGTTAGAAGTACAGAAGAATTTGGATGAAGAAGGATCAAGTTGCATGCTGGGAGCATTGAGTCCTTGAAGGGATCTCACATGAGATAAACCAAGAAGTTGAAGCACGAGTTTGGTGGCTTGCTGTTCTGAGGTCAATCAAAGGTGTCGGTTCAGGAATTCAGAGGGCCTATTCCATTAATGCTAGATGCTGAGTATTCTTTAACACAATGTCGTACTCTGATACTTTTATGGCCAACCTTGATCTTATTTCGGCAGGTTTATTATGCTGGGTTTGATTGAGGATTTTCTTAAAATTTGATAGTTCTGTCTGGAACACGTCTGGGCATATCCTGATCTCATTCCTACCTGTCATGATTGTGGCAGTTTTTACAAGGGCAGGGGTGCTTGGAAGGATTATATGTTAATCTATTGTTGAGAACAGCTGTAAGAGCTGCCATTTGTGCTCTATGTGATGGATGTTTGAAACCTAATCAAAGACTTCTGTTGAAGGAAAGGACATGGAGCCATCTGTACTTAATGCAGTTATGGTTCAGTTCTATGAAGGACAGAATTTAACTTGAAGCAATGTCTCCTTGTGTGCTATAGATCCACCTATCTAGCTAACACATTGTTTTTGGATATACTTTGCCGGCAGGCATTAATGCCAATGCTGAATTTGCTAAGCACATCATCTCTAACAATAGAACAGATTTTCTGGTCACTCTAACATACAATCCACCATCTCTCTTTACAAGCAGGGTCTTCCTTAGAGCTCACCTTTGTTGTGTTGCGGTGCGTACTTTTCGTGTGATGTGTCCTAGTACACTAGACTGTCTTAAGAAAAGTAAACAAAAGAGAAATCTTACGAATCCTCTCCCATTTCTCAAACTGCTCCTGTTGTTAGAAGCCTTCTGAAACTAAGAAAATGTTTCAATGTTTCAATGGTAATATCCAGCCTATCCTCATCCAGCACAAAAACAGTTGGAGGACCCCTCTGTCACGATTGCGGGATTGTGACCCCAAAAATCCATCCTCAGTTTGCATTGGCTGAAACTCGCCTGCATGAACCGCCAGTCAGCCAGATGACGGTGAATTTGTTCCCAAGCCTTGTACACACCGCCCGCGTCACACTATGGGATCTGGCTATGTCCAAAGTTGGCTGAAGGCGGGGATGGTGACTGGAATGAAGTTGTGACACGGTAGCCGTACTGTGGCTGGATCACCTCCTTTTCAGAGAGTTAATGCTTGTTGGGTATTTTGGTCCGACACTGCCTCACACCCAAAAAGAAGGGAGCTACATCTGAACTAAGCTTGGATATAGAAGTCTTACTTTCGTTTCTTGACGGTGAAATAAGACCAAGCTCATGAGCTTATAGTCTCAGCATCAGGTAAGATCTGTTGTTTATGTTTGATTGTACCGAAATTTTTGGGAGGAAAGATTGGTGTCCAGCAACCGGGTGGATTTGGCATGCTATATTTATTGCGAATATCGAAATAATCTACTTGTCATCTGCCTACCACAGCAGTGTCATCTGCCTATTTTATAACAGTACACGTTTTCAACACATTCTCTAGAACAAGGAAGCATTTTGAAAGCTACATTAAGATGGAAATATTGCTTTCTCTGGTTGAGTCAAAAGCATAAATGCATGTCACAGGCTTGTGTCTTCTTTGGTCCTATCATAAGAAAAGAACTGTTACTTTATGTGCAGAATTCCTGCTGTAAAGTTGTGCCTCCTTCATCCAATTGACTTTACCTTTCTCATGCCCTGATTTCCTCTACTCTAAAACTACTCTTTCTTGGATTGGTGCATTTCCTTTTTCATTGGGTGAGTTATGTTTCTCTGTTTTTGGTGTTTTTGACACTGAGGAATTGGATATTTATGCTTCAAGTTTCTCCACTTACATGTTGTTATCTGATATGTATTACTCACTTTTTAACAGGATTACAACTGTCATCAATTGACAGTATTTTTAACGTTGTGTTGCCTTTTGAGTCCATGGTTATTCCCTCTCTTCTTGTTTCTGGTTCTAGACTTTGCGTATATTTACTTTGCTCTTTAAGTAAATACATACATTTGCTTATGTTTTACAAACACTTGGGACAGTGGATGGAAGATTTTGAGGCATTTCAGGCAGCAGTGGAATCTGACACGTCATACACTGCAACTTTAACAAGAAGTCTCTCGCTTGTGCTCGATGAGTTCTACAAGAATATCCGTTCAGTCGGGGTGTCAGCAGTCTCTGGCGCTGGGATGAAAGAGTTCTTTGATGCCATTGAAACAAGTGCTGAAGAGTACATGGAAAATTACAGGTATAAGCCTTGCCGATGCAACCCTCCTTTTTTCTTTGGCGTCTTTTGGAACTTGAAACATGGTGCCAGGAGAATCATATGATCTTCTTAACTTTAGGGTTGACCTCGAGAAGAGAAGAGCAGAGAAGCAGCGGTTGGAGGAAGAACGACGCCGGGAGAATATGAATAAGCTTCGTCGGGACATGGAGAAATCTAAAGGACAGACTGTAGTATTAAGCACTGGGCTGAAGGACAAGGAATCCGCTCAAAGAATGGTTGGTGTGGAAGAGGAAGAAGAGGAAATCTCGTTTTGTGAGGAAGAGGATGAAGATGAGGGTGAAGATGAAGAGGTTGCGCATTTTGCTTTCTGATCTGAAGTGCTGCTCTTTGATATTGGCTTCCGGGAAATGTCGAATGCTTTAGGTACCCAGATTCTTGAAGAGCCTTTTTCTTGTGGCTACTTGGGCTCTACCCAGAGTCGTTATACTGAACATAAGGGGTTGAAAACATTTTACTTTGTGCTACAGCTCCAGAGGGTTTTGTCGATGATATATATATGCTCCTTGATTCCTAATCAATACCATCTCTATCTTACAAAATTATTGAAAACTGTAGAAAATCTCAATTTTTTTGGTGTTTGCTTGATGCCCTTGTTTGGTGCATGAGCATTCTTCTCTAGGTGCCACAAAAATCAAGCAAGGTATGTTTGAAATACAAACGAGATTTCCAACTTTTTCATCCCAACTTGCCTTCAACAAATGAGTTATGATTTTGAAAAAAGAATTTGGTAGCGTGCCAATATTACGTCTTTCAAATAAATTTCTCCTGATTTGAGAGAAGATTGCAAAAGATTAATAGGTGTTTGAGATCCTGATCGGCAGTGGCGGACGTAAAAATTTTGTCTAATAGGGTCATTCGGACATTAAGTCATAAGTATGGTTAGGTCAGTGGAGTCTTGGGTTAGGTCGTATGGGATTCTGGGTTGAGCCAGTGGAGTTCTGAATTAGGTTAGAATGGTTCCAAATTAGATTGGACCATTGAACTTAACAAAATCCAGTGGAATCTTAGGACCTTCACGTTATATCCGCCACTGCTGATCGGTGTTATTACTTATTTGGCCATCTGGATTGACCATTAACCCTGAGACTTTTGCCAGTACATGTATAATCAACTTTCTTCTAATGCGATGAATGCCAAGGAGTTGGGTGCTCCTTGTTTAGATGATGACCATGGCAATACTGAGGCACATGCGTAAAATAAAGACTGGACGGTGGCTGTTCACGTTTATATAGTATAAGCTAACGGATCATTCCTTTTCTCTCGTTTTGATGAAAATGGTTGACAGGTCGTAAACCTAATCAAGATTCCACAGGACAACTAAGTTATGATTTAGCAACATTATAATACACAATAAACCCAAACCCTATTGAAGGCTTTCTGCTCTCTAACGTGGACGTGATCAGCCGTTTCCAATCACGATGCCGAGCTTGGAACGACAAGGAAGCAACAGTATTTTCGCAACTGAGAGGTAATAAGAAACACTTTGATTTCCGAGATAAACACAATTAAGTATTACAACTTGCAACTTCTTGTCTTGCGAAAATGTTCACTAATCAATTAGAAAAAAAAATCCCACGTTTTCTATCTCATTGGATCATGGAAAAGCAAGATCACAAATATTAAATACTCTTTGATCAGACGTAAAAAATTAAAAAAAAAATTTAGAATCCCAATGAACAATGAAAAACATAGTTAATGGGTCGAGCACAATAAAATGAAGCCCAACATTTGATTTTTGATTTTTTTTAGATTAACTTATTTCATTTGATCAGAGATCAAATTATACAAACATGTTGGATATCATGAAACTGATCGTGAAAAAATTTAATTTATTTTTTGTTTTCTTGGATTGCAGCACATGCAACAAGTTTGCTGCAGCACGCACACGGGTGTAGCAAATATTACTTACACATATTTATTTATCACTCAGTTTGCCACTCATTAAGAATCATTTGATCTCTTGATCAGATGGTTCTCATTAAAATTATTTTTGAAACAATTATTTATATAACTAGCTAATGAGAATTCTTTAATCAAGTGATCAACTGACTCCCATTAACTGTGGTATAAAGAGAATAGTAAAAAATTAATGTAGTAAAATAAATGGTAAGGGTTTGAGCAAGCTTGTGTACGTGTTCAAGCTTAAGAGAGCGGTGAATTTGGAAAGAGTAGCCTCTGCTAGCTCTTGCGTCGGATCTCGGGCTCAACAATCTTGAGGATTAAGTTTATTTTTATTTTAGGGATTAATTCTTTTAGGTATTCCACTAATTAAGGTCACGTTATCGCGGAACCATTCGACTCCAGTCACCTGCTCTCTTCAACACTCGGCAAACTTGGACGCAAAAGTCCCATACTCTTGATCCTTTTCTCCGTCAACAACAGCGATGAATGCGCCTAGCTAGCTACATTTAAGTACCCATCCAAAAATAGAGACTGGACGATCCATCCAAAAATTTTGTAGACGAATTTGGTAACCGTTCACGTCGATAAATTAAGACTACATGATCTATACTCTCGTTACTATTGCTGCGAGAAGATCTTTTACTTCGCAACGACTAAATAAATTTCTTCATAGTTAGATTGAACTCGTTTTGTCATTCTACATGGGGTGTTAATTGGGCGGGTCAGTCCGTGGCCCAATCTAACTCAGCTCATATTAAAGAAAATTAAGTTGACTCAACTCAAGTTATATAAATTGGGTTAGGTTAAATTTGGGTTGACATTAATTAAATCTGAGGTAGGTTGGATTGAAAACGAAATGGTCTAATTTAATCTATTGATTTTTACAATAATTCATGCAAAAAGTAAAACACTTCTAAAAAATTATTTATAAACAGGACTAATCCAATTCAACCTAACTCAACTCATTTATTATTGAATTTGGATTAAATTTAGATCAAATTTAAGCGAGATTAAAATTGAGTTGCACTATTCTGAATTTATATTAGATCCAAATTATCCCATAACTCAACCCAATTTACATCCCTAGTTCCACAGATGGAGAAGACCCTCTGCATGTGCAGGATACTGCTGCGCGGCCGTGCGGGCCAACGTTCTGGAAAGCAGCCCTGCCACCCCCATGTTTCAGCACGCATGCTACTGTCTATATCCTTGATGTTGTTAATAGATGTTGATACATCAAAAACGATGCATGCCACTCGGTACCTGCCTTTGGAAGTCCGTAAAGAAATTTTTATTTTATTATTATTTTTAAAATAGAGACGAAGAAATTTCAGAGACCCATCTAAGTTAGATGAGCCACTGAGTTCATTATAACTAGCCCTTATATATATATAAAGTACCCATATAGCGATCCGAATCCTCGGATTCCCTCCAAAAGGAGGTCCCCGTACATTTCGGAAGTTTCTAATTATGATCAGGTGGGCATCAACTTCTTCTTAATGATTTAAATGCCAAGGTGATGTAGGTCATCGCGTCTTCACAATATTGGAAGCTATTCTTTTTTAACATGATGGTATATATATACAGAAATAAGAATTTTATCCTGAGCACTCAAGACTATGAGCTGCGTTCTTCCAAAAAGGTAAGCATCTAATACTAAGTGATTGAATTGTCCAGTGTTAGTTACAATCCATCAGTTTCCAAGTAACATGATTGCATTTTTTTTTTTTTCAAATGTATTCTTGAATAACCACTTTGGAAATGCCATAGATACAAAGAAAAAGGCTGTATAGCGTCCGCATGCAGATAAGCCTGTACATTAACTGTATACTTAACCTGTTAACTGTATACTCAAACTAAACAGATACTCGAATAATCAGACTCAGAAAAAGGTGTTCTTTATCCTTATCTTAAATCATTTGAATAAGGATAATATCTTTATCCTTATGTTTTAATTCGTATCTTTTTATGATCTTTTAGTTTGGGAAACGGACAGATAAACGGACTTTCGAGTACCATTTACATTCCTAATTGCATATGGAGAATAGGAAAAAGTTTATGTGAGGGGTCATTGTAAAAAACTCTCTTCTTTGCACGCACTTAGTTGTATCCACCCCTGCACTTAGAAGATCCTGGTTCCCACATGAAACGCCCCACCATCTATAAACGCCCGGCCCCCAAGGTATCATCATATAGATGTATAATTTGAATATCCATCGAGGATGTTTCCATTTTGCATTGAGTATTTTATTGTACAACTTTGTTTTGGATATATATATATATATATATAGTCCATCAACAATGCAATTAAGAGATTTTAATTTTTCTTTTTACAATTAACAAAGAATAGCATCACTGACCCATCACAGAAAGAGGCCAGATGAGCGGTCCAAGTTCTAATGAGTGGACACCCACCGGTACCCCTACGTTTGTGGACAAAATGGTCCAATGACCTCTCCACCTCTTCTCTTCATTCGGACTACTGCAGCAATTGGATGAGGCAGGAAGAACTAAATAGTTGTAGCAGAGAAGGCGGAGGCAACAACCTGCTGCTGCAACTGTACAAGGATGCTCTGGCCTTCCGGCTTCTCAAGATGCATGGCTACCGGGTCTCACCAGGTCAGTTAATTATGGCTATTCATTTAACCATGGATGCGGATCTTGTTAAGCCCCAAGGATGATCATACTTTTTTTAAATAGCCTTCAATGTTGTGAAGAGACAACGACACATGTCAGCTTGGTGTTTAAATGATTTTTTTCTTAAAAAAAAAACCATTTACACCGAAACGAAAGGAGATCTTCTTAATACATGTTTAGACTGGAGTCTAACAGTACTGATAGGAGAAGATGACAAACATTACAAAAAAAC
The DNA here is from genome assembly GCA_030544215.1 of Zantedeschia hybrid cultivar. Classification (NCBI taxonomy): domain Eukaryota; kingdom Viridiplantae; phylum Streptophyta; class Magnoliopsida; order Alismatales; family Araceae; genus Zantedeschia; species Zantedeschia hybrid cultivar. The sequence goes on along the minus strand of JARZZO010000014.1, from coordinate 1,589,235 downwards.
CTTCTCATATAATTTCAAAATTTGGCAAATACTTGGCCCTCCCCTACACACATGTATACACACCCCACTAATTACCTATGGTTGTCTCCAACTGACATAATTAGAAACTGATGAATTGCGTGGGTTCCTCCTGTTCAGAGGTTATCCAAAGATCTGGATCTCCTAACTATGTATATTCCACAAATCATGTATATGTGTACTGGGTAGTCACTTGCAGGGAGGCTCTGCTGGTTTCTTCTCGACGAGGCCACGAAGCTGCACATAGAGAAGAACTATGGCTGCTATTTGAGCGCCCCCCTCAAATGTTTGTCTTTCTTTGCTCCTTTATATTAAGGAGTATAGTTGTAAATGTAGTTGTTGATTGATTTGAGTACTTCTAAGTTTCAAAGTTCAAAAGAGTGTTCTTTTAGTATTTCCCTTTCATTTCAAGTTCAAGATAGTGTTCTTTTAGTATTTTCCTTTTATTTCTTCTTTTTTAACTGCGTTCTTCCTCTTCCTTTGATGTTTTCTACGGTCTTTAGCTAGCATCAGATTGCAGGGAGTTTTTAAGAAATATGAAAAAGGCAGGAATATATCTAAAATTAGTAAAGATTATTGGAGTCTAATTGTAAAGATACCTATATTATATCATATGTACGGTTGCTATAGCGTGTGCAGTTCAATTACTAGCAAGGAAAAAAATTCCAAAATAGCAAGGAAAAAATCTCCAAAATAGCAAGACAATTGAATGCCAAATCTTATGAGAGAGACAATTCTAAGTAATTTTTGTTGACTCAACTTCTAATTCCATTCTTACCTTCGCGAATAAGATTATTTATTAGTTTTCTAATATGGTAAAGAAAATCTTTTGATGGACGGAAAGGAAAATGATGAAATTCTGCTCCACAACTGATTGTGATGCTGATAGTGGTCATACAAGTACAAATTGCATCATGCTCTTTCCGAATTGAAGTCATAATAGTCATTCTGAACCATGTTGGCAAAATTGTGATAGTTTTAGGGAAGGATGTACAAATTCCCCTAAAAAACGGCGTCCATCCCTTGTTTTAGCGGTGATCTTGCTGCTTTAGCCACTTGATGGCTATCCGGACCGCATCAATTAGACAACGTATGTTGATTGTGACAATTGAAAGCAATATTAAGTCCATCTAATAGAAAAACGAGAAAAAATACTTATTAGATGGTACTATATATTTTTTTTAACACAATATATCATACTTTTTACGTCACTCAATTGATACTTGTAAAAAAATATTATGTCACTCAATTGATAGTTGTAAAAAAATATTATGTCCAAAAAAACTTCAACAAAAGTCACTTAATCAAGTGATCAAATAATTCTCAATAAATATTGAAAAAATAAATAAAAGATATAATATGATAGTATTCCTCTAGACTCCAACTGCTGACTTGAGGTTTTTTTATCACTGCAAAAGAAATCAAGACTCCCATGCAGCCAAGAGCTTTTGTATGAGCCGGCTGTGCGAGAGCCTATCTACCTGATTTAAATCAAACGGCTAAAACCCAAAGCTAAAAAGAGGGAAAAAACTGATAGTGGACCTAAGGTAGACCGCTGAATCGCATCGACACGTAGTGTAGAGCTATGGCAGGTGGCAGCAGCTAATGGGGCGGATGGCGCAGCTTGTGAAAGGCCATGCCTGACGTGTTTGGACTTTCACAGATCATGTCTGTCCAGCCCACACTTTTTTTATAATAATTTTCAGGCATATGATCAATGTTGAGTAGTTGAGTTATACTATTACGACGAGGCTGCACAAAAACCCTAGCTGCACAGTGTAAGCATTTCTTAGGTGAGTAATACTTGCTGCCAGGGTAATGCTGTGCAGCAATCTTCTGCATCCCATGACCATACAAGCACACTAAGAAAATTAACTTTCTTAGATCCGCTCTATGTACTCTTACACTTTTTTTTGTAATCTGATTTTTAATCGAACGATTCAACAATTTTAAAAAATTAAAAACAGATCTCCGACGAACAGTAAAAAAAATACTCTTAAGAGACCGTCTAACAACAGTTTTTATTTTTTTTTAAAACAATTTATGTCGTTCGATCCAAGATTAAATTATATGGACATGTGAAAGAATTATATGCATACATCATGCAATGTGGCAAGTAAAACTCTTCTCCGATTTACATCTTCGTCTGGTGAATAGAACAAGTGGGATGTCGCCTTCAAAAAAAAAAAAAAACAATTGGATTTGGATGTTTCAGATTTATGGGCGCTGATCATTAGACTGGGTTTCACTATTCAACTCCTTTTTTCACACTTGATCAAAAAAAAAACTCCTTTTCACTTTTTAACAGTTTGTTTTCCACTTATTTTTAACTAAGTTATATATATATAAAAACGTTTATTGCTGCAATAATTCTAGTGTTTATTACCCTCTTCTGACCTAGTCGCCCAAGTACTCTGACGTTTAGGAGTTGTTGCAGCATTTTGTATGCATATAGATCTTACGTAGAAATTAATAAATTTATTATTGTAAGAAATACACCTCATGTATGCTATTCTCCTGTTGCATATAAAATTATACAATGATTACATTCTTTTACTTTTTTTTTATAAAGATCTGATTTTTAAGAGGCTCCGAGAACTTAGATTTTGTCTTTCTAATCATTTATCACTATAAGAAATGTGTATGTACATTTCCATGAATAAATAAGTTAACCAATTTTTCTATTTTCTTGAAGCTGCTATTATTTGATTTTTAGTTATTTGTTATTTAGTCAAATTTATTACACGTCTCGTCAAGAAATCTGACTTTTATTGGATGTTGTATCAACCAGAAGGTTTCATACATGTAATTTAATAATGTACTATACTGGCATCGACTCTTCGAGTTTCTTGTTTGTAACTTGATTTTCTTGGTTTTTTTTTTTTTTTTTTAAGATATGCACGTATACACACACATACACTGCGAAGGGTCTCGTTAGGTTGTTTTGCGATTCAAATTGGCTACACCGTGGTGCTGCTTCTTGGTTTTCAGCTGGTAATTTTTGGCCATGGTACGTCCCTTTTAGGAGCAGATTGCATCTTAGATGCAACTGGGGAATGCCTCTTGTAGATCTATCTGCCTAGAAATAAAAAGTCGACTTACGGACGCCGGCCACAAACATTTACTTGCATCTATAGCTATGTGATCTCCAACTTTCCACCAGGCTCGTGACTTTAGATGTATCATGTTTACTGCCCTTGGCCGCACCAAGCTCAAAAGGCCGGATGAATTTATAGTGTTCAAGAAAGGTTAAAGCAGAATATCTATGCTACCACGCCATACCTTCAACCATATTTGTTAGAGAGCATCTAATGCTGGTTTGATCAAGAAATTACTAAGCATTAGCCGCAGAAGGAAGATATACCACAATAGTGACCCTCCACAATAGTGATGAAAAGTCGTACTGTAGCCTTGAGAGATCGAAAATCACATTTACTTATCAGAATCAACCATTACATTCTCAACTAAATTTTGATTTCTTAAGCAAAATATTCTAGCATCAAGCATCACTGAATAACTGAGAATATACACTGATATTATGACAATAGCCTCCTGCCAAGTAAGTCGCCTACAGATAGTTTATACGTAATGGAGTTGCACAGGAAAATTTTTGATAAAGGAGAACCTATTTGTTCTAGATCACCTAAGACTTCAATTATAATTAACACCTAAAATTCAAGTCATAACAAAATGCATTCTTAGATCCTTCATTATGTTCCAAGAACACATCGGCTTTCACAGGTGATTTGCCGAGAAAGATCTTCCAGCACCATGAGCCTAGTGGCCATACTTCTGAAACTCCCATTCGCTGTTATCTACATGGATTCAACATGGAAACTATTCAGGATCAAATATATGCAATAGAAGAATCATTCTGACAAGCAAAGGCAGAGCAGATGAAGAGAAGTTTACCAAGTGGACACACTTGTCGGGTCTTGAGCCATCGACTGATACAGTGGAAATGAAACGCATGGTTACATACACCTGTCATGTTGAAGGATGATGAATGTCAATGAGAAAAGAAAGCATTTGGAAATCCCAGCCATCCAACAGCATTTTTCTAGTCAAAATTATAGGCCTTGAGAACAATATCCCATTCCTAACTCCCATTGGACTCTCGAATCCACAACATTCATGCTGGAAAAAAAACCACTACTCCACTGTTCAGCAAGATTGCTACATCAATACAAAAAGAAACAGAATTGCATGGAGTTCAAAACAATTTGTCAAGTTCCTCTTCTGCCACATGATGCATTACACACTGGAAACTAGGAAAGCAGGAGTGGGACAATGCACGTGCTACTAAAATGATGAAAGGACATTCTAAGGACAAAAAGACACTTTGCAGGCAACATTTAAACAAAGCAACTTGACACCCCATCCAACCCCAAATTAGAAAGGAAAAAAAAATAGAGAAACCAACAATTACTGTAGTTCTAATTAAACAGCAGCCCACTGCCACAAGATTACCACCACTGGAGAATCTGGAAAAGGTTAATCGTACACAGCCTTACCCTTGCTTTTCACAAAGAGAATGTTTGCAAAATTGTAGTTTCTACATATGATATGATACTGTACCAAAGAATTACACTAAGGTTTTAAGGCTGGAAAAATCTTAAGAAAAATCAGTCAAAGCTGCAGTCCATTATTGCGAAGCTAATGATTACAGAAAATTTAACCAGACGTCATCCTATGCATTGCAGAAGCCCAACCATTGAGGAAACCTCCAAACTTTCAATCAAATAGAACTGTCTTTGCATAAACCCTACCTGTGCCTTAAAGAAATCCTAGAATTTCAAGCGAACTGTGTGCTCTTGTACTCACATGAAACAATTGAAACGTTGTACTCACGTCAAACAATTGAAACAAAGCAATGTTAGGAAAAACTGCTGCCCAGACTCTGTAGCACTGGTACCTTTTGAAATTTATTGCAGAGGACGAATTGTTTCCAAAAGAAAATGTAGGGTGCAGATTTCTCAAGAAACAGATTTTATATCCAGTCACAAGAGAAGACCCTTTATGGATTCTCATGTCCTCCAAACAAATAGGATGGCAGGGAAAACATCCTCAGCATGCAAAAATGCCATTTACTTAACATAATGCCCCTATGTTCTTCCAAATGGCATAGCATTTTTAAAGCCCTCTGGTATGGTATATTCATCACTTCCACCAATGTCAAACGTCTCACGTTCTTTTTCCAAATGAAATTTGGGAAAGTTGCAAATTTGAAGTGGGACTAACTGGCAAGCATTAAAAGTCAATACTGTTCTTCTATTTTCTTTCCATTTTTTTGGGTGTGCCACCCCTTCGGAGTGTCACCAAATGTTGTCCATGACCAACTAGTAAAAGCCATAAATACTGTCCATATACTTGATGATTCTAGGGGCTTTATTTTCACATAAATATGTGGGTTCTGACAAATGTACTAATAAATAAATAGAAATTCTCAATAAGTTTGGAAACATTCCAAAAGACATTCCAGCAATGACAAACATGTGGAAACTTTAACATCAAAATGATCATCCTTTAGGTTGATCATATGGTTCTGATGTGTTTCCAATTTTAAACAATAAAAAAAGCAATATCATCAGTATAAATCTTAATCCAAGGAAAATGCAGTTCTTTCACTACACAATACACATTATTATACTATCTGATTGCAATCAAACTGCCATGTTTTAATTGTCTACATTATGGCAATTACTTCAATATTCTGAATGGGCATTGAACGTTTTCAAACAAAGTACCATTCTATGTACCCAAAAGCACAAAATTTTTCCAATTCAAACAATTAAACCAAGGAGCTATTAATGAAAGCTTTTACCCCTTGAAAATGGGTTGACTAACAAAAATAAATCATAAAACACTTGAAAGTTAAAGAATGCATGCAATTCTTAGAAAAAGGTCACAATGGCAACATGTGGCAGTAGGTAAGTACTTTTTTTCTTTTGGGAAAATGCAGTGGGTCTGTACATTGTTCCTGCAACTTCTCATATGACACTGCTAAAGTCACTCATAGATTAGAAACATAAAGTTGTTAACAACATTTACATGAAGATCCTCTACATTATAAGATTTGATTAAATAGTTTCTAAACAAGTCACCACAGTCAGGCTGACATCACAGTCAAAACTGTCCAAATAGAAATGAGTCTGATATTTCATTCACCCCCAAGAAACTGTTTTTTTAGGTAATCCTGAAGATGTACTGTTTTTGTGTCCCTATCCACTGACATCCTAATCTTGTTTAACATAGAAAGAAATTCCATGAAATTCTATAAGTGAATGCTGTCCTTATCCCTTATACTGGAAAACAGTTGATGCTTCTAAACTATAAATATCTCCTAAATCCCAATCACCACAATGTCTTTTTGGCTTATAAAAGATCTTAATCTAGTTTCTCATGTTGAAAATGGAGCCTAATCTTATACATACTCCTATCCAAAAATTGTGTTAAAACACATACAGTTAGACTGTCAAACATCCACTTATCATATCAATATGCAAGAGGGTGCCATTGGTTTGCAACAAACATGTTCACATATACTTAAACAACATGCATGGGCCTTAAGTACATCTAAGAGCAAAGAAGGGGTGAGGTCATCCATCCAATTCATTTTATGCGATTATGCCAATGTATTCCATGCTACCCAGATCACAGTTTTGGAAGAAGAACAGACATACTTATAGTCTTGTTTTGACACACTGAACAGCAAGCACAACCAACGCAGCTCAATGTGCAGGTCATTTCTTCAGTTTCCAAGGAAGTAATTATACATCTAGGGAGCAGAACTAAATTAACCAAGAGTTGTTATGTACATTTCCTATTAAATAGGGTTCTAAACTACATGTAACTAGCACAAAGATATATTGCATTACGGATGCATCTAGAACACAGCTAAAAAAATCATACGCCCAAGACATACAATAAACTCATTAAAAAATGCATATAAAAACACAAAAGTCCCAGAAGAAACAATCAGAGAAGCCGTAGAGCCAAAGACCTACACAGAATCATAAAGTTTCGAAGCATACCCCAAGCCACAGTACATTCTTCGCTCGTGTTGCTCGCCTGGTTAGCCTGGCATTCAATACCTGCTCAAAAATCATAAGAACCAAATTTATCAGCATCAACCAAAATTATCAGCATCGCAACCACATTCGCCCAGAGAAAGGGAGGGAAAAAGGAACCTTTTTTAAAACCCAAATTCCAAACCTAACCCTAACGCTAAATTCAGGTGAAGAAAAGAGGGCCAAGGGCGGGGGTTTGCTCACAGAGATCCATGATGTGGTTCCGGCAGATCGCGCAGTTGTCCACCACGATATCTGCATTAACGAACACACACGCGCACCATCAGATTGGAAATCCAAGGAGAAGAGAGCCGAGAAGAGGCGGCAAACCCGCCGAAACCCTAGCCCACGAGGCGACCGGAGAGATTGGTATATTACGCACCCCAAGCCCAGAGGGCGACGGCGTTCCACTTCTTGATCTCGAACCGCTTCGGCTTCTTGGAGGAGGAGGAGGACGAGGCGACTGGGGGCGCCGTGGCGGCTGCGCCGGTGGAAGATCCCTCCTCTGCGGGCACCATGTTCACGTCCGTGTCGAGAGACGCCATGCCTGCTCCTGCTCCTGCTCCTGCTGCTGCTTCCCTGGGTGGAAGGGCGGGCGAAGAGAGATAAAGAGGGGATGGGCTTAAAGTGTAGTGTGATGCGTATTTATAGACGGTCAGCAGTCGGAACCGGTTATAGCTGGAGGTTCCGTTTCCGATTCGAACCCGGCTCGAAACTTCCGTTTCCAATTCGTTATAGCCTTGTAGGCGTGTCCTTCCGTGACCGACCCTAGAACTTTCTTCAAATCGAATCTAATACGTACGAGAAATCGTTGAACTTTAAAATTTTTATTTGATTTGATTTGAATTAAAATTATATATTTATGATATTTATAAGTAAAATCAAAATTAAAAATTATGTACTCAAATTATACAAGAGTTAATAGTATTCTCCTATTTATGTTCGTTGACAGCAAGTTCCTAAATGTTAAAAATATTGCAGTACATTCGGTGCTTGAAATTTAAGAGGAGTAGAAATTAAAAAAGAATAAGTAAAAGATAAAAAGTATATATATAAAAATTGCACCATCCAAATAAATGATCAGAGAACGCCTAGGCAAGCAACCCTTAATACTGTGTCCTGCTAAGAAACGAAAATCCAACAACAGATTTCATGTGTTTATATATGTGTGTGATTTATTTTTTCTATTTAATATTACAAACAAAACACGATTTCAAATTAAACCGAATAATTCAATCAGTTCGAAGAAGCAAAACATTAAACTTGAACACGTGGCCTCTTCACGAAGATGCCCCTCTTGTCCTTTGGCCATTAATTACATTGTCATAAAACGCATCTCAGATTCTTAGGATTTGGAAACAAATTTTATAATAGGATTATTAGAATAGAGAATTGGGGAAAAGGAAGTACTGGATATATACCCTTAGTTCACTTTGTTTGCAGAATAACTTAAACCAGAATAAGATTTTGGGGATTTCTTAAACCAGAATAAGAGGTATTTTGATTTGATAGTCCACCCAGAATAAAGAGAATTATACTGCGTTATTCCAAGTGATTTGGTAGGAATAAGTAGAATAAGAAGTGAAATAAAAGGTAAAATTGAGAGAATTGGAGGAATTAGCTATTCCAAGTAAATTTGGGGAGTTGGAGGAATTGGAGGAATCAGACATACCCTCAACTAAATCAGAATAGGGCCTTTATACCAGTTATTCTGGCCTTATTCCACAAACAAAGTGAGCCAAGTTATAATGTTTTGCTTAGTACTGGGTATATATCTTTAAAGTTATAATGTTTGCTTATATACACAATTGCTTACATACACAAGTCTCATGTCAACTATATCCCTCAAATCTGCAAAGATATTATAGTTATACCCTTTCCCTCCCACCTTGGCTACTTATATATCGATCTGTGTTCTTCTTTTACGTCTTCTTTCCCCACTCAACTCGTCTCTCTATGATAGGCTAAACGTTTACTCAAACACAGTTAATTTAACAAAATGGATAATGAAAGGAAGGACACGTAAGTTAACATACAGTGCATTGCGTGTATTGAAATTAATACAATGATTTTCAATGTGTACGCACATAAGCATGGTTAAATCTAAGGGATACATGCAATATCCCAGAAAATCAAGTTTCCACCTGATGACGATCTTGATTGCTGTAGTTCTCGGATCCGGAGTCTGCTCTGGAGATCGATTCCAAGGTGCACGGTCCTGTTAGCTTCCCGATTGGAGAAGATGACATGCACAGAAGAATCAGGCCAGAAGGGACGTCTGGAGAAAACCTTCTGACAGTCAAGTCTGTTTCGAGGTGATAGATGTTGACCGAGTTCGATGCTGAGTTCTTAGAACATATCTGGAGTTGTTTGAGGGAGGCATCTTATATAGGGTCGATCCCCAGTGGCCAGTGAGCTTATCTATATGGCACGTGATTCTTCCTTAATGGTGGGACAGAGCGTATGAGCCCGACTGAGGTGGTTCATGACAAGGAGCCACATAAGCGAGAATCGAAAAGCTAGTGGGCTAGGCCATACTCGGCGTATGTACTCGCGAGGCCGTTTTGGGCTCGTCGAAGGGTGAGTACCTGGGCCGGCCTAACCGGTAGGCCCCAAATGGGCCTGACCTCTGGGCCTCATCACTGCTCCCTAAGCTCCCCAGTCGGCTTGCAGGGCCAAGAATCGAAAAAGATGCCCGTCGCATCTATCTTTTCGAGTTGCCTTGCCATGTGGTGTACTGGATGGCTCCAGTATGCATGCAGTCCCTATATAAGGGAGCGAACGGGTGGTCCCTCGTTCATTTTACTTTCTGCGAGTGTGCGGAGGTGCGTAGAGCTCGGCCGTCTCGTCGGAAATAAGGTCGGGCAGAGGTTGGTAGATAATGGACTTGTGAGCCTCCCGACCCCAATTTGGTAAGCACCTTGCCCGATGTCTTCTAGCACCCAGTCTCCGACTCCAGTTCTACTTCGATCGACTCTTCGTCGCATGATATATGACTAAGTAGGTAGGGGGGAAGTAGATGAGGGAATAGGCACCTGCTTTAGCGGCAAAGCCCGAGTGGCCTCTAGGGTTCTGTCTTTGGTCTTCGCGACTATTTCCGAGAACCAAATACACATGGTTATGAGGCATTATAGGGCAAAAGCTATGTCGGCAGCGATGCGCCAACTTGCCGAGAGGATAGGTGAGGTTGCCTTTACCATGAGCACCGGGGAGGTCCAATTTTATCAAATTTGAGTGTAACCCTCCTCCCGTGGTGTCGTTGATTGTCCTCACTTCAGTTAGTCAAGCCGACAACACCATGACCAATGCCTTCTATATATACAAGGAGGCCATTAGAGTTGGCCTTTGATTCCTGATCCACCCATTCATCACCGCCACCTTTAGGTATTATTCTCTTGCTCCAACCCAGCTCATCCCTAGTAGTTGGTGGGCTCTCATGGTACGAGCTCGGCTGAGGTGGTTCATGATAGGGAGCCACATAGGCGAGAATTTGAAAGCTGGCAGGCTAGGTCATACCTGGCACCTCTACTCGCAGGGCCGTCTTGGGCTTGTCAGAGGGCGGGTACCTGGGGCGGCCTAACCGGCAAGCCCCAAATGGGCCAGACCTCTGGCCTCATCACCACCTACCAACATTTGTACATTCTATATTTTGTGTGATTATTGATTATTATTAAAACTTTGATTGTACATATACCTATTTTTTTGCATAATGATTGTACAGATACCAAAATCAGACCTTTCTTGGATTTGATAATGGATGGCAGTTCGAAACCGGCAGCATTGTCAGAGAAGCTATTGGATACATATATAACCCAATTCAATTGCCAGACACATGCACCTATATTATATCGAATACGCTCGCCAAATACTACTCCGATCCAAATATCCACCAACAATGTCAGCGACAGCACCCCGACTGCAGCCACTGCATGCGAAGGTTCAGGAAGACAACATATACGACAAGGGGTAGAAATCTTAGGCATCTGGTGTCATCCAAGGTGGACGTTGCTCTCAGCATAGTGGGGAGAGGACTGCAGCCGATGTCATGAGAAGGGGGCCAGGGCCATCGTGTTTGATGCAAGCGTCAGCTTGAGAGGGACACTGCAAGAGGTCCAACGTAGGAGAAGATGGGGAGGCAGTGGGGTATTGTGCGGGGATGAGCATGCCAAAGCGAGAACCGTAGAAGGGGATAGTGGCGTGGGAGAAGCCTGTAAACTTTTTCTATTCTTGATGTAGCAGTGCAACCGTTACATCAAAATCTAATGGCTGCCATTGATCTTAGTACAGGGATAAAGGAAAAGGATACTAGACAGAAAGAATACAGATTTTCTGTGTCTAATTCCTTTTTGTCATACAAAAATCAGATAGACATCCGTTTAATATTCTGTGAGTTTTTGAAAAGTTAAAGATCCAAACAATACAGGTCATCCTCTGACTTCATTTACGACCATAATTATAAGACTACTGGACTACATTATCATTCCACGCTGTTCATTGAACTACGTTTTGTATTCGGATAGGGTTGCTGTTTTTCATCATTGCTTAGTTGCGTTTTGTAACATCCTTGGTAGATGCAAGAGAAATACCTATGGCATTGCCTTCGTAAGGGCATTGATGCACAACTGCTGTCCAATCTCCCGTACTGTGGAGATATAGAAATGGAAGCTAAATAATTCTGTATCGATTACTAAGAAGACAATCATATGCTTATATGAAGGTCCCACCTTCCTCCCAACAAAAGTCTTTTTTTAAAAAATTTGACCGCGAGATCCACAGGTCAAAGCGGACAATGTCTTGTTGACGAGAATTTAGATTCCTTCGCGTAACATTAGCGTCATTTGTAAGAACCTCAATCGATATACACACCCTTACCTTCTAAGGGCATATGCTTACCTTCTAAATGAATTGTGTAGAGACATAGAAATGAGGACTAAATAATCTTATATTAATTGTTGAGAAAGCAATCATGTACTTGTAAAGAAGGTTCTTCACTTCCTCTCAACAAAGGCCATTTCTCAAAAAGATAAAACTGTGAGACCCACGGATCAAAACGGACAATATTTAATTAGCGAGAACTTAAATTCCTTCGCACAACATTATCATTCACTATTGCTAAAAATTGCCGACAATAGTACCCAGTGGATGCAGGAGAAAAACTTGCGGCAATATCCTCAAAGACATTTAAGCACAACCGTCTGATTGCTGGATTAGACGGTGCGTGAGTTTTCAGATGTCTCGTAAGATGAGGCAGTGACAGTGCGCCTTGCAATCTACTTATCGGACAATTATCGTTTGATAATCTCTTTCATATATGTGAAATTTACTTGCTGTACCGGCAGTTGGTACAGCCAAAATTTAAGAAAAAATTAAATTTTAAAAGCCAGCTCTAATTCAACCCACATGTTTGTACAGTCTGATCTATGCTTTGATGATCTAAAAAATTTTAAAAGATCAAAAATCAAAACAGAATGAATAGTAAAAAAAGCTGAGTCCGATATTGTTTTTAATTTTTTTTAATTTTTTGTGTTATCTGATCTTCCATGGAACGATATGAACACATAGGACATGTTTGGAATGAGTTAAAAAAGTTCAATAAAAATTGCTTTGTGTGTTGCAACACCAGCTGGCAAATGCAATAAGTAAACTCTAACGCCGGGTCAGTCAGACATGTAATTGAAATCACCCAGAAGAATTGTATTTCATAAGGAAAATACTTTCCTTAGGGTTTTAATTGTGAAATAAAATTCACAGTTTAGGGAATTTAAGAACTAGCTGTGAATTCATTTCACTAGTTTAGTAAGCAGATACAACTAGCAAAGGAAAATCAAACAGATGGAGAAACCAGACGTCATTGACAAATACAAGAGCTTTTCAAGTTGCCGGTAGAGCTATAAATTGGTTGGATCTAGTTGATCCAATCTGGATTCGACAAAGAATGGAATCCATTTTATCTGATTCAGATCCAGATCCGATTGCTGGATTTAGAAATTCATTCAAATCCAAATAGATCCAGCAGCCATCCGGGATTCCTTTCCGTTGGGCACTACCTTGCCGGACGTGATTAACAGAGATTTGGAAATTCCTTTTTTTTTGGAGAAAGGGATTTGGAAGTAGGAGAGCCAAATGAGGACGATCAAGAAATATAGAGGCGGTTTTAACACGGACGAGATTCATAAAGATCTGGGAGTAGGAAAGCTAATAATGGAGTTGGAAGTGAGCCAGAAAGGGGGAGGGGGGAACGAACGAAAGAACACCACGGTTCTTGACGTCTGAGGTCCGCCACAGCAGCTATTGCAGACATGCTCAGCTGTCCCGACTGCAGCTTCCGGAAAAGCTTGCCCTGTTGCTAGACCTTCTTGAACACGAGAACAAAGACCTCCAGGGCAGAGCAACTGTGTAAGTCTGCGTGGCGATTTGGAGCACAGGACATGAAGAGAGACACAGGAAGGAAAACTTGTCAAAGTAGATGGGCATCTTCGAGGGTCTCCTCCTCAGCCGGAGCGGCTAGAGCACCGCCTTCACCCTGCCCCCCTTTCCTCACCTCTAAATCCTACCAAAACATGTAAAGATGTGGGATGCGACGGTTGTCTGGGGAATGAGTAAGTCACCTGAGTTGTATTTCTCTGGATCCATTCGTAGGTCCGATGTTGTCCCCGTGGTCATCCACTTCCAATTGCAAATATCAAGAGATTTCCACAGAACTCGAGGGTTCCGCCAATTATAAGATAAGAAAGTACAAATTTTAGTACAAAGATCTGTTAGCCTACAGATTTTAGTACAAAGATCTGTTAGCTATGCAGCTGAGTTAATAATGATCTAGTTGCTAATTAAGATGAGCATAATTCATTCAAAGGGAAACGCAAACCAAGCCCACGACAACTTCAAGCAACAAATCTCTGTCTAAACAAAATCTGATGTCATCATCAGAATTGATCGATGGTAGGAACAAGAGAATGTAAATCATAATTACCAATAAATATGTGACTGCAAAGGAAATTTTGCCAGACGATGGGATACAAGAAGATGGCACAATGTACAAGTGGAGCCATGTACTGTGCATGTGCGGGAACATGGGGACCTGGCCTCTTATATTATATACATGACTTATCCAAGGACATCAACCGCTTGGCATGAACATGCCCATTCAATGAAAGCTCGGGTACCTTAATATTTCTAAACATACACAAAAAGAATGACATTGCAAAAGAATTATCACTGAGCAAGCTTCCTCCACAGAGATCCCTTGGGTGCTGCGAGCGACTTGACCTTCCCGAAGACAAATCCTGCCTTTGTAGGATTTCCATCAACCAGAGAGTTCTCATAAATTTCTTTACACTCTTGTACTACCTGTTTAGACAACAAAAATTTGGAAATTAAATTTTAACTCTATTAACAACATAAACACGTATTATTATCAAAATGGTAATTCTCAATTATGAAGGTGCTCTAACCCACATATAGGAACCTACAGGTGTATAGGCCATGGTCTGCTGTATCATACCGGATCGGGCTGACTTGTAAGAGTCGACTCATATTCGGACGAGTTTGGGTCACGGGGATGCTTTGACCTGGTGATCCTCTTTTGGCTTGGTTCAACTTGAGCTGGATCGTGCCAACTCGCAGCAGATCACACAAGTTGCTTACGATCCGGTGATCTGGAGCGGGATGATTTGAGCCCTTTGCGAGCCAGCCCGATCCGAACAGAGACGGCCCGATACGGTACAAACCGCAGACGAGAGATCTTTTCTTTCGTTGGATGAGTATGATGATGATGATTGACTGTGATGTACCCGATATTCCTCATCTTTATTGTAATGTATGCACTTTGTATGAGATTAAGCTCATAGTTTGAGAATAAAGATTGAGGCATAAGCATTTAATGAGTATATTTCTCTTAAATGTGTTGTTTTAGTCTTTTGTAAAGGAAGAATGCTGTCATCGCTTCAATCTTTCTTTCCATCGTTTTAAGCAAGCTAAAAACTGGCATAAAATAAACTGGTATGCTGGTCAACACTGATTACAAAAAGACCCATCCACCACCCACTGATAATAACTTGGCTTTTCTGCCCATCAAACATGCCTTTAAATTTCTTTGAAATAGCATTGTTGAGCCTTTTTTTTTAATAAAGGGGGAGGGGAAGCCCCCCACCGGTTCCCCCCCCCCATCTCTAATCTCTCTCTCACTTGTGTTACCAGTGGCACCCCCCACCTCAGAAATTGACGGTGGGTACCCCCACCGGTTAGGGCCCCCATGGCCTATAAATACCCCCCAAGGGGGAGGAAGAAGGGCATGCCCATTTGGCCCAAAATTTGTAAGGGGAAACTCTGCCATTTTGAAGACACGAACTTGGTGCTCTGCACAAGTTCAGCGCACGCCAGGAGGAGTCTCTTTTGGGTTCCCTTTTAAGGTTCTCTTAAGGGGATACTATGTCGAAATTTTGTTGTAAATCCGACAGTTGCCGAAATTTTGTTGTAAATCCGACATTCTATAAGCCATTATTTTGCCAAATTTTAATGAAATAAAATATTGGCTATGTTGCTTCCATACTTAATGTATGTATGTATGTTGTTTGCATGTGTGAGCTTAATCTCATATCTAATTAATCATGTATGCATATAATTAGCCATAATTAATTAACCATATGCTTAATTAAGTATATACATAATGACATAAATACCTTTGGCCTCATCCCATACATAACTAAATCTAGACTCATAATCCAAGCTCAATAATGAAACATTGAGAAATAAAATAATATACTTAAGTTAAAAATGACTTAATACCCCTCATGCTTAATTAATCAATGAAATCTGTGGGAATTAAAAAACACCAGCAAAATCAATATAAAAATCAGAAAAAGTTCAGTAAAAACTGGTAACACTCAGTAAAAATCAGAAAATCAAATCTGAAAATTACATAAACCAAAAAAGATGACTTAAATATCCTTCATATACTCAACTAATTAATAAAAATCAGTAAAATTAATAAAAAACCAGTACAATTCAGTAAAAACAGAGAACCAAGTTTAAAAATATATAAATTTTCCGAAATGGTCAAAATGCCCCCAGAACTTAATGAAATTACAAAAATATCTTCACCCATGATAAAAAATCTGTAAAAATCACAGAAAATTCTTAAAAAGTATCAAAACCTCTCATATGTCCAAAATACCCTCCAAACTTTAAAAAGATGGATAAAATTACCAAAATACCCTCAATGTAATAAAAATAAGTGAAAATTCTAGAAAATACATAAAAAATATAAAAATAGACTTTAAGTCTAGAAATCCAATTTGGAGTAAAATTACCAAAATATCCCTACAACCCAAACACACTTAATATAACTCTAAAATACCTGTTACGGTTTTGAAATCTTCCTAAGTCATTAAAACTCACCTCACACGCTAAAATGACTATAATGCCCCTATACCCCCCAACTTGGCATAATTACAAAAATATCCTTATGAGTCTAAAATACTTGGAATCAATCCACATAACTCGGAGTCAATCCAAAACCTTTTAAAAAATCTCCCAATCAATTATAAACCCATCCTAAACTTAGGCGAGGCCAAGGGCTTAACCTAAAACATATCTTCATATACATGTACTAGTAGTGTTGTACGTTACAAGGGCATCAACGGACGGTTAATCAAGGATTATTGAGCGGTTGTTTGACGTAATTAACACTGACCAAGGTCAGTGGACAAAGGTCATATATTCGGATCTTCGCCTGATCCTAAGTCTCAGACTTCCTGAGGGCTAATCCCAAGCTCTCACAGTCCAAGAAATAAAATAAATAAAACTGACCTATATTTTTCCAAATAAGCTAAATAATAATAATAAAGAATCTGATAGGAGAGATCTAGGTTAGGTCCAAACAAGTATACTAATGAAATGATGACAGGAATTTTAGACAGCCTTTCATACTTGAGAGGAAAAGATGCCTTTTTTGCAACCAAACAAGTCCGCAGCCTGCTGCTTTCTTCTTCAGACATTCCCATGCCGATCAATTCAGATTTACAGATGTTACTCGTCAACCTACTAATACTTTTCAGTAATTTTATGAGAAGTTTAAAATTTACCATACCTCCTACCATACCTCCCACCCATGTTCTGAAAAGAAAAGAATTGTGTCATTGGTGAACTGTACATGGGAGCCTCCTACCTCTTTCCACTTGGGGCTCCATTTTAAGTTTCCAATTTGGTTGGCTCTACTCCATATGGGGCTTAAAACCTGATTAACAATCAACCCATCCATTTTCTAGAGAAAGCCTTCTAACTCCTCTTTCCATTTGGGTTCCATTTAAGTCTCCAATTTGGATGGTTCTATTCCATATGGAGCTTAAAACCTGACCAGTGATCAATCCACCCATATTCTAGAAAAAGAATTGCGTCGGACCTCTTATGGATCACCAATCTCAAGAAGGTGCTAGATCTTCAAGTCAGAGACCTAAAAGCAATGCTTCAAGGTCTCTTTCTCATGATCCTGGTAAGTCGGAGGTATCCTTCGATCTACCAGGTGCTGTTTAGAAAGGGAACCAATAGATGGGAGCTCTTACGAAGAATGACACCTGGGAATGTGTAGATCCTCTTGAGAGTATGAACCTACATGCTTCCAGGTAGGTGTACACAAGCAAGTACAGTTCTAATCATGCAAAAAAAAGAAGAAGATATAAAGCAAGGCCAGTGGTGAAGCAGTTCACACAAACTTATGGGATTGACTACCAGAAACATTTGCGCTTGTGGCAAAGTTCATGTCAAGAGAGTAAAACTTTCACCTATTGTCCAATTCTCCTGGACATTTCAGTCTGGCATGATAATGTTTTCTTGAATGGTGATTTTCAGTAAGTGTCATAGTTGTCAAGGCGGTAAGGTGACCAAGGCGTGCTTGGGGTTTTGGACCGCCTAAGCACTTAGGCGCCTACCTAGGCATCAACTTCTTAATAATAATAATAATATATACATACATATATATGTATGTATATATGTATATATAAATCTAAATATATGTATGTAATATGTATATATATACATGTATTAGTATGTATTTATATAATTATATATGTGTGTGTGTATATACATATATGCATATATACAGAGAGAGAGGGGCATGGGACCTTGGGTTTCATGCAATGTGGGCACCTTTGGGCGCCTTTTGGGCTGTTGGAAAGGCGGCCCAGCGCCTTGCTGCTGGAAAACCGCCTGGGCACCTAGGCGTGCTTGGGGTTTTGGACCGCCTAAGCACATACATACATACATATATATGTATGTAATATGTATATATATACATGTATTAGTACGTATTTATATAATTATATATGTGTGTGTATATATACATATATGTATATATGCAGAGAGAGAGAGGGGCATGGGACCTTGGGTTTCATGCAATGTGGGCACCTTTGGGCGCCTTTTGGGCTGTTGGAAAGGCGGCCCAGCGCCTTGCTGCTGGAAAACCACCTGGGCACCTGGGCAATGCCTAGGCAGGTACCTTGACAACTATGATAAGTGTATATTCATCCCCCTCCAAGCCTCGAGAGTCGAGACCAAAGGGAAGGAGTGCAAGAAGGCCCTTTATGTACTGAAACAATTTCCAAGAGCATTGTTTGAGAAATTTAGGCTTCCTTTGATTCAGTTTAGTCACAATCAAGGAAATACATATCACACTCTGTTTACTAAATGGAAGGATGGATGATGTTATCCTTCCCATGTATATGAATAACATGGTTATCACCAGGGACAATCTGGCAAGAAGATTTGAGATAAATGTCCTTGGTCATCTCAAACCTTCCCTTTGTATCGAGGTAGCAAGATCTCAGAGAGGCATCTACACATGTCAGTGCAAGTATGACTTAGATTTGCTCAAGAAAACAATAAATACTCCTATAGAAGCTAACTATGGCCAGAGTGAGTGAGTTAATTAGCTTATTTTCAAAAGTTAAAAAGCATGTGTTAGAGATTAGTGGGTAAATCCGTTTTCCGGTCACTTACTCAACCAAATAAAGCCTATGCAGAAATTGGTGGTAAATTTATGCAATACCCTAAGACCATCAAACTGAAAGGTTGTGGAGTAAATTTTGAGATACAGTAACATTAGTCTGGAAAGGGATCATTATTCTTCTAAGCAGATTAATTAATGGTTGCACAATGCATTGATATAGATTTTGCAAGTTCTTGAGATGACAGAGGACCTGCCACAGGGTATTCTACCTGGTCATATGGTGAAGTAAAAAGCGGAGTGCATGTGATAGTCGAGCATTGAAGTTTAAGGCTATGGCTCATGTAGTGACAGGATTACTATGGTTGAGAATTGTACTTCAAGATATAGGGTTGAAGGTGGTGAGATTGTATGTGACAGTAAGACAACAATTAACATCGCTAATAATTTAGTCCAACCGAACAAAGCATATTGATATTGAATAGATACTTTATCTGTGAGTTATTGGATTCGTGGGGACTCTGTTGTCCTTATGCTAGTTTAGGAGATTGCGTGGCAGATGTCTTCGCCATGGGGATGCCAAAAGATTAGTAATAAGCAAGCAGTGTATTATCCGTATTTATGCCCAGCCTGAGAGGGAGTGGAGGAAGTTATTACTCTGTCATACACGGTACTTCTGTCTTTCTCTTTTTCTTTCAGTTAATTGCAGTGTTAGTCTCTATTCAAGCATTTCAAGTTGTTCTGGTCAGCCTCCTTGAGGTCAAGAGCAGACTGGTCAACACTATTATCAATTTACAGACATAAGGTGGCCAGCGGCCTGTTGTTGTTTGCCTCCCATGCTCTCTTCACACTATTCTTGCTTCTCTCTTGTTTCCCACACTTACTAATTATAGATTATCAAACAATTATGATACGAAGTTGATTTTATCCCTTCTAAATTATTTCTCAATTATGAAAAAAATGTACACACGTTTGGCATGTACAGACACATATACATCCATAAAATATTGCGATGGTTCAAAAAAAACTTATGGTAATGGAAACAACATTACCTCCTTTGCATCCTTTCGTGGTATTCCCTCTCTCAAAGCAACAATTTTCTCAACAACCTCAGGCTGCATTGCAAGAATATGTTAGAATGATAATTTTGCAGCAACATTTATTTCCAGAAGTGCACAAATTAGTCTGTACTAGAAACTATTTTGCAGTTATTTAAAATGTAGGCTGCACCATGAATAAATGCCAAAAGGCTCAATTAAACTAGAAAGTGCAGGTACTCAGTGTAGGAAGATACCGGGCAGTCAGGCTGGTGATCAAGAATATTCGTGTAAACAAGGGTGAAAGAATCCAAACTCTCAGCTGAGGCCAATTCCCTTAAATCAGCTAGAATTCTGATTCTGTTCTCGATTTTCTGTAGCAGAAGTCTAGTCATTTAAGGAATAACATAACTACGGGAGCCATACATATATGATGATGCAAAAAATAAATAAATAAACGATCGATGAAGGAATTGACTGCAATTAAGCCATTGTTGCTGCTATATGTATCTTATTCAATGAATAGATTTGACATGCTTTGTATGGGACACCAAGGAAATGAGAAAAAACAAATTGTCCAAATGCACTTCTGATTTACGATTCCTAGGTCAACCACTCTCCAAATTTATGATTCTTAAATGCTGGAGAAGGAACCTTCATCCAGTTAGTTCTTAGACCCACCAAAAATCTCTTCATATGCCAAATGATTTACCTTTTTGTGCGCTAATATGATCAAGACATGATGCATAGAAACCTGGATTTTGTACTATTGGAGCGACAGAGTTTCATTTTGTTCTGGACATGTGCCAGCAAGGAAAAGGATTCACAATGTACAACCGATAAATTGATGGCCAAAAAAAAGAACATAAACTCAAAAATGAGACCTGCAGAAAGAATGACCAACTTGTTTAAGTACACAATAAGATGCCCATTGCCAATTTTACTAGTTCAACAAGAAGGAGGAGATGCCAAGTACATCTGCAGGCCAGAGGTGAACTCCGACACTAAACTTCCAATAAGATTTGATACACTTAATCTAGTGACATCAATTTCCCTGACTAAGAAATTCCATTTCTAATATCAGGATTTTAGATGCCAACAAATTTTGATTAATCTTTTTCCTACTGTAAGCCTGTAGGAACAAACTTGCTTTTTTCTTTCTTAGACATTAATAGTGCCACATATTCATTGAGAAGCCAAACAAAACCCATGAAACTAGCTTGTCTCATAGATATAGATAGATAAACACTGTTTTTACAAACTTGTTGTCTAAGGAATAGTGAAATTGTTGTTTGCCTCTTTTGGACTTTAGAACATTCTTCAATGTTATATTCGGTTGCCGAACATATAGGGATTCTGTTTCTTCCCTCATAACATGGAGTAAAGTGAGAAACACTTTCTTTTAAGACAATGGACTAGTCGGAAATCAAGACTAGTTAGACTTAGACAAACACGGTAAAACTAAGAAGAGTGAGAATCAGGACAGTCACGGGACATATTTAAGTTAGCATGAAAATAGGATTAGATGTTATGACGTCCAGAAAATTTGAACCAACAAACTGAGGGCCACCAGAAAAGAAACATCATAAGCATTTAGCCAGAAACGTCTGGAAACATGGATGGCAGTACCGCGGTACCGGTACCGGTACATACCGGCCCGGTATCGGCCGGTATTGGCCGATCATTTTTATAGGCATGGTACCGGTGCCGGCCGATACCGGTACGTACCGGCTGGTACATACCGGTATCGGCCGGTACTGCCAACCATGTCTGGAAATGTCTAACACAGTAACCCCAACTGAAAATTGATACACCAAGCAGTCTAGTTCTCCTGTTGGAACTCAGACTGGAAGTCAGATCAGAATGTCACAAACAAGAAAACAATTCAGAGAAGGTTGTAGTTATTGACAAATGAGCAGATTGTGACCAACGCAGGCATCGCAGATCAGGCACAGATAGGTCGGTCTTGGGCCGATCAGGATCGCTGATCCCATGACTTATTTATTTTTATACTTTTTACAAGTATATGTGACAGCATAGGGTGACAGTGATGCTGGCAACAGCACTGGCATTAGGAGGAGGAGAAGATGGCGAGGAAGAACACATCGGCTTGGAGTTGCATGGCGGCGACAATGATGCCAGAGGTGCCAGCATTATCCTTCCTTTCTTCCTTGATGCTGAAGATGGCAGCGGCGCCAGTGTTCTCCTTCCTTCCTTGGTTCGTTCCTTGGGGACGTGTGAGGGTTAATGTGAGGGTTGGGTGTTAAAGGAGGAAGGAAGGAGGCCGTGGCTTTCAAATTGGGGAGGGTCACCCAGGCTTCATCGATCCATGGCCCAATGGATCTGCTGGATCGGCTGATCCAGGGGCTGACCTTGGCCCAGTTAGCCTATCCCAACCGATCCGGACCAATTTGGACAAATCCTGTAAGGATTGCTGGGCTGGGTATCAGGGATTCAAATGGCCTAAAACCGATTGGATCGGCTGCTCCAATCCATTCCGTGATGATGCTGCCTTTCCTGGTTATGTAGTGGAGACCGGGCAGTCTATAGGGCTGACTTAACAATTTATGCATTATGGAAGCACTTCCAAGTGAATATGTAAATGTAAATGTTATGCATATAGAATTACAAGCAAATAAGATATAGACAATTTCGGAGAGGTGTGACTCTGTGAGTGTGCCCTCTTTCATTGACATGTATCCCAAACTATCTTTTAATCCTCTTCATGCTTGGGAATTCTCTGAATGCACCACATTGCAACAAAACCCCATTTCAGCAAGTGGTCACAGGCAAGCCAGGAAAGGCAAGGTCAATTGGAAACGATGTTGCTTTTATCCGCAGGTTGGCAACTGTTCACCATACAGGTCTTCAACTTGACCAAGGGCTCCCCATTTGGTCAGATGTCCAGTGTAGCTGTAGCTGGACGTGTTGGTCACCACTTTGGGCCTTTAGATTGGTGAACTTATGTAATGACCTGATTCAAGCCTTGCAAGGTATTGTCTGCTCTGGATCAAGTATGAACGGCTTTGTGCTTAAAAAACACCTAGCAAGTTGGATTCAAGCCCTAAACATATAGCCCATAACTTTTTCCATTTTTCAATATAGGACTACTGTGGTCTATTCCTACCCTAGCCCGCTAACATAGATGGCTCCATACTGTGGTGGCTCCACACCACTTTACCTCACAGGTGGTCCCCTCCTACAGTTATCCCTTTTCTCCTGCTCGGCTTGTGATTCGGTCACTACACCTTATTCATACACATATTTACCTTGTCGACGCAAATTCTTTTGATACTAAGAGTTTTCAAAGATGATTCTGACTGTACCACCAAGTCTTCTCACTTCAACAAGAAAAAATGCCCCAGTACCAATTTCTTAAATTGCAGCATTGGGTTTGGATCCTGGATCCATCTGCCTGGACCATATCTAGTTGGCCGATCTTGACAGAATACAGACAATCCAATCCCAGCTTCTTGTTTACATTTAGCGGATCTGATGGCTCCTTCAGGCAAAGATGATAATTTTTACAGATTCAGTGAAGAGTGTATACTGTGATCTGAAATGTTAAGATGTAAGCATACTAATTGTGATAATGTTCCTTCCAATCAGGTGACTTATATGATACCCATTTGCTGGCTTCTCCTTTTCTACTCAACAATCATGAGATTCATCTTCACAGTATCAGAATAACAAACCATCTACCCTAAAGTGTCAACCAGCAGTTTAATTCTACGCAATCCACAAGAAAATAGCTGCAATCGAGACTACAGTAACATGAAAATCACCATCACCTGATTCATTCATATTTATGGTTAGAATAGCATAAGAAAGTAACCTCAGACAGAAACAATGCTCACCGTCATATTTATATATTCCCTGAAAAAATCCATCAGCACTTCTTCGTCCAGTCTCATACGTTCAATTGTTTCTTCTTTTATGTAGTTCCTCTACAACAAGATACAAATTGAAACATGCAATTAAATTTAGACTTACTAATGACATTGCATACTGTCTTTCAAAGATATACGAGCTCGCATGCTATCTTCAATGAAGAGAACATCGATAAAATAAGCAAACCTGTGTAAGGAGATGATCAATGTAGACCACGATGGTTTCCTCCACGCAAGCCTCAACAAATCTCCTAAAAGATCTTTCCTCAATATACCTAAGGAGCAACAACTTAGAATGTCGAGCAAATAACAACATCAACAACAAATAACAATAATAGTAGTAGTGTTGGTGTTGGTGATAATAATAATACGGGTTTTTTGCAAATAACCCCCTATAAGATTTCATAATTGTAGATAACCCCCTACATGATTCATGTTTGCATATAATCCCCTTAATTATAGTGGTATTTGCATATAACCCCCTTACTATGTGAGTTTACTTTGAATTTCACATGAATTAAAATATTGTTTCTATACATAGAATATGTGAAGCTAATTAAATGAAAATAATAATACCCTCAATTAAAATACAAACACTTTACAAGAAAAAGCACATAACCATCTATCCGTAAGCTTGTTGTATATATTTAACATCAAAAAAGTTATTCTTATTTTTATGTAATAAAATTATTTTAACTCCAACAAAATTCAAGACAAACTACATAGTTAAGGGGGTTATACGCAAATACCATTATATTTATGGGGGTTATATGCAAATATGAATCATGCGGGGGGTTATCTACAGATATCAAATCTTGTAGGAGGTTATTTGCAAAAACCCCTAATAATAAGAAGAAGAAGAAGAAGAAGTTCCCTCTGGGGTCCCCACAAAGGTATAAAAGAATGCAATATCTGTAGAAAATTTTTCAAATTTCGAGATCAGGAAGTTTGAAATAAAGAGACCAATAAAAACAAAAAGGATACTATTCTCTAAAGACAAAATAAAACCTTTCTTTTATTGGGAGAAAGATTTGCCCTCAGCAAAATGTTTTCAATTTTAAAACTTTATTATTCTTTAAAATAAGTAAATAAAGATGGATCATTTAGAAACAAATCCCATTGAGGATTTGAAATTTGGACCAAATTATTTATCCCTGAATTGGACCCCTCCCAAGCAACCTCATCTGGTGGCAATTACATTGGCCAAACAACTGGAGACCATCAGGTAACCACTTGAAAATGATACCATAATGAAACATGCACTAAAACAAGGTAACTGCAGGTCTAATATAGCACTAGGGATAAAAATAATGGATCAATTGAGAGTCATCCCTGAACGTCTGAGACCAACCATAACTAGGAAGGAGTTTAAGTTTAAATAGGTTTTCAATCTAAACTCCTAGTAGGATTAGGTTTAAGCCATAATAAGATTCAGATTTGAAACCTAGCAGGACTAGGATCTGAGTATTAGTGGAATTTTGATTCGAGTCCTAGAAGGATTAGGATTTGAGTCCTAGTGGGACTAGGATATGAATCTAGTAGGATTGGGATTTGAGAACTAATAGGATTAGGATTTCTCTCCTAATCGAAATATTAGTATTACAATTGTAGAAGGATTAGGATGTGAGCCTTAGTAGGATTGAGGTTTAAGCCCTGGTGGGGTTAGGATATGCATCCTAGTGGGATTCAAGTCCTAGCGTGATAGAGCTTACATTAAGACAAGGTTAAATTTTTCGGGTTGGATAGGGTTTTGAGTTCAAATCCTAATTGAATTAGGATAAGAATTCAGTTTAAGTTTGAATCCTAATAGGACTAGGAGTAAGGTCAGGTTTAAGTTCAAATCTCAATAGGATGAGGATTGAGGTTTAGGTTAAGCATCTGAATCGTATTAGAATTAGAGTTAGTGCAAGGTTTGAATACTAATGCCATTAGGATTAGGACACAGGTTAAGTTTGAACCCTATTAGAATGGTATGTGCTAGGGTTAAGTTTGAATCATAGTGGGATTAGGTCATGGTCTTTCTTGAATTAGGGACTTAATGTTTAGGTTTGGCTTTTCGGCAACCGACTGGAACAAGTTGGTTAAACCACCTACTCCCATTTGATGTATTTCATTTTTTCTTACGAGGGTAAGAGGAACCTCTCTTCTTCCCTTTCGATTATACTTGCCCTATTTATTCTCAACAAGTCAATATAATTGGTGGTACAATCTACACTTTTCTTTTGAAAAAAATGTTTAGGCTTGGTTTTGTAAGTTAGGGATCTAAGTTTAATTAAACTTACGGACCTTAGCCAACTAAAGGGACAGGCCCAACATGACCAAGTTTATTAGTAATGAGGGCTTATTGGGTCACATTTGTGCAGATGACGATGCTTAATAGGGTTCCACATCATATTTCATAGGAACCAAAATGTTTGAGGCTCAATGAGTGCTTGCTGATAGCCCTATTAAGGACCCACATCTATTGGGTCCAATAAGGATTCATTAACAATCCCTTTATTAATCAGGCTGAACAAGGACCCGTTAAGGGCCCATTAAAGATTCATTAACTCACACACATGACGCATTGCGTATATGATCATTATCATTGTAACATCAAGACATTGTTACCATGGCCAATGCAATGTCTAGGACCATCATAACATTATACCATAAAAATGACCAACCATTAAGGTCATCACCATCACAATTAAAATCATAGTCACATAAAGAACATGATCATAATTAAAGCAATATGTTTCGTATAATCAATAGGATCTATATGAATGACACAATCATGATCATAAAGCAATATTTATTGGAACATTATCATGATCATATGACTAATATAAATGGCCAACGTACATAATTATGAAGTAGTCATGATCATTACTCATTACAAATGATCCATCCATCAATCAAGTGAATATCATTACAACTTACAAGAAAATAAATTCACCCTGTGAATGTCATTGCAAGAAAAAGGAACACTCTTAAGTGTCCAAAAGAAGCCAACCCTTACGAGAGCCTCAAAGAATCCTTCATTGTAACATTTGCACTTTGTCTGTTCATCCATAAATATGCGACGGGGTTTTTGGCAGGAGAGTGAGGATTTGAAACCCCTCACCAAATGGATGGATACATACCCATGAAGGCCCTTTTTTGGTTTGAAATAATTCACCCAGTGGAACAGACTTGAACTTCCTATCCTTAACTTCCTAGATGGTATTGGATAGATTAAAATGGCAGGGCAGGACTCATGTAGCTGGCCCCGGCTAATAGGATAATGCTCTGAGGTTGCTGCTGACAATGATGACGACGATGATGATGAGTGCATTAATTAAATAAAAAGGATATGGAATATCAGAAGTAGGATCAATGTTTAGAAGGGCTTGAGGCGGTCATGAGGTGCTTTACAGACCCATAAAAGGCATAAGCCTCGAGGCGCAACGAGGTGTAAGCCTCACTATTTTAGGGAAAGGATATTAAAAATTATCAAAGAAAATTAAATAATGCTAATTTGTCATTGGTAATACTATTTCAACTTAATGATAGGGCCAACACAAAGAACTACGGGGAAATAGCCAAGGACTACTAGTTGGCATTGGAGCATGAACTGCCATAGTTATTGCCCTCTCTTTTGGTGTTAGAACTAGAAGACTTGGGTTTAGTTTAAATTCTTTTATTTTGTTTCTCTAATAGATTGTCATCATTTACTCATATTTTAGCGACAATAAAGTGGCATAAGCCTTAGGTCTACCTTAAAGCATCTCATTCTCTTACCGCCTCAAGGCATAAGCCTCAAGTAAATGACATGAGGCACATGCCTCAATTAACAAAAGGCAAAAGCCTCACATAAGCAGCTTGAGGCATATGGCTCAAGGTAGTTTCCTAGTGCCTTGCCATGAGGCATATGACTCGCTGCTTTGAGGTGCTGCCTTTTAAAACAATGAGTAGGATACAAAAAAGGCACTTTCTGTTTTGGATTCTGACTATCATCAGAAATATCTTTCCAATTACGAATTTCAAATGGAAAGAAAATGCAATTCCGATTCTGATTCTAAGAGTTGGAATCTGGTTGGAAAGTCAGAAAATGGAATTTCCTTTACAGTCATAAGAGAGATCGAAGATTCTTAATTCTATAACACCAAAGATAAAGACGCTCAAGACAAATCGTATAGAAATTTAAATAGATAAGTATTGGTTCATTATTGAGCCAGCTTGATAGCTGGACACTACTGCCAGAATCTAGGCAATCCCATAAAGTTGAACAATGTTATTTAGTAATTAATACCATTGATTGGTTAACATACCAAGCAACACTAAGATGAATTTTAATGCAAGAGCAAACAAAAACTATTTATAAAATCCATGAAAAATTCATCAGGTTGACAGCCAGTGACAAAGGCTTGGGTCAATTTCTTCCTACATAACATTTTTGACATCAGGCTGACAGACAGATTATTTTTTGAAAGTGGACAGTCCCACAAATGTGTTCATAATAAAAAAAGGGGGTGTACAAGTATAGAAGCAGTACACGTATAAAACCCCATGCACAGAAACACCAAGAAAGTGTACCAATAGCCAACAAAGACCCACCCCCGAACGATATAAAAAGTGGGGTATATGAGGATAACCCTATACAAAAAGCCAAAACCCATTTCCCTTGCGCTGTCATAAATGAAAGCTACCACTCTCTAAGGAACAAAAGCCCATTCTTGAATATTCTCCTATTCCCTTCTCCCTAGATGGCCCAAATGGTTGCATGAAGAATCAACGACCAGATCTGACGGTCCTCTTTGGGGAAGTAAGAGGCATGGATGGCAGTATCAGCCGATACCGATACATATCGGTATTGGCCTGGTCAGGTACGGATATGAGGGGGATACCCCAATAGCATTTTTTGTAGTTTAAAAATAATCAAATAAGTTTATTGGCCGGTACCGGCTGATATGGCCAATACTGATACCGATATCGGTATTGGTACCCACCGGTATTGGTACTAATACCGGGATTGCCATCAGAGGAGTTCAATAAGAGGAGGTCTCCCACTGAGCATGCTTGCAGGACAGACTTTTACACCTTGTGTAGGATGAGCTGTCATATCTCCAAGGAGAAGGAGCAACCAACAAAACGGTGATCCATAGACTCCTCTCCCTTAGCACAAAGAGGGAAGGTGATAGGTAGGTCAGGCATAAAACACTCCAATTTGTCACAAGTAGGGCTCCGCCCATGGCTCACTCTCCACGTAAGAACCTTCACCTTCAAAAGGGATTTGGGCTTCCAAACCTACAACAACATAGAATATCTCAAGCCTCCATCAATAATAACTCAGTTTGTAGAGCGAACGAAGAAAGTCCCATTAGGATCCCATCTTCGGGTCCACTTATCTTGACGGTGAGAGATCATGTAGTCCTGCAGAAGTTGGAGGAGCTGGCCAAAATCGTCTACCTCATCATCTCTAAATTGTCTCCCACAAGTAAGAGCACAAACACCGCCTGGGTCAAACACCTCCGCCACTAATGCCATGGGTTGGGCTGCAATGCCATACAACTGGGAGAACCTATCTCAAAAAGCAATACCTTCACACCAATTGTCCACCCAGAACAAACATGTCTGACCATTCCCCAGGGCAATCTAAACCCCTCTATAGGAGAGAAGTGTACCTTTCTTGCCCGCCAGCTTAGATTCAAACTTTTGGATCACCTTCTTATGCTAGTCTCTGAGCCTCAGCACTCCCAGTGTAAGGGATAAGCCCAGATAAGTGATCGAGAACTCTCCTATCTGACAGTTAAGAATAAAAGTAGCCCTTTGAAGCTCTATTGTCCATATTCACTTTAGTAAGTTGACTCTTATGGAAATTCATCTGAACACCCTAGCTCTCAGCAAGCCACTCCAATATAAGCCTAGCATCAAAAAATTGATCTTTAGCATCTGAAAAGAACAGAATGGTATCATCGACATAGTGAATGTGGGTAATCTAATTACTTTAAGGTGTAATCATGAAACTTGAAATGAGCCCTACCACTTTAGCCCACTGCCACATTCTACTCAGAATATGAGCTATCAAGACAAACAAAAGAGAAGAAAGAGGGTCCCCCTGCCGAAGTCCCCTCCCACTGTGAAAGAAAGGAGTGGGTTCCCCATTTACCAAAATAAAAAAGCCAGCTGATGATATACAGGCTCTGATCCATCTAGTCCAATTGTCGCTGACCCATCTTCCAAAGAATATGAAGAAGGCATTCTCAGTTGACTCTACCATACCCCTTTTCAAATCCAGCTTGAGGACCAGCCCTTTCCTTTTCTAAACTTCCGTCACATGGATGCACTCATGAGTCACAATAAAGTTTCCTTTGACCTACCTCCCGTTGATAAAAGCTCCTTGATTCCAAGAGACTACTCTATCCACCACCCTCCCTAATCTAGAAGCCAACACCTCGGTGAGGATCTTGTATACCTGTGAGACTTGATTTTTTTGAAATCAATCTTTTCTTTTGAAAAGGACTTAAAAGACTTTAGTTTTCAAAAGAATCCTTTTTGTTTTAAGTTTGGACTTCGAGAAGTTAGGATTAGCCCTTAGAGACTGGAACCGGAATTGGAACAAAAATTGGCCTAGTTTGGTCCAATTCCAAAATCCAACTTGTAATTTCTTGGAAACAAGGACACCCAGGATGAGAGCAAAAGGAAGATGGAGAGGAAGAGGAGGCCTTAACGAGGATTTGTGAGTACCAAGGTGGAGCTACATCATAAATAGAGAAGGCTAATTTATTAGTGAATGGAATATCTAATGCAATATGTAATGCCCAACATGGAACCAAGGCAAGTGCAGAAACTTAAACTTAATCCATATGACATATCTCAGATGTACAAGACCATACAAACAGCAAATTTTCTCCATAATAAAGTTAGACAAGAAAGAAATTCTCTGAGATAGCTTTGATCAATATAAATGATTAAAAAGGACTATGAAGCAAGAAAGACATAAAAAAGGACTTTACATTTTTAATCAATGTAAATTATTAAAAAGGACTATTGAGCAAGAAAGACATAAAAAAGACCTTACATTTTTATATCCGTGAAATAATCACCAAACGTTGCAACAAGGTACTCAGTGACCAATCCCTCAAACCAATCTGAAATATAGAAAATTAAATTCCCAGTATGTTGCTTATATAACTGATCCAAAATGGAACATTCAAGTCTGATGGTATGAGAAGTACAACATAAATTTACAATTACAGAAATTTTTTTAACAAACACAATAGAAGAATATCATATGCAATAAGTATACACTCTTCCAAAAAGAGCAGAAGATAATAAGTGGGTGGGGAAAATCCTGCCAAGAATATGCATTTAACCAATGCCTAACTCACAGAATTGTTAAGGCTTAGTGGAAACAAAACAAAACATATGACCTTGCAGAGCCACGTTAGGTTTCCACTATCTTACAGAAGGATGAAGAAACTGGGATCAACAGTGATAGCAATATCAAAAGTGGATGATTAAGGTCATATCTCGTATATCCTTTGACACTTAGATGCCACCAAAGCACTAAAAAAATATTTTGAAACAGTCATAAGGCTAGTTGTGTCATGGGGTTGACTATGATAGAAAAAGGCACCAGGAACTAAGTAACTTTATAGAAGCATAGTTTGCCGTATTGTACCGGATCATGCCGATTCATACGAGTCGACCCATATCTGGGCGAGTCCGACATGTTGGGATGCATGGAGTCACCAATATGCATCTGACTCAAGTTGGCTCGTTTCGACTCGGACCGACTCGTGCCATCTCGATGCGACTCGTATATGACTCATGGCAACTCATGCAATACGCTATAATATGGCACAGGTCGCTGCGATCTGGCTCGAGCCTACTCGATGTGACTTGACATGACTTGTATCTCATTAAGTAGACTTCTTTTCTAATTTGACGAGTAATTGGAGTTTTTTTCTCCAATTGGTACATAGTTGGATGTTTCTCTCCAATTTAATGGGTAATTTACACTTTTATATTGATTAACAGGGTAAATTTCTCCTAATTTAGCTTAAAGTCATTATCATAATAGAGTTGAAAGTTTATTTATGTCATAATTGTTCACAAAATTAAAGAATCTGAGAGAAAACCAGTAATAGGCTTGAATCGGCCTGACTCATGAGAGTTAATGACATAAAAGTTAATTATATTATAATTACTCATAAAAGTAAAGGATCTGGAAAAAAGCAAAAAAACTGGCCTGAATCAGCACGAATCGAGCCAGTCGGGTCGGATCCGAGTCGTATCTGCCAGATCCCGATCCAGTCCGGACCAATGAGTCGGCAAAGCTTGGATAGAAGTAAGGATTGTAGGGTGGCATAGCAACAAGTACTTTTTGTAAACAGGATAAGAACGAAGACACTAGAAAGCCTGACTTAGCATGAATTGCAAACAAGTTAAGAAAACAACACTTGAGATAGCTCTGATCACACTTAACAAAGATTGTTTTGGGCTCATTGAGAGATGTTTTCCCATTCATATCAACTGTCCTAGCGAATAAAGAGACAAAAGAAGATTACCATCTGGTGAGAGCAGACAAAGAAATTCGCAATCTCAGAAGACCTAGCTCTCAATAGAAATACTCGAGCCATTAAGATTCTTCTGAAGAACTCTAAGGCACAATATTTGTGAGTAATAATAATCCAAAAGCTGAATGTTCCCTACATGGCTCTAAAACTGTTTTTTTTAGAAGGTGACTGAAAGTCACTATTCTATTAATGACAGGAAATTGAAGTACAAGGGAGAGCCAAAAGCACAGGTTAACTTGGTAGGGCATTCCCCCTACCAAGTCTGCAACAAAACACAAGAAAAAGTTACAAGGGAACTGTTACAAAGGATCTGTTTTATCAAGAAAATAAAACAGATTTACAATAAGAAATTTGTCAACAGAACAGATCCCTCCACTGCCGAGCCTTCTGCAAAATATCAGAGTTCCCCTCATTGAGAATATTTGCTGCTCTTCCCCACTCATCCACCAAGTTAAAAGTAATCTTCAGTAATTCAATAGCACTCTTGTATCGATCACTGAACTTCCTCCTATTCCTCTCACACCAAATAGTCCATAGCACAGCTGGACAAATGAGAAACCAGAAAATTTTCTGATCTGGAAAAGGACAGACCCCAGACCACCATCTTAAAAGATCCATAACTGAAGAAATATCACCCAAATAATACCAAATAATCTGCATAAAGTCTTCCAAAGGAAAATAATAATACCACAGTCCATAAACAGATGTTCTTGGTCCTCCACAAAGATTGCACAATAAACACAGAAATGATTCCCTGGAATGTGGAACATCTTGGCCTTCTTTCCTGTAAGAATTCTAGACCAAGCCACTTCCAAATAAACACTTTAATCTTATTAGGAAGTTTATTAGACCACACCAAATCCTTCCACTAAACCCTGCATCCTCCGTCGTACAAAATCTGAACAATTGACTTAACCGGAAAGTGGCCATTAGAATTCCATCTCCATACTCTCCTATCTTTTATCTC
Organism: Zantedeschia hybrid cultivar; assembly: GCA_030544215.1. NCBI lineage: Eukaryota > Viridiplantae > Streptophyta > Magnoliopsida > Alismatales > Araceae > Zantedeschia > Zantedeschia hybrid cultivar. The sequence goes on along the minus strand of JARZZO010000014.1, from coordinate 1,555,772 downwards.
AGTACAAATTCTAGTGTTGGCAGTAAGATGGAGGATGTTCAAAATCTCATCTATTTCCACATTAGTTGGATCCCTTCTCAAAAGCAAGTTTAGAAGATGTGAGCCATCATGAGACAATATCTCTGCCACTGAAGCCTCCTTATGTTGAGCAATGTTGAATAAATTGCTGAATTGAGAGGAGAAGACAATACTAGAGTACCATTTATCTTTCCAAAATAAGGTATCACATCCACTACCCACCTGAATATCACAAGAAATGGCCATGAAATCTGTATTCTTCGCAATATTCTTCCAAATAGGGGACAGATTATAAGTGATAGAAGGGTAAAAAGACCATTTGTTTACCTCCTGCCCAGAAAAAAGAGCTTCTGGCAGATTCGATCCTCTTCTCCACCATCCTTGGGATCTTAAAAATAGAAGCATAGTAGATGGCCAATGAAGAGAAGACTGATTTGGACAAGATCAATCTCCCTCCATCAGAGAGATATCAACCTTTCCATCCTTCCAACCGATCTTCAAATCTCTTTATCAAATCATCCCAGTCCCTCACCCTAATAACCCCATCAGATAGAGGCAAATCAAGATATTTAATCGCAAAAGAGCTGATTCTGCAATTTAAGGAATATGCAATTTCTTGTAGTCTGTCTTGAGCCACATGTACCCCTACGATTTCAGATTTTTCATAGTTGATTCTCAAGCCTGTAATAGCTTCCACCAAGACCAACATATTTTTAATGTTCTGGATATCCTCATTGCTCCCGGAAGTAAACAATAAAGTGTCATCCGCAAACTGAAGGTGGGATAACAAAATATTGCTTCTACCAATACTAAACCCTTCAATCAATCCTTGTTGAACAGCCTTCTCCCACAGAGAACTTAAAATCTGCCCAATTAATAAGAAAAGCATCGACGATATAGGATCCCCATGTCTTAATCCTCTGGAACTCTTGAAATAACCACACGGTTCTCCATTGACCAAAACAGAAAATGAGGATGAAGAGATACAACTCATCACCCATCTAATCGATCTCTCATTTAAACCCGTGAGTTCCATAGTTTTGTGAAGACAATTCCAGCTGATTCTATCATAGGCCTTTTCAAAGTCCAATTTGAGGATGACACCTTTCTTATTCCTAATCTTGTAATGGTGAATTGCTTCATAAGCAGCCATGTAGTCATCCAATATGAATCTCCCTTACAAAAAAGCTGATTGATTTTTCCCCACAATCTTGTGAATATCTTTCTTGAACCGAGTAGCCAAGATCTTGGTAATGATTGTAACACCCATTTAGCAAACTAATAGGATGGAAATCACCCATTCTTTCAGCACCTTCTGATTTTGGAATGAGGACAATAAGAGTGGAGTTGAAAGCTTTAATCTTTTCCGGACTGTCATAGAAGTCTTGGGCAAAATTGAGCAAATCATCCTTGATGGTAACCCAAAAAAATTGATAAAACCCAATGGGCATTCCATCAGGACCCGGAGCCTTATTGGGGTCCATGCTAAAAACTGCATCTTTAACTTCTTCCAAAGAAAAAGGAAGGGACAACTCTTCAGCATCAGAGGCATCTAGCTTAGGAAGTATACCTTCTTCCATATGAGGTCTCATAAGAAAGTCTTCCAAGAAGAGTTTCTGAAAGAAATCAGCAAACCTCCTTTTGATCTCATTCGGATCTTCAATCACCACCTCATTATCTCTAATATGATCAATATTCAAAAATCTCTTTTTAGCACTAGCCACTGCATGGAAAAAAGAGGTATTTTGATCTCCTTCTTTTAGCCAATGTTCCTTCGCTCTCTGTCTCCATCTGATTTTCTCCTTCAACAGCTCTTAAACATCTTCTTCAAATCTTTAAGTTCTTGCAGCTCGATAGAAGATAGGTCCATAATCTCACTTCTCAGCTCCAAGTCTTCAATTTTAGTCTTCAATAACTGTCACTCCTCCGCTGCCTTCCCGTATTTCTGTTTAACCCATTGTTTCAGTCCTATCCTTATCCTTTTCCATTTTCTCTGAATTTTGTATACAGCTAAAACTGACCCTGTAGATTCCAGCCACCATTCATTGATCATATCTTTGAATCCTTCTTCCCTCTGCCACTCATGGCTCTAAAACTGTTGTATATTTGCATGTTTCTATATTTAATTTTTACTCAATTTACTATGCTTAAGCATCTATTGTCGTATATTCTTGTTCTTTACTCTCTGTCTGCTCATTTGATCTTAGACAAAGTTCAGGATCGATGATTGAATTTTGATAAATTTAGTTAAGTTCTGGCCTTCGACCAGACAACCCCTCCTCCTTTCTCACCTGCAAGGAAGGCAGAATTTGATTGCGACCGGGAATCACCCAAGTCTCTATCGATCGAGATCAGGATCGGATCAGCAGAATCGGCTGATCCAAGGGAAAAAAGTCAATCTCTGGATCAGCACGAATTTTTCAATTGAAAAAAAAAAGAGGAAAATGAAGAAAATTCAGGAAATTGGAAGGAAACTAAAAAAGTGAAAGGGCACAGTAACAATCAAATCTAATGGAATTACATTAAGTGGTTTGGTAGTGGAAAATTTGGCAGTCAGGATTTTTTGGAAGGTGATAAAGTCACATTTCAATGAAAAGGAGAAAGTACTACAAAGGTGGCCATAGGGCAAAAGAAAACGGCAGTTCTGCCAACCCACAAAAGAAACAAATACACAACTTCTATTTTATTCAGAAAATAAAATCGAAGGGAAGCAGGAAAACAAAAGCATTAAATCATAGCATGAAGTCCGTCCACTTGCTGGCCTTAGAAATAAGATCCCCTTTTGTATTAGTCCAGATGTCTGCAGCTTTTCCCCTTTACCCAATGGATAGTTCTGCTAAGAATACTCAAAGGATTATTAAATTCTAGACTGAATTTTCTTGTATTTCTCTCCAACCAAATAGCCCACATCATGGCTGGTAGAGAAAAGGACCACGGCTCTCTTTCTTCATGAACTGGGCAAATGTCTGACAAATCTCTCATCATTTGTAAAGCGTCTGTTGGTTCCCTCCACTGCACCTTCAATACCTTCCACGGAAGGTTAATGATACCACACTGGCAGAAAGGATGATCCAGGTTTTCCTCATATAGCCCATAGAAAGTACATTTGGAGTTGTTTATGTTTAAGATCCTACTCAATCTTTGAGCAGTTGGAAGCCTTCTCAGTGCAATTTTCCAGAGAAAAATTCTGATCTTATTAGGTAGGTACCTGGACCAAACTAAAGATTTCCACCACACTCGAGCACCTCCATCTTGGATGATTCTAGAAAGAGCATTAGGTGTAAAGAGCCCTTTTTTGTTCCATACCCAAGATCTTCTGTCCTCCTGCCCCGTGTTCAACTGAACTTCTGATAAGCATCTTAAGATCCATAACAATTCCTCCATTTCTGTGTCTGTGGGATTTCTTCTGAGAGTAAAGTTACCTTGCAAAGCATTCCCATAGGAGAGTACATTTGCCATTCAGGATTAAACTCATAACTTGAATAAATGATCAAATCTTTAATGACACAACAATATCCAATAGAATAACATCAACTACTCCCTTCAATCACTTGTCCATCTGATAATGTGGTATGTATTGGGTTTCTCTTTTTTTCTTTTTTTCACCTTCTAAAAAATATGAGAAACCCAAGACATACCACATTATCAGATGGATAAGTGATAAAGCTTATGAAAGTCCAGCTTTTTCATCATGGCCAAAAACCTTATCCTGATATGGGTTAGTTTGGGATTTAGGTGATTATATCTCAAAGATTTGAACATAGTTTTCTAGTGTGTTAGCTTGATGCAAGTTTCCCACTTCGTATGCCAAGAGGAAGCTGACCCTTGGTGTACATGACAGGTTTAACATTAGATAGAAGATGCTTAAAATTGACAGGTGATGCTATAGTTGGACAGAACCAAGGTCTACAGAGGTAAGGAAACGCCAAAGAACATATTCATAAATAGTCTAATTAAGAAAATAAAATAAAGCAAACTATAAATTATATTTTTGAAGTTTAAAATGTGAAACTACATAAGCTATGTTGACCCTCCTATATCTAACTAGATTCACTAAGTCTGTATTTTTACCAGTTAGGGTCCCTACATTTCGTGTAGCTAAGCGAATTCACAAGAACCCTTGCCTGTTTACCACCACAATCAGTGCCATTGTGGTCCATCACTTTGGGGGGATGCCCTAGCAAACCTATGGCATGTAGGCAAAAGCAATAATAACTTGGTGCAGCTCTTATTGTAGATAAATCATGGTTTGCCATATTGTCCCCGATCGTGCCGACTCATATGAGTGGACTCGTATCTGGGAGAGTCCGATAAGGTGGGATGCATAGACTCGCTGATACGCATCCGACTCAATGCGACTCGGACCGACTCGTGCCCGCTCGTGTGATACGTTGCAATGTGGCATGGGTTGCTATGATCTGGCTCGAGCCTACTCGATGCAACTTGATGTGACTTATATCTTATTAAGTATACTATTTTTCTAATTTGATAAGTAATTAGAACTTTTTTCTCCAATTAGTAAATAATTGGACTTTTTTCTCCAATTTAATAGGTAATTTACGTGTTTATATTGATTAATAAGGTAGATTTCTCCTAAATTTGGCTCAAAGTCATTATCATTAATAAACCCCTAAAGTAAAAGTTTATTTATGTCATAATTATTCATAAAAACAATCCGAAAAAAAAAACAGAATTAGGCCTGAATCGGCCTGACTTGTGTGACTCGTGTGAGTCGGCCTGAGTCAGATCAATATTGTACAGTATATGGGAAGGTATAATCTGGTACGGATCAGTGATACAATGAACTTGGAGATAAATATTCAAAAGGCAGTCGTAAAAGTCAGAAAGGAGTGGAATAGACTAATTCTAGGTAAATTTATGTTAGGTGAAGATGTTTTAAACATAATTGGTCGTTGTGCACTACATGCAAGACAAGAAGATAGTATTAAAAAATAGGAGAATTTTGATAGAGTAAATTCTAAATTCAAAATATTCCTATGGGAAGAAGACTTGGTTGGCAGAGATCTAAATGGTCATCTATGCACGGATGATAGAGGTTATGAAAGGGTTCATGGAGGCTTTGGCTTTGGCAACATAAATGGCATCAGTGATGCCATTTTCACTTTGCCGATGCATACATCATATCTTCCTACAAATAAAGAGCTAAACAATCTATTCACAAACAAACTGCCTATTGCTTGCACGTGGATGAGAAAAGATGGTCACAAGAAAGTGGCATCAATAAGCAGATACAAGAAACCGGTACCCATATAGAAAAGATGCCTGCAGCAAACCTTTTTGGTAAAGTTTTGCAAGCAGCTCCTGCACACCTGGGTCTTCAAAGATGACATTAACAGTCTGGTGAATAGCTTCCTGATATTGACAAACAAATTCCATATCATCCAGTAATCTAATGAGTTTCCCTTCTTTAGGAAAACAAATGCATATTTGATATTGAACTAGAGTTGAATAATCAAAAGGCAATGAATATATAGTTGGAGACTACCCTAACAAACATAAGAAATAATTCCTGTTGAATAATCATAAAAATGGTAACAACATAACATTAGAATGGCTACAGGAGTCCTGACATAACTCCGGCAAGGTCTTTTCAGGCATTGTTGCCATCACTTCAATTCATCATGGCATTTTCCATATTTCACGAATGACAGTGTTATTTCATCAACCTCTGGTCAGTCAGATGATGCAGGAACCAATGTTCTGGGAAACTTTCTATTCCATACACATACATGGTGGTGCCAAGTACTTTGCCAAGACAAATTTGGTCAGGAAATGAACAGTCAAAAGTCCCATGAGGCAGGTAGCAAAAATACCTTCTTGGTTGAACAGCTTGAGTTCATGCAACCTGGGGGCAAATCTCAAAGTTTCCTTAGACTTTGGATAAAACATTGATGAAGAGGGAAAAGGAAAGGTTTGACATAGGGATATTTGGTCTTCTATTGAGCATTTATCAACGAGTAACACTGCATTCTTCATTTTTTATTCAATAGCAAATGCCTAAGAAAATAACTCTGTCTAAGATGTCTACGTGTAGAAAATGCCCCTTCGATAAATACAAAGTGTAAGTGACAGATTTCAGCAGGGAAGAAGCAACATAGAACTCACACCTCATTCACCTAAAAGTAGAAACTTACAACATTTAAGAACCATGATTCAACAGAACAAAGAGATCCAAGGGGGTGTTGCACACAGGGTTAAGACAGGTTGGTTTAAATGGAGGTACACCTGGAGTCCTTTGTGATCAACAGATCCACTTAAAGCTCAAAGAAAAGTTCTATGAAACCACTGCAAGACCTGCAATGTTGAATGAGATTGTGTTGAAAACCATGTCTTTAAAGATGAGGATGTTAAGATGGATGTATGGCAAGGCTAGACAAGGTAGGCTTCTGAATGAACATATATGTGGAGACCTACATGTTCTTGGAGGTTTTGCCTCTTCTCTGGCCAGCTCACTTACTGTCACAGCAGGCCGGGTCTTGCTCCTCTTGTTGTAGGACACTTGTTTAAAGTGGGAGGCACCTCTCTGTTCTCACTCATATCAGAAAGCAGCACGTGTGAACTCTGATGTCATACCCTACACAATCCAAGGCTACCTCCAAGTACACCAGATCTGCAGATAACTTCTCCATGATGATAGAAAGCAAGCATATATCTCTTCAAATCAACCCGGTGAAAGAAATGAGCACAATTACCTAGGCGTGGTCCATCGCTGCAGAGATTTATATCACGGGACATGGAAAGAGTGGTTACATTAATGGCAAGTTCAAGAAGCAATTCCGGATATGACAAATGGCATCTGGAAATAGCATTTTTCATGTCTTGGCTCATTAACTTGTTAGGACTGAAATCCAACAGATGATCCTTCGGAATAAATCAGCCCGAGATATGTGGACTCTATGAGGAAATATTTGAATAGAAACAGGATGTCATCTGTGCGTTTCAGTTGACCAATGAAATCCATGAGCTCATGTAAGGTGGCCTGTCTGTTACAAGTTACTTCAGCACCCTCCAAATAAATGGTTAGAATCGGATTATTATGCTATTGATGACTGGACTTGTGTCAAAGACCAGAAGAAGCATTTGGCCCATGTTCAGTGCAATAGAGTGCTTAAACTTCTGGCTGGTCTAAACCAAGAATTTAAAAATCTATGGGGGGCAGATATTGAGCATGGATCCTTTCCCATCACTGGAGCAAGTGTATTTCAAAGTGCTGAACAAAGAGGGTCACCGAAAGGCCATGAATGACCATAGTAGCATTGGGAAGACTTGCAGCCACTGTGGGTGAGAAAATCATCTTGCTGACAACTGTTGGGACCTACATCCTGAGAAGAAGCCCCTCAAATTCAAAAATGGAAATAAGGGACAGCAAGCTAAGTGGTATGTGTCAGCCACCCCACCAGTGGGTAGTCAGCCTACCTCTTCCTAGAGCGTGGTTCAACTAGTTCCTCAGGTTCTGCCCTTCTAGTAACATCCTTGCTCAACTTTAGCAGCTTCTCTCGCAGCTTGGATCCACTACTTCCATTTTTCCATCTCCATGTTGCACTGAGTGCTTCTACATTCCAGGCCACTTTCCCCTGGGTCATAGATTCTGGTGCAACCAATCATATGACTGGTATACCTACTCTATTCTCTTATTATTCTCTGGGCTCTGGTCAAGACAAAGTAGACAGCTCTCAGGCCACTTTCGCAGGATGCGGTACCTTGTCTTGACATCTACTCTCCATGTTCTTATGCTGTCCATGAATATTATGTCAGTTAGTAGTATCACAAAATGTTTAAACTACTTTATGACCTTTTCCCCTGACCACTATGTTTTCCAGGACCTAAGGCAAGGCAGCTAATTGGGACTGGGTGTAAAGTAGAAGGCCTCTGCTACTTGGAGCCAGGAGAAAGTGTAGCTCTTCACTCTAAAGCCAATAGAACAAACCAGCAGGTTAAGTAGATCCAACCATGGCAGTCCCACACTGGTCATCTTTCTTTTAGGTCTTTAAGAGCCTTATGCCCTTCATTGTTTACTGAAATATATCCTGAGTCACTCAGTTGTCCCTTCGCCAAAAAAACATCCTACTCAATGCCCGGTTTCAATGAATAAAAGTCATGTCCCTCTTGAGCTTTTGCATTTGGACGTTGGGGGCCCTCCCCTGTTTCCTCTTTGGATGGTTGTCACTACTTTGCGAGTTTCATTGTTGATACACTCATTGTACATGGATATATTTGCTGAAATCCAGAGCTGACATTCCACCAATGACAAAAGTTTTTTGGTAAAATCATTGAGACTCAGATTGGACAAAAAATTAAAGTATCTTGGCCTGACAATGCAGAAAAAAAAAATTCTTTGAAAAGAATCTGAATTTCTTGAAAATGAGAGAATTCTCCATGAATCATCTTGTGGCTACACTCCCAACAGAATGGGGGTGGCTGAAAGGAAAGTCGGCATTTGTTGGAGACTATGCATACTCTTCTTTTTCAGCATAATCTTTTCAGAAGTCCTGAGGTGAAGCAGTTCTTACTGCTTCCTATGTCATCAATAGAATGTCATCCTGAGTAATTGGCTATAGGGCCCCTATCTCACTCTTGTGTCCAGGCCGTCCCCAAAGTCTTTGGTTGTTTGTGTTTCATACATGCCTTCAGCCCACTACTGAACTTATGTTCTTGGGTTATTCTCCTACATAGAAGGGGGTACAAGTGTTCTGACCCCAAGACGGGGAGAGAATATGCCATCAAAGATGTCACTTTCAATGAATCTGAGTCTTATTTCTCAACCCCCATTTCTTCTCAGGTGGAAAATTGCTCTACACCACAAAGTCCAGTGCTGTCTTGTTGTACTCTTTCTCTTGACATGTCCCAAACTTTGTCTATTCCTCTCAATACCACACATGCTTCAACTTCTGCAGTTGGTATTCGTGACCCAACTGGTGACTACAATAATGAGCTGACCACTTACTCCAGATGACAAAAAAGGCAGAGGATCCACCAGCAAATTGTCATTCCCATGAAGTCGCTGAATCTCCAGGTCATTTTCCAAATGAGTCAAATGTCGCACAGCTGTTCGGGAAGGTACTACAGGTTGCACAAAGCATCCGATCTCTCAGTTTATCACTTATTCTCATCTTTCACCCTCCTATAACACGCACTATGGCACATGGCTTAGCCGAGTTACCCTGGTTGAAATGTCTGCTACAGAATAATTGCGTCCATTGATCTGCCACTAAAGTTGTATTGCGATAACAAGGCTACAATAAACATTGCAAACAATCCTATGTAACGTGATAGAACCCAACACAGAGATACGGCAATTCAACCGTGAGCTGGAAAACTTGGTCTACCCTACATTCGTTCTATTGATCAGATTGCAGGTGTGTTCACCAAGGGTGTTATAGAGGACAAGCTTATCTTTGTCTTAGGCAAGCTATGCATGTGAGACATCTATGCTCGGCTTGAGGGGAAGTGTAGAAGATAAGCCCAATTCGGAGCCTATCTGGCCAGTTTAGCCCCTAGTTTAGGAGCCAGGTATGTGGGTTCATTATTGGACCATTAGTCGGGATCCGTTTAACTTGTGTTTGCCTTTTAATGTTTCAAAAATACCCCTGGTTTAAATTGATGTAACAAGGGTATTTCAATCTTTGTTTACGATTTGTTTAACCTAATAAACCTACTGAGAGGGGTGCATCCAGAACTCACAGCCACAACCCCCCTTGCGCCATCTTCTTTCTATCTATGCGCTTCTCTTCCTCTTCATCGTCCTCTTCTTCTTCTTCAGCAGCATGTAACCATAAAAATCTTCATTATAAAAGGGAGGCACTTGTTATAATCTGTATCTTATAATGGCAAGTTGCATTGTCCATTTCCTCATCCCAAATGATGTCATTTACTGACTAACTTATATGTGCAAATTTCGTCCATATGCAACCAGGCAATTGACCCGACTCAGTGACTAAATGAACTTTGCCAGCAAGAAATGAAAAGTTTGATAGCATTGAGTTGCTTGGAATTTCCCAAGAAAAACAAATTTCAAGATATTTAGGTTCCTGAATTTATTCATGGCAGTGAAACATTAATATAAACCATGCATTATGGCATGGCTATGTAGAAATATTCCTTGAACACCACCACTGCGGATATCCATGCTGTGTTATATGGCATGAAAACGCAATAAAAAAAGTTGGATGAAGTCAAGGTGTTGAGCTTGGTTTACGCCCTCAACCCTAGGGCTATTTTTGGCTGAGCATTAACTAGATCTGACAAATAATTTGAAGCAGAAATGCTGCCTTGGATAATATAAGATAATGTAAAGACACTCATACGCATGCCACAAACCATGGTTTGCAGAACCAGCCGGTTCAAACCAGAACCACAGAACCAGATCAGAAGTGGCGGTTCTTGGCTGGTTCTGGTTCCAGTCTCCGTTCTGCAAACCTTGCCACAAACATCTCCTAGCACAATGTAGACCATATATCATAGTTCTGGGGAATCTTTAAAATTAACACTTCTTTCCTCATTGTTTTATGATGTACAAGATAGTTATTTAACAAAGTAGCATATTGTAAAAGAAACTGACACTTCAGACTCACCTTGTGAAAATAATTAGCTTTCCAAAAAAAAAAAAATGAAAATAACTTTAGCCCCTTCAATTCATTAAATCTTCACTCGGAAGTACATTATCATCATTTAGATGCCAATATTTTCTATCTTGTTTCCGTGCAAAGATAGGGCAAAATAAATATCTAAATAAAACACAGACCAGTCAAATACTAAAGAAGTTAGTTGTGACTTTGACATTGCCATGTTTATACCAAATCTTGAGGATATGCCTATCACATGACATAAAATATCAGACCAGTTTAGTCATAAGAAGACCAATTCTTTCCAGTGTACTCCAAATTTGCCATCTTCCATTCTTCTCCACGTTGAATTTTGAATCTACCTCTCTCTTTAACGCCCACAAGATTGATTCTCACAGTCCTTATACAGATGAATACACCATTTCTATTCTCTGCATATCCTTTTAACCATGAAAACATAAACTGAGAGTAGTTGCATATGTTCATAACACTAAACTTTCTTGTATTTCACACTGGAACAAAACTTGTTTCAATCAGTAGTAAAATCATCAATAATGAAAGCATATTGCTCCTGAACACAGTTGGAGATCCTACATCAACATAAGAAATGAATTACAAACCTTTGCAACCTCAAGGAAGCCTTTGCAAGTATCCTCAAAATTGACCTGCCACACCAAAAGATAAAAATACATCAGGATGCTGTCAATTTGACCGCAACTTAAAACCACCAAATTCCAAAGTATCTGATGGTCTTATGAACATTAACAAGCAAAATAGGAAGGACATGTCCCCCAATAAGGTCTTGCAAGGTACCTCCCTGCCCATAAAAATTTAGAAATAAAAATAACTGAAAGAATTATATACCTCCAAAAGGCAGCCCAATTTTGGTGTATACAACCCCTCCCCCCGCCCCCAAAAAAACAAACACACTTAAAACACTCATGAGAATAGTATTAATGAATTCCGATTAGCTGAAGGACATGCTAAAAGAACATGAACTAAAATGATAAATAATGTGTGAGACTTCGTTTTTTTGATATTTGAAAAAAGAACTTTATTTAAAAAGAATTTTGGCATTTTAAAAAGAAAATTCTTGTAGTTTTGAAAACATAGTCTTCTCTCTTCCTTTTTAATATAGACTTTGAGAACTTGAGGTTAGTCCTCAGGTCTAAAGTTCTGGATCAAGTGTGGATTTGTGTGTTTAACCTCTTCCCACTGACCTCAATCAATGTTAATTATGTCAATCATTGATTGGCAACCCTTGATTAACCGTCCATTAAGGCCCATTAAGACAACAAAAATGAAAAGCATGAATTGCTTTGGTGCAATGCATGAAAGACAGATTTTTTTTATTTGGGGAACCTACAAAGGTCCTTAAAGGATACTTAAGGGATCTTTAACTTCTCATGAGGACATGACGACTTAGGGTCTTTAAGTGTACCAAGAAGATAGGTCTTTTGGACATAATCTTCATTAGAACCCCATAAAGCAAATGAAATAATTAAATATATCTCTTTTAAAAGATATGGGATTCTTTGGACAGTATATCCCTCCTTCTTAAGTTCATTTAAGAAGATAAAGGAGCACAAAGGACATCTTCAACTAATGGGGTATGAAGGCCACCACATACTTCAGGATATTGCATAATGGCCCTTCAACCAATATGAAGGAACCAAGACTCACTTATCTTGAAAACATGTACCACTTGACATAAATTGTGGAATCATCCGATTCCGATCCGAATCGGACGATTCAGATCGGAATCGGCGGGTCCCAATCCGACTCGGGGGAGGGGGAGAGTCACTGTTCTTCCCACGATTTTCAAAAAAAAAAAAAAACGCATTGAATCGGGCGGCATCGGTCCGGACCGGCCAATTTGGCCGATCCGAACCCGATAACGCCCGATTCAGGCGCACCCAGATCCCCCCTTAAAGGGGGGTCGAGAGCCGGCCAGCAGGCTGCTGCTTTCCCCCCTCCCCCAGCCCTTCGCCGCCTTGCCCGACCCACTGCCAGGCAGCCCGCCGTCGCCGGCCGTCCGCCGCCAGCCCACCGCCACCATCTTCTTTTCTCTCCTCTCTCTCTCTCTCTCTCTCTCTCTCTCTCTCTCTCTCTTTGAAATCTTAACCGAAAGAAGGGGGTTTTCACCTCGTCATCACCGGCCGACCATCCGGGAGCCGCCGCCGCCGCTGCCACCGTCGACGTTGGATTTTGTTTCTGCATCCCTATCCGAGTTAAAGTATATTTTGATTTAATTTTTTTAAAAAATTCTTAAAAAATTAGAAATGATGTATGGTTATGTAGATCTATTAATATTTAACTTCAAAAAAAAATTAGTATGTTGATTTAGATAAAATCTCCAAAATTAACTCTAATTAGGGGTTAAAAATTAAGACTTTTGTATGATTAGTGTAATTATGGTTCAATTGAGTGTGTCAAAGACGAAGGGATTACAGTCTGCCTATTCAGCAGCCGATCAATTTAGATGATGATGAGGAGGAGGATGATGAGGAGGAGGATCTAGAGTACACCAGAGCTGTTCGTGCGAGTTTGCGGATAAAGAGAGAAGATGAGGACCGGCGAAAAGGCATTGGATCATCAGGTGGATCAGTGCCTACTGGTTCTCAGCCTGGGAGATTTGTTCCTAGGGGCTCTTCTGCTCACAAGACTGCTAGTTCTATGTTGGTTGTGGATGGACGTCAGATGTGGCACGCAGTCCTATAGACCAATTTTTGTACATATCATAGTCTGCCAGACAACCTGGAATCAAGCAAGCATGGAAAGGAGTCAAGGCCTCAGCAAAAAATGCCTTGAAAGAAATTGTGAAATAGTTTTTATATGGAGGTGTGCCAGCACATATAGCATCCAATCCATATTTTCAGACAATAGTAGATGCAATTGCAAATGCTAAGCCTGGTGAAAAGGCCTTCACACCTCGCTACATTTATGATGTGGGCTTGAAGAGGACTATAATGACTTGAAGATATGAGTTGACAACTTAAAAAATATATGGAAGGAGCGTAGTTGTACCATCATGTGTGATGGTTAGACATGGACCACAAGGAGATCTATGATTAATTTTCTTGTATATTACAGCGAGAGCACTATTTTTTTGAAGTCTGTGGATGCCTCAAACAAAATAAAGAATGATGATTATTTGTACAGGCTAATGGATGACGTGGTAGAAGAAATTGGTCAAGAAAATGATGTACAGATAGTCACTGACAACGAAGCAAGCTACAAAGCAACTGGTAAATTGTTGATGCAGAAGAGGCACCATTTGTACTGGATGCCTTATACAGTACATTCTATTGACTTGATAATAGAGGACATAGCCAAAAACCCTTTTGTTGCTGAGGTGGTACAGCATGCTCAGATGATCACAGAATTTATTTATAGTCACAACAAGATCCTACATATAATGAGAGAGCATACAAGTGGACGAGATCTTCTTCGTGCTGGCCCTACCAGATTTGCATCCAACTTCATCTCTTTAGAGAGTCTGAATAAATACAACCATCAATTGTCCCAGTTAGTCCACTCTGACGAGTTTCTGACACATATAAGGACACTGAGGGCTGATGCTAAGGATGTTGCCTTAGCAATACAATCGCTAGTTAGGGAGAGAAGTTTTTGGGATAAAGTTTCTCGCTATCTAAAAGGGGTTGACTAGTACATGTTCTGAGGTTAGTTGATGGAGATGACAAAAATGACATGGAATACTTGTATGAGGCCATAGATAGAGCAAAGGAGCACTTGAGGGAAAGCCTTCTTACAGCTCATAAAAAATGGTAGAGGATCATCGATGATAGATGGGAGCCGACTCTCCATTATGATCTCCATATTGTTGGTTAATTCTTCATCTTTTCTACTTGATTTTATTTGATTAATTTTAATGACATTTATTTTGATAACTAATGAACCTTAATTTAAATGCAGAATATTTTTTCAACCCAAGGTATCAGTATAGTGAGAGTGTACATAATAATAGAGAGGTTCTTCGAGACACAACTAATTTAATTACTAGAATATCAAGGAATACGAATGAAAGGATAGATGCCTTAACAGAGGTAACATACAAAGTAGGAGTTTATGAAAATCCAGTCTTCTATCATTAACTTATGTCATTTATATTTATTTTGTAGATGGAGAGATTTAAATTGAAGATTGGCATTTATAGAGATGAGGACGTCAGGGCTACAGTAATGAGGACAACTCCAGGTGAATTACATAATAAATAGTCAAACACTCAATTTAATTAATTACTACCATTCATTATTAATATCATCGTCGTCGTCTTCTTTTTTTTTTTTTTTGAAATAGCTAAATGATGGATCCATATTAATTACAGACAAGCTGCCACAAACCCTTTGGCGTATGTTGCAGTTAGAGTACTCAGTCAAACCACTTCCAGTCAATGTGAAAGAAACTGAAATACATTCAGTCTCATTTATACGAAGGTTCGTAACAGATTGACTATTTCTAGGCTTGAAAAGTTAATGTACTGTCATTATAACATACGTCTAAAGATCAGGCCGATTCAGGAAAGACAAAGGCTTGAAAGACAGAAATTCATGGAGTTTACTGGCAAACCAGATGATGAGCATGTACATCATATTGATATTGATGAACTGCTAGATGAAGAACACCCATTGCATTCTTGGGTAGAGAGTAGAGCAGCCAAAGATGCACAGCCTGAATTTGATCCTCAGGATCAGAGTTGAACATGAGGTGAATTAGATGTAGTAGTTGCTCGAGATCCTGAATTTTAGGCAATACAAGAAGGAGGTGCACTTGTTCTTCAGAGGCGTCAAAAGTCAGCCACACTAGCAGACACTGCTAGAACTTCAACCTCTCAGCCAGCACTCAGGAGATCAACTACTCAGATGGATCCACATAGAAGAAAGGAGAAAGAGCCAGCGAGACCTTCGTTGCAGTCATCTAGCAGCAAAAAGAAAAAACAATCAAAATGAAAGTCTAAACAACGAGTGGACCCATCGGAAGAAGAACAAATGAGAGTTCAGCAGACTGGAGAGACACTTGAGGATAGTTCAGCTTTACCACCTCACTTGGTCAGCATGTACGAGGTAAAGAGACAAACCTATAGGCGTAGAAGAAGGCGGTTGAGGAAAACAAGCCAAGTGGAGAGTGATGACTCCACTAAGGATGATGATGAAGATGATGATGGAGATGGTGATGGTGATGGTACTGCTACTGCTACTGGACTATCATGAGGTTCTGCACTTGGGAGCAGTTACACAGGATACAAAGATTACTCCGTACCTCCAAGTCATTCTGAAGGAACTCAAGGCCAAAGACAAGGACAACAAGGGAGATTTGAAGGCCAACAGAGACAGGCAGGATATGATTGACCCCAATGGGAAGATGTATCTTCTTATCCACCCATTTTTCACCCCCTCTACACTACTGTATTTAGAGATCAGTAGTACTACTGAGGGGTACTCTGGACCTCCACCAATACAGTATGGCATTTATGTCCCTCCAGCACATTCAGGAAAAAGTTCAAACCAGCAAGCTTACACACCTCGAGGTATTCAAAGGGGATTCGAAGACCTCGCTAGCTCCTTGTTTGGCTATGGATATCCAGTACATATGTCGGCAGATTATGGCTCGCCAGCTCAAACTTATGATTCGGATGATGAAAGATCACAAGTATGATCTTTCTAAAGTATTTTTCATTAATTTCATGTGAAATACTTCATAATGTCTTTTTTAGTTAGTGCACAATAATAATTATTAGTGAGTTAGTTATCTTTAATGTTTATTTTTTATGGATGTTCATAAATTGCATTCATTTTTATTATACATTCATTGAATAATATGTATACAATTTTTTCTAATTTTTTTTTTTTTAAATTTGGCCGATTCGGACCGGCTTGACTTCAATTGGATTGGCCGACCCGGCCGATCCAGATCGGGATCGTCGGGTCCCGATTCGGGGACCCAATCCAACCTAGAATTCCTTGCTATTTGGTTCATACATTCATCATTTAAGCAAAGGAAATTAAGCATCTATCAAATAAAGGAAATTGGACATGCATCAACAATATAAAACCTTTACTCAAATTCACTTTTCACATGTCAAATTACATCGCTTTTGACCATTCCATGGATAAGAATGAATTATTATAAATCCGGTCACTCTACCGATAAGAGTGAACTACAACTTTATGGCCAATCCATAAATAGGAAAGAGCCACACAATTTAATGGTCATTCCACCAATAGGAATGAACCAAGAAAATTAGATACTGGTCACTCTACTAATAAAAGTGAGACACAACTTCATGGCCAATCCACCAATAGGAAAGAACCAAGAAAAGTGACTATTGGTCACTCTACCAATAAGAGTGAACCACAAACATAATGGTCAATCCACCAGTAGGAAAGAACCACAAAAGTTAATGGCCAATTCACCAGTACGAAATAACTAAGAAAAGTGATTATCTACCAATAAGAGTGAACTACAAACATAATGGTCAGTCCACCAGTAGGAAAGAACCACAAAAGTTAATGGCCACTCCACCAATAGGAATGAACTAAGAACCATGATTATTTGTCACTCGGCTAATAAGAGTGAACCACAACTTCATGGCCAGTCCACCAATAAGAAAGACACAAAAATTAATGGACACTCCACTAATAGGAATGAAACAAGAACCATAATTATTGGTCACTGTTCCAACAAGACTAAACCACAAACATAATGGTCAATCCACTAATAGAAAAGAGCCATGAATACATTGGCCATTCCACCCATAGGAACGAACCACACAATTAATTAATTAAAATTCTGGCCATTCAACCAATATGAATGAACCACATATTAATTAATATGAAACTTAGGCCATTCAACCAATATAAATGAACACTTGATTAATTAACATGAAACTTGGGTTATTCAACCAATATGAATGAACCACTAGATTAATTAACATGAAACTTTGGCCATTCAACCAATATGAATGAACTATTAGATTAATTAACATGAAATTCTCTCCATTCAACCAATATAAATGAACTACATGTACATTAATTATAAGATCATAAAAAATAAGTGGGTCCTTGTTTATGTCCTTTTTCCCATGCACAGAAAATTTCACAAAGCTTCTTCTTTGTTCTTCCTTTTTTTCAGCAAAAAGGGCTTCAAGAAAGATCCTTCAGAACCTTCCCCTCTTATTCTCTTCTTGGTTTTTTTTCCTGTGTTCTGCAGCGCGCCCCCCCCCCCCCCCCCCTAGGGGGGTATTTATAGAACAGATGGGAGTGAGAAAGAGAGAGGGAAGGGGTGTGGTAGGCACCCCCACCGTTTTGTTTTTGTGTGTGTGTGTGTGGGGGGGGGGGGAGAGCTCCTCTCCCCTTCTTTACTTTTTTTTCTTCTCCCTCCCCTCTTTCTGTTTTTTTTTTCTTTTTTGTTTCTAAAACAGTTTCAAACATAATGCCACGTTCTAGCTAACGAGTGTTACCGAGAAAAGCCAAAAATACTATACAGTCCACATTGTGTCCGAAGGTTGGATGAGAAAGGTGAGATAGGTAAAAGACAAACAATTCATTTCCCACTTCAATTTGCAGTGTGCATAAGTTCTGTTACACAATTGAGCATGGAAAAATTAGTAAGACACTGTATCAACATGCCCCTTATAATTGATTCGACCATAAAGCACAGCTTTTCATTTGATTAGGTCAATTCATTTTTTATGCTGTTGGAAAGTGAAATATGTTTGACAGTTAATGAGTTACAATGACCATATGTTGGTAAGTGTAAATTTACAATAAGATTTGTACTGTTACACTCCAAACCATAATGAAAATTTTCCACTGCCCAAACTTTGCAAGGGCCTGACTAAAGATAAATAAAGAAGTGCCACAAAAGAATATAAAAAAGTACATGTCAAACACACACCTGACAAATTACTTGCATCCAATGCGGTGATCATTTGACACAAATAATTCATCAATTGTATCTGTCTGGCATTCACTTCTTCACATTCTTTTCTGAGACTTCCATATTTATCCTTATTCAAGCACCTCGATAATTTGGACAATGGAGAACATCACACGTAACAATGGTACCATGAACACACAAAGGAAGATTAAAAAAAAGCTACAACACCAGGTACATAAAGCCAACAACATGGAAGGATTGGACCGAAGTCATTCCAGTGCCTCACTATGGCACAGAGGCACAATCCTATGACAATAATTTCTTTTGAGCTCTTAAGCCACAGTGAAGTCATAAGAATGTCCACTTTGGAGCCGATCTGATTGCCACAGAAAGCTGTCCCCTGAAGTCGAATTGAAGAGCAAATGAGAACAAGTAGAGATTATGAGAGAGGGAGAGAGAGGGAGAGAGAGAGGAACAAGGACTTAAGGAGGACTTGCGATCAGGTAATAGTGGTCAAATGGGGGCTAGTTATAGCCCTTAACCCATCCACCCCCCCAATTACCTGTTGGAGGGCTTCTAGCCAAGGAAGGATGGGTGATCAAGCACAGATCAGTCCGATCCAGACGGATCGGATTGGCCAATCCCGGGCCAACCCCCTTCTCCCTTATTTAATTTTTAAGTGTCCAGAAAATTTAAAAAAAATTATAAAAAATTAAAAATATACAAATGGTTATCTTTTTCCAAACCTTGATTTCTTCACTTTATCTTATTGTCTAAGTCAAGTCTATCTTGTTTTTAGCAAGTAGTCCTTTATAACACACATTTTTTCTCTATCTTCCATCTCTAAAATTTTCTCTTGCTCTTTTTTACCTTTTCTTACATACATTAGTATAAAAAATTCTCAACGATAAATGAAATCTATAAGTTTACCATGTTTTGCTTTTGAAGAAAATCAAGAAATATGCACCACTCTTTTTTTTTTCCGATGATAATCCAATTTTGAATATAAGCAATAATAGAAGTCCTTCAATCATATGCATTTACTAAAATCGTTTATCAGTACCTAGGATATATACTACCCTTTAGGGTAAGGACTATATTCTCATAATACAATATCGTATCGTTGATAAAAATTTCAATACGATCTTATACAATGAGAATGTAGCATTGGCACCAAAAGGGGTATACATTCTAGTCATTGATAAAAAAAAATTATAGTAAATATATACGATTGAAGTACTTTATTGTCGCTTGTATCTAGAATCGGATAATCCTCAACGAAAAAATAATGGTGCATATTTATTAATTTTCTTTCAAAACACAATATAATAAACTTATTGATTTTATTTACTATTAAAAACTGTTAATGATAGAGGTTGCAGGGTCTGGTGGAAAGAGAGTGTGGTCAAACCAACTACCAAATAAGATAAGATTTTTCTTTGGAACGTGGCTTGGAAAAGACTGCCAACTGCTGATAGGATAAAGAGATCTATTCATATTCCGAATTCTAGATGTTTGTTATGTGGAATCATGGAAGAGAGCATTGATCATCTATTCTGTCAGTGCGGGATTATCAATTTCTTGTGGACAGCTCTGTGTAAACATTTTCATCTTCATTGGAATGAGCCTAACACAGTGATGGAGTTATTGAAAGGATGGATGCAGATTAATACATCTTACCCAGACAAAGATGTGTGGTTGTTGATTTATCAGCTATGCTTTGGGCTACCTAGTATGAGAGAAATAAAAGAAGATTCTCAGAAGACTACAACTGTGTTTCCGATATAATCAAAAGAGCATTGCATTTCATGATTGAATGGGGTAGAGCTGTGGGTACATCGGTTTCCATTGTGGCTACTCAATGGAGGAATTTTCCATCCGGTCTTTAGTGCTGTAATTTTCTGTTTTTTATCCGACTTTATCTTCTAGATAAAATAGGGATGGGTGGTGGTGGTTTTGTAATGGGTGTTTTGGGTACTGTTGGGTTGTGGGTTGATCTTTGTACCCTTGTGTGTACTCGTTGATCTTGTAATTTTCTTCTTTATGGAATGAATTGTGACTTAGGTCACCTTCCCCCCCCCAAAAAAAGAATTGTTAATACTAATGTAACTAAGATAAGAAAAAAAAAGGAGCAAGAGAAAAAAAATTTAGAGAGATAAGGATGTTAGAGAGTGTGTTATAAAAAGACAACTTACTAAAAAAAGAGCCAAAAAGGACCTCCAGAGCATGTTTAATGCATAGGATTTTGGACCAGGAGTCTGTAGATATTTTGTGGCCCATTTTGAACCCATTTAGTTGATTTTCTATTTTTTCTAGATTTTAGGTGTGACTTTCCATTTTTAGGGATTTTTAATGCGATCTTTTGCAATATTCTTTTAGATTAGGGATACTTTGATCCAAAGTCAACTTTAAGTATTTCTGTATAAATAGTGTTGTAATACTATTTCTCAAATTAATGATGAATATTTTCTGTGAATTTCTGCTATTGTCGTGAGTTCTTCTTGGAGACAAAGAAGACGACCCTCAGACAGGGTCAAGAAAGCCCTGAGATGGGGGCCGGGTGGGATGCCTGAATATACGAGGTAAGACACCTCCGATCACCCCACATCAATATCATACTCTCTCTCTCTCTCTCTCTCTCTCTCTCTCCACGCCGTACGCATTGTACGGATGCGAAATAGGGGGGTATGAGAACCTCACCTATTCCCATGTGCACAGGAACACGCTTGAGTGTGCCTGATCCTACACGCTAGGTGCTCATGCACTGGCACAGGCCAACAGGCCCTTGGGCACGATAGAGACCCTGTGCACCCCTCCCCAGCCCCAGGTCTCCACCCCCGACCCGCACTTGCAACCCTACATGGTTCAACCAGGACAAAGGTGGTCCGCACCACCCATGACCTGGTCCTATAGTAGGCCGGGCCACCCTAGCCCCCTTCAGTATGGGAGCCAACATCCCTTCAATTGTGTGCTGTGATCCACTGCACCGGGCGATGCGTTAGGACCTGTTATTGCACTGCCCTCATTTTGGGGGTTGTTAAAGCGGCCTCTACATCGACCACCTGTCTTGTTTGGTGTGTCTCTACCATCGCAGTGCCTTGTCTTGTGTGGCACCCTTGCACACTCCCTGAAGATGTCCGTGCACATTTTTTAATTCTCGTGCCAGCCGCCTTCATTTGCATGTCTGCCTCAGAGGCTCGCCTCAACTGTCGACGGAGCCTCCATGCTCTACTTTGTGTGTTGATCGTGTCGCCAGCATCCTTGTAGTGAGGCCGCCTCATCCAACATGGCCGCATCACTAGAGTGCGTCATTTTGCATGCCGCCCCTGTACACATCCCGAAGTCTCCTGTGTGTGCATCCTGAGGCCCATGCTAGCTGCCTTAATATGCGTACCCTCTTCCGGCCACTGTAGGTACACTCTCCCACAACATCATCTCAAGCTTTTGACCTTCAACATGACTTTGCCCAATAAAGAACATGCCACAATGGTTCTGAACGAAAGGGAGCATGAAAACTTTATTTCTCGTGCCATCGTTGATTTATTGTTGAAGAATAGGGAGGGTATTGTGGAAGGAGAACGAGCTTTTATAGAATTTTATCCGCAATGTACGGGGATTAGTTTGTCAAATGTTGTTACTTAAATCAACGGAGCATGGTGCACTATTGATTTATGTGGTTCTCACATCAGTCTGGGAAAGGATTAGATGGAAGAACATCTATACACCTTGATTGACAAAGTGTACTCTTCAACCAATTCATTTAAAGGGAAAGTTTGCTTACTCAAATTCATCATGTCATCCTCATTATACTGCAATTATTCCACGAGAGCTGACAATAGTGGAGGAGCTCTTCATTGCCAGCACAAGCGATATGGGTTCATTGCTTTCTGATGCTTGGAATCATAATTTGTTTATAGCATCCGATTTAAATTTGATTTCATAGTACATATTTGAAGCCAATTAGTTGCCCATAATTATTCTTGCTCAATTGATTGCTTAGGATATTGCATTGTTTGTTGAAGTAGGACTCCACTTGAGATCTGATGATGTGTTCGAGACAGGTTCATCACTGACAATTATCAATAGCTCACCTGACCAGGCTGTATGAGATCAGACACTCATGAATTGATTTGACATAGGTTGCACTTACTTTAAGAGCACCTGTTTGAGATCTAGAATGTTAAAGTGTTGCTCTCTCCTGATGCAGTTATGGATTTTAACATGGATCTGGGTGACTTTGAAATGATATGGTGCAATGTTGAGACAATTTCCACATCGATTTAAGGGTCTCCTTCGCATGGATCATATTTCCTAGCTTCGTTGCTCTCATCATGTCTCCGTGGATACTGTAGCACTTCAAAACTTGAGGACGAGTTTTCTCAAATTGGATAAGAATCATAAGGGTCCAGAATCACTGTGCCAATATAACCAATGCATTAGACACAACATCCCCAATTTATCACCGTCAAAAAGTCATTCCATCTTTGTTGTGGCTTGAAGATTCACGAAGGTGTGTTTAATGCATATGATTTTAGATCATGAGTCCACAGATATTTGGTTTAGCCCATTTGGAGCCCATTTAGTTGATTTTCTGTTTTTCCTAGATTTTAGGTGCGATTTTCTATTTTTAGGGATTTTTAGTGTGAATTTTCACAATGTTTGTTAGGTTCGGTTTATTTTGGTCCATAGTCAAATTTAAGGAGTTTTTGGGGTTTGTTTTCTCTTTAAATAGTGTTTATTACTTTTTTTTCAAAATAATGATGAGTATTTGCTGCAAATTTCTACTATTTTCTTGAGTTCTTCTCTGAGACGGAGAGGGCTACCCTGAGATAGGGTCGGAGATGCCCTGCAACGGGGCCAGTGAGATGCCCGAATATCCCAGGGTAAGATGCCTCCAATCATCCTGCATAAAAGGCCCTCAGGGCCGCACCAAGTGTTGCCGCAACCACCCTCCCCATAGAAGACAATTTTGTTTTCTTCCTCCCGATCTAATAACCCTTTTGATTTGTGCAAACCCATGCACTTTGAAAACTTTCATGCTTCTGTTCAGTCTATGCCCTCTATCCAAGTTGCAGGCACTTAGTTTAGGAACATGTGAAGGCCGTAATATTTTTTCAGCTTCCCTAGTGAGAACTGATCTTACTTGCAAGGAATATACTTTTTTTTGTCATGAATGGTCATTTTTCTTCTCCTTCTGAACCCTTGCTTACATAGTATAAGACCTTGGAGTGGTGAAGATAAGATAGGCTCTTGATTTTCCATCCTTTCCCGTCACTGTGTTTACACCAACCTTCCCTCTTTTCTCACCTTCATCTCCCCATCCTCTTGTAATGGAGTTTCCACAAAGTTTCTCATCTTCTCAGCTCAATTCAATCTCTGGCTAAAATGAAAACACAACTTAAAAGATAAAAGCTTATCTATTATGCAAGCTACTCTTATGGTAACCATCTCGGGCAAGATTTTGTACATATTAGGAAGACGCATCCACATAAGATAAAATCCTATGATAGGTGGTATCACACAGGTCAACGCAACAACACTTAACATGGTACATTGCTGTATAGGACAGTACATGCGATACATTGGAAACAACAGCTTACATGGTGAACAACACAAGTCAGGAACAAGAGTATTCAAGGCAAGTTGAAGTGTTGAACGCATCAAATAGAATTGGACAATTCAAGAAGGGTTGCAAATATTCTATTGAGATATGTCTCACATTCAAAGGGTGCATCAAGATTGGAGCAGTTAAGGGAGGTTTCCCATGGCGCCGGAGGCAGCACATCAGGTGAGATAGACCTCGTGAAGTTGGGTACATAGAAGAATGACATGTTGACAAAACCATTTACCAGGGAGAAATTCAAGCAGTGCTTGGTTTCACTTCATGCTAAAGAATCAAGAGGTTGCTGCTCTAGGTGGAGGTACAGGTCTAAAGATCATCCAGATGATTGAATGTTTGCCAAGGTGGAGATTTGTTGAGATATGTCTCACATTCAGAGAGTGCATCAGGATTGAAGCAGTTAGGGGAGGTTTCCCCGTAGCACCAAAGGCACCATAAGGATACGATAAGGGTTTTCGAGCTTGGGACAGCCCTAGGAGAAGGGGGAGTCGACATGAAGAATGGGGTCTCGACCCCCACACTCAGGGTGTCGACACCCTAAGCATTTTTCAGCAGGACAGACCCTGGGTGGTGTCGACACCACCCTGATGGTGTCGATACCACCCTAATGCGGACCGACACGGGTATTTCGGGAGGAACTTTGGGAAACATGCCCCAGAGGTTGGAAAACAACAGAGGGCGGCTGGAGGATAAAGTCATACATAAAGAACAATACAAAACAGATAAATGTCATCTAATCAAGTGAACACAAAACATAAGATGGGAATGATATCAAACATCTTTCTGAACATTGGGCATGAGTTGTAATGAAAAAAAGTGTTTTTAAAACCAGACCAGACCAGACGGTTAACAGTACAAAACCTTAACTAGAAGGTCCGGTTTATCAAAAGAATACTATCTTGAAAAAATGGAGAGAACCAATTAAAAATTGACTAGTTTAGTCCTGTTCACATAAAAATGGGTCGGTCCAACTAAATTTTCCTTGACAAAATATCACTTGAAAGTATTCAAATTTGAATTTAAAACCACTACCTAAACATAACATATGCACATATAAAAGGTATAATGAATTTTGTGATAGAAAATAGATATAAATATTTGTAAGATGTATATATTCAAGATTATTTAACCAAATAAAGTGGTCCGGTCCAAATAGCGGCTTTAAGCGGTCGGTCCAAATTAGACCGAACCGAAGGCCTCTCTGGTTCAATGACTGGTCCGATTTTGAAAACATTGGAAAAAAGAAGTCAGATATGTCAAAATGGAGATCCAGCAAAACTCCTTAAGTGACACTGGAATTTATTTTAATAACAACCCAACGTACGTTGGCCAAAAGGATGGTTGAGTAATACAACCTGCTCAGCATAGTTTGGAGGAAGAGCTTCTAATGTGCTGTTGCTAAGCTCCGATGAAAGTTCATAGCACCTTAGGTTGTTGTTGATCTGATGTTGAGCAATAAGGAAATACGAATAAGATAGATGGATTAGGTTATTAGCATGCTCAGACATAATTTATATGCTCGGCAATGAAAGTGTAAACCACAAACCATTGCACATAAAGGTTCTAAACCAATATCAGACGCTGGTTCCTCAAGCCTCAGCCTTTCAGCAGCCTGAAAATCAATCATTATCTGAAGGGAAAGAACAAGAAAAGTCGTAAGGAGATTAGCAGCTTTTGTAATAAGAAAGAAATCATATTCATTATCCCATCAATTAAGATAGGAAAAATGTGTACCTGAAAGGAACATGACCAAAAGCTAAAAGGAGGAAAAATATATAGCAACCCGTAGACAGGAAAACAGATATTATCTAACATAAGTACACTAATCCATAAAGTAAGACAGACCACATAACCGGATCATAGGACTCATATCCAACATTCAAATTAATATATCATCAAATTTAGAGCAATTTAATGCTAAAATTTTGGTCCACTAGAAAACCTCGAACTGAACCTTAGCTACCTTGTATGCAAACCCATGAAGAATGGTGTGTTGCATAATCACATAATAAAACTTGAACTAAAGAAAATTTCATTTTTCCCCCAAAAATGGACAGCATCACAATTTATTAAAGAAGAAAATAAAGTGGGATGAACAAGTATGCCATTATTGAAATTATTGAGCCATTCAATTAAAACCCTTGAGGCATTGAGTGGACTAGGCACCATCTATTAAACATATTTTAATTTTGTCCCTTCTCCGATGTGAGACTATTTTAACATGCCCTCTCACGTGCAGGCCGATTTTAAGCTTTGTCATGTGGACCACAAAGGGGGGGTGCACAGCCCGGTTCATAGCCATCAGCTTTGATACCATACTAAAGCTATTGGGCCATCCAACTCAAAACCTTAAGGCATTGAGTGGTGTAGGCAACTATTTAAGTATTGTTTCTTTTGTCCCTTTTTCAATATGAGACTATTCTAATACGTCGTGCAGGGCAATTTTAGGCTCTGTTACGTGGACCAAGAATACGGGTGCGAGACCCAGTTTGCAACCATGGGCTATGATACCATATTGAAGTTATTGGACCGTCCAACTCAAAACCTTAAGGCATTGAGTGGAGTAGGCACCATCTATTAAACATATTTTGACTTTGTCCGTTCTCCAATGTGGGACTATTCTAGCAGTCACTAAGCTCTAAAATGCCCCACTGTACACAAAGAAAATAGTGCAAATGAAGGTGGTGATGGGCCAAAGGACAGCTCACATGTAGGTAAAGATGGATCAAGTAAGGTATGCAAATGGACAAGTTATGCGGCAGATACAAACTGTATCTGAGAATTCAAATACAATAAGGGAACAGACTATCAATTACCTTTCTGATATGGATACGTCAATCATTTTTGAAACCATGCAGTAACATTATTGGAATCAAATAAACAATTCAAAAATCAGATCATATCGAATTTACCATTTTATTTCTTCATATCAGCCATTAAAACTAATATAACAATGAGTTATAAATAAAATAATATTTAAATAACATATACTTTTACTTGCTACCATATTGAACTATTTATCTCGAATAGATTGTTGGTTACGTACATACGTATGTACATACATATGTACGTACATACATGTGTGTGTATAACCTTAAACCGTTTGAATACCAGTTTACCCACTACGAGGGAGCTGTGGTCAATGAATAATATCTTCGAAAAATAAACATGTCATTAGCAGAATGATTAACATAGAGCAGCAATACAAAACAGTGAAAATGATGTAAAAATGCTGACAATTAAAAGACATAATGAATCCAATGCTTGCCTGTATGACAGCAAGTGCAATGCGATAAAGCATAACATCTGTACTGTTTTCACGAACAGTTTGCACTTGCTCTCCTAAAATCCTAAATACTTCCACAGCAGCCGGTGTATATAGTTTCCCATCTTCTGTTTTCTTTGGAGGCTGTGTCTTATCAGCATCTAAGATATTTGTGTACCATTTCTACAAGAAACATAGTAAAGATGAAAAACATCGATGTCAATTTTCCTACATACATCTCCTCAGTTGTAAGGTTTTAGAAAGGTAGCCGCAATATAGTGTCCACTACCCGAGTAGTTGCCTGCATACGTTCAACATATGCATTCATAAGAGGATCCATTGCACCACTCTCCGAACAAACTTGTGCTAAAGACTCATCAACCCCAAGACCAATCAGATTTTCTTGATACTCAACAACCCAACCTGTCACCTGGAAGATGGTTCAACGAGACATTAGATCGAAAGGGGGAGAAAACACTATTTTGACTGAATCACTCAATCAAAATCATGCTGATTAAAAATTGAATCAGATAATCATCAATGCTTAAAAAGGCTCTGCCTTGAGATATTGACGTGTGCGCCTTGAGGTAAGACACGTTTGTGCAGTGAGGCACTTGAGGTGGTGAAGCAGTGAAGCAGGTAAGAGGTGCAAACATCTTACAACCCTTAACCAAGGTCCAAAATCTAATAATAACAAAAAGAATGGGAAGAAGCATTAAAAGCATTAAACATGACATGAAGGTATCAAAGGCTCAAATTTGCTGGTGCATGCATGGTTGACTAATGTTGTTCCTATTGTAGACAACATAACATGGCAAAGGAGGTCATTCCTCCTTTTTACATTTATTGATACTATTTTACTAATCAAGAACAGAAAAAGAGCAAAAATTTTGATAATTATGCTTTTTCTATTTTTGAAGTATTCACTAAATCACTGATGCTTACTCCTCAATTAAACCTTGAGGCCTACACCTCATGTGGCTTCAACAGAATGCCTCATGACTGCCTTGGGCTTTTACAAACCTTGATAAACATAAGGTCTATCCCACAAGTCATGGTCGTGTAGGGTCCACTAAAATGCAAAATAATTGAGTAGAAACAGAAGCTGGCTGCCAACAAAGGGCAACAAATGCTTTAAATAACAGCATAATCAACTGATTAAGAAGGATACTTGATGCTACAGTCATTTATATTTCAATATTATACCTTCAAAATTTCAATATTTGTAAGGGTATTTGCCCTGTCACTAAGCAGTCGAAGCATCTGAATAAACCTCTCAGTGTAAAGATTAACCATGAGCTGAAATATTTCGTATCTGCGAGCATGAAAAGAGTCACCAAGTTAATATGAGAGAGAATAAGAAGCTAACATCATTTTAATGCTTTAAACAGTAGCCTTAAAGACCAATTTGTATACAGCACTCATAAAAGCAATGGATGGTATCAAGAAACATCAAAAATAAGAAAAATTGGCACCGCCTAGATCTTGAGCAAGGGTGTTGGTCACAGGAGTAAGACTTGCCGGAAGGTGCAGCCTGCTCTTATGGATTACTCCAGCACTGTGCAAAGGTGTCCATCTCAGGAGCTCCTTCCTACCAGAACCCTTCCTGGCAGGGTCGAAATCCCTTGGTTCCCAGTGGCGAGAGTAGCCCATTCAAGACTGGAAGAGTGCTTGATCATTGCCAAAGAATGCTCTGCTTCAGTCTATGGAAGCCAGAACTGAGGTGTTGAATCTTCTTCAGAGCACTTGGCCTGCAGCTCTTGACTGGTTGATTAATGAGCTTGGCAACTGCTCCTTTCTCATCAGATTCTCCTTCCCTGTTTGGAGAAGTCATTTTTATCAAACTGAATACCATCAGGAAGGGAGGTTTTACTTTCAAGCTTTCCTCGTGGTGTGTAGATACTACCACTACAAACTCCAGTCCCAGAGGGTTGCAGAGTCCGGTGCTCACTCTATGGTATCACTTGTATGGAATGCTGATACATTCCATTCCATTGTGTCAAGATTTGGTGTCCTCGAGCTATAGATGCCAGAACCCTTGATGAGGTAATGTTAGAATATGCTCAGGCCACATTGAGGTTTAATAACTTGCAGCTTTTTCTGGAAAGAGCTATTATCCAAGTGGGGGGCTGTGGTTTTGGATTTGGATCATCAAAGAGACACACTCTAGGTCCAACTGTAGGCCTTCTTGTTCGCAAGATTGGACATGGGCAGAAGTTGTAGCTGCATACAAGAAGCTCAGAAGTGAGAAAGATGGCAGTCTTTCGGGGGCAACAGAAACAGGGGCATTGGATTCTCCTAGTTCTCTTACTCCGGGCGTCTTCAAGGAGAACGATCCAACTCAGCATGTCTGTTATAAGAAGATGTACAATGATCCAACTTGCTGCTTGAATCAACCGGCTAGCTCCCCCACTCACTGTAAGTGTCCTTGAAAGATGGACATCTCCACTGCTGCATCTATTCCTGTTCCGAGGCCTAAGGGAGGATGGTGGATGCAGCACTTGATTAAGTCCTCTGATGCCTTTGATGTTGCTATTCTTGAGTCTAGTTCGGTGAGGTGGATTTCTCCCAATCCTGAGAAGCAGCCATCCGCACAAGTCGAAGAGCTATCGGGTGAGGGAGATGAACAGTCCTGGGTCAATATCCGTATTTGGAACCAGGATCCTCTGGATCCTGACTTAGCCATGAACCAAGTGCTCTACGTGAACTGGGCCACCACAACTTATTTCGAACCGGCTTCCCCAACTTTAGATTGTTTTCTTCTACCCCCGTTGCCTATTTCACAGCTGGGGCTTCTACAGCGGTATCAGCCTTCTCAGGTGACTACCAGCCAGGACTGCAACATCGAGCACCATTGGCGTAGCTATTATAGATTATTCTCCCGCCAAACAGGAGGCCTCCTTGATGACAAGGAACCTCCTCTCTGCGGGGCTTTTCTCCTTAGCCTCAGTGGCTTTGTCGTGTTGGTGCTTCTGGAGATGCAGTGTGCTACCTTCTTTAGGTTCCTTCTCTAAGAACCAACTCGCCCTATCCTCTCCTATTTGTCCTCTCCGTTTACATGTGCTTGACAACCATGGGAAAGATCTGTCTCCTTCTGTTGTTAACTAACTCTTACGCTTCTGAGTCTCCACTCCACCCAGCTGGTGATAAGATTAAGGAATGGCCGGATGAACACATTAGACAAGTAGGAAAGAATTGGCATATGAGGGTCGCGAAGAATCCCTGAAAAGTTTTTTCATGAAATACAAAAGGATTTTTAATTTCCATGTCTTTGCCAAGAAGAGAGGGCATGGAAAAGGGGTGAGAACTGGCAAAAGGAAGCTTCTCTTCATTCAAAACAACAATATTGAAAGAAGAGCTTTATTAAAAACTCTCGAGTCTCTAGCATGTCTCCGGCGACCTGCGACCTGCTTCCCCCCTCTGGCGATGGGGAAGGATGGCAGATAATGGGTAGGAGAGAGAGAGAGTGTTCTCCCGAAGACTCGTCAGGTTATATCTCGTCTTCTGGTGGGCAAGGATGCCTACTTTAAATGTCTCCAGCGAGGACACTGGGCTAGGGACTGCCTTAACCAGGTGCGATGCTTCACTTGTGGGCAGCAGGATCACAAGAGCATTTCTTGTCATTCCAAGAAGAAGATGTTCTCCGACTATGTTTCCTCTCCTACAGTTGAGATCCCCTAGTCTAACGAGGTTAGTCACGCCCAAACTCTTCTGCAAGCAGGGCTTGTGGTCCATTACATCCCTCAGGATCATCCTTCGGAGGACCCAGTGTCAGTGTCATCCCCTGTGCTACTTATCCGAGACTATGTCCCACGTATGGCCAGGGAATTATCACTGGAGAATCAGTGAGATAGCTGGAAAGGATTTCATCGTCCATTTCACGATGCAGGGATGGAAAGATGCTGCTCTCTCTATGCAGCAGGTTTTCTTAAGGGGTTTCTCATTTATTTTCTCGCAGTGGAATGTTGACAAGGGAGCAAAGCCTGTAGTTGAAGGGCACCTTGTTTGGTGCTTGATGAAATGTCTGCCACTCCATATTTGGAATGTTCCTACATTCCGAGCATTGGTTGAAGGTTTTGGCTGTCTTCGCAAGATTGATGATAGGACGCTTCGCTCGGAGATGTTCCTATACGCTAGGCTTCTAGTGGAGGTTGATTCCCTGGAGAGGATTCCTTCCTCTTTAAAAATTAGATTGGGTGGCAGGCGGTTCTGGATTTTTATTTCTCCCAAACTCCCCTCTTCTTCCTCCCCGCCTAGCAATTTGGAAGAGCCCCACTGGCCTGCGCCAATAGACTGGACTTGGGCAGAGGTTGTCTCTGCCTACAACTCTTACAAGCAATCTCGCCTCCCTATTCAGGTGGCTTCTAAAATAGGGGCTCCGGTTGAGTCATCATTTCCGACAAAGCAGAGTTTGCCTGTCCAGAAATGGGTGACAAGTCATACTCGGGCTTCTGACTCCAGTGTGAGTCAGTTATCTGAATAGTCGGCTCATGATTTATCCTCGCTCCCCTTTCTGTAAAGAGTCCCGTAGTTGTTGAGAGTATTTCCAAAAAGGGCGCCAGTCTCTAGATTCAAGATGTTGATTGTGTGGCCTCCGATGCCTCAGGGAAGAGGGGGAAGATTCATTTCGAGCAGCGCATCTCCCGAAATTCATGTGGGGCGTCTGGTCCTTTTAATAAGGTCATCATTTCGGATCGCTGCCTTTCGGGTATGGAAGATAAACAGTGTCGGGCTTCGGACTCCTTCCTATTGGGTCCTTTTGAAAGGCTCGTATCGGGTAAGTCACTCGGGTTCCCGGATCTGGAGTTCGGGTCTAACTTACTTCTATTGGGTCCTTCGTCTTCGCCCGACAGTACCCGATACGACCCCCTCCTCCTTTCTCCAGATATTAGTTTCTCTGCAACTCGTTCCGATAAACCGTACGTCTGCTGAGGAGTCTTTTCAAACTAATGATTCGGCTATCCATCCACCTCAAGCTGCTCTCCTCCCAACTCTCTCTTCTCCGTTGTTGCAGCCATTGTCACGTTCCCTGAACCTTCTAATCCGGATGATACTTCTCTTCCTCCCAGACTGATCCACGATCGTTTGTTCTCAGCCCTTACTGACGAGGTAGACAACTCAATAGCAATTGTACCTTTCTGTACACCTTTCGAGCCCCTATCTGTGGAGAAGCCGTGGACTGAGGATATTATGCAGTTCGGTGAAAGGATTGGGATTTCTTTTCTGGGAAGGAAGGAGATGGTTATTAGCTTCATCAAGAAGCTGAGAAGAGCGGATGCTCTGCACAACTCATCCAAAGCCAAAGGTTATAAAGGAGGGAAGAAAATTGGAAAGAGGGAAATCTCTTATGTCCAAAACAATGAACTTCTTGATGGACTAATAGATAAAAAAGTGGTAGGGAAGAACTTGCTTTTAAAATGATTGTTTGCTCATGGAACATCAAAGGGCTGAATGTGGAATCTAAACAGAGAACAGTGAGAGATTGTATTTTTAACATTAAAATTGACCGTTGTTGCCTTCAAGAAACCAAAATGGAAACAGTAAAAGATCAATGCATTGCTAGGATCAATGGATCTACTCTCTCTAAGTGGGTTTTCATACCTGCAGTTGGGAACAGTGGGGGACATATTATAATGTGGAAAGGAAATAAATTTCAGGGCTCTTTATGTGATATAGGGTTGTTCAGTCTGTCAGTATCTCTCTCTGATATCAACAACAACAAAAATTGGGTTCTCACTTCTGTTTATGGTCCTAACAAAGACCAGGACAAGGATAAATTTCTGCAAGAACTTCACAGACTGACAGAATTATTTTCGGACAAATGGTGGTGCATTCTTGGTGATTTCAATGTTGTGAGATTTCCTTGGAAAAGATCTGGGAACCAAAAGTGGTCTGTTGAGATGGAAAATTTTAATTCTTGGATTAACGACACTGGTCTGGTAGATTCGGAGCTTCTCAATAGAAAATTTGCATGGTCCAACATGTCTAATCTGTAGAATCTTAATATCTAATCAAGGATTGATAGAATTCTGGTTTCTGCCCAATGGATCAAACATTTTCCTCTTTCATCCATGATAGGTTTTAACAAATCTGTTTCAGATCACATTCCTTTGCTCCTGAAGACTTTAAATGGAAAGAGCAAGCACAGGATCTTTAGATACGAAATAGCCTGGCAGTCTCAACAAGGCTTTAAAGAACTGGTCACTAATTGGTGGAAAGAGGGCCCTACACATAACTCTGCTTGTAGGTCTTTCTCTACTAAGCTCAAGAGACTTAGGAATTGTTTAAAATCTTGGAGCCATCAGATCCAGGAGGCTAAAGCTGCTACTAGGAGGTTGTTCATGAGCAAACTGGAAGTCCTTGAAGCTAAGGCAGATTCACATAATCTCTCCTCTGAGGAATTTTTTGAACTGGGGACCCTTAAGGCTGAATTTAATGAATGGCTTCGTCTTGAAGAAATCAAATGGAGACAAAGAGCCAAGGAACTTTGGCTCAAAGAAGGGGATAACAACACTAGATTCTTTCATGCAGTCACAGGAGCCAAGAAGAGAACTCTTAAGATAGAACACATAAAGTTAAAGATCAGTTTGTTGACTCAGAGGTTGGCATCAAGCAAGCTTTTATCTCCTACTTCCAAGATATCTTCACAGAAAATGAGCTTTGGAGACCTTCTTTGAAGGAGGGTATTCTTCCGAAAATTGACAATTCAATAGTTGAATCTTTATGTGCTGATTTTCTTGAAGAGGAAGTTAAGGAAGCTATTTTCAGCATGAATGCCAACAAATCCCTAGGGCCCGATGGTTTTTCTATGGGATTCTATCAATTTTTCTGGGAAGTCATTAAGGAAGACTTAATGAATGCTTTGCATGAATTTCAGCATAGGCCGCAATCAATCAATTGCTTCAATTCAACCTTTGTTGTCCTCGTTCCAAAGAAGGAGGGTGCTGAGAAGCCTGCAGATTTTAGACCTATTAGTCTATTAAATGGCTGTTATAAAATCATCACTAAATCATGGCAAACCGGCTGAAGAAGGCATTGCAAAATGTTATTTCCATCAATCAATCGGCTTTCTTGAAAGGAAGGTACATCCTAGATAACTTCCTAGCAGCCCATGAAGCTATTCATTCACAGAAATGCTCTAAGAAACAAGGAATTGTCTTTAAATTAGACTTCGAGAAAGCCTTTGACAAAGTTAGTTGGAGCTGCATTGAAAAAGTTTGCTTGCTTATGGGCTTCAAACAAAGATGGATCAGTTGGTTATGAGTTGTGTTTCCTCTGCCAGATTTTCTATGCTTATCAATGGAGAATCAAGCAAGGAATTCCGGGTCGGGTCGGGACCCGGAATCGGGACCCGGCGATCCCGACCCGATCCAATCTGGATCGGCCGGGTCGGCCGATCCAGACGAAGTCCGGCCGGTCCGACTCGGCCGGAAAAAAAATAATCAGAAAAAATCAAGAAAAATCAGAAAAAAAAAATCAGAAAAAATTACATACATATTATTCAATTGATGTACAATAATAATGAATGCAATTCATGTACATCCATAAAAAACCCTAAACCCTAAACCTTAAACCCTAAACCCTAAAACCCTAAACCCTAAAACCCTTAAACCCTTAACCCTTAACCCTTAAACCTAAACCCTAAACCCTAAACCCTAAACCCTAAAACCCTAAAACCCTAAACCCTAAACCCCTAACCCCTAAACCCTAAACCCTAAAACCCTAAAACCCTAAATCCTAAACCCTAAAACCCTAAACCCCTAAACCCTTAAACCTTAAGGGGGGGATCAGGACCGGCCCGAACCGGACCAGATCGGGTCCGGACCGGCCGATCTGGCCGGTCCGGCCCCGATCTGGTCCAATTCGGGCCGATTTCGGCCGTTTTTTTTTTTAAAAAAAATCGGTGGGGGGAACAGTAAATTCCCCCCCAAATCGGATCGGGACCTGCCAATTCCGATTCGAATCGGAATCGGCCGATTCCGCAATCCATGGAATCAAGTGGTTACTTTGCTAGCTCTAGAGGACTAAGACAGGGAGATCCTATTTCTCCTCTCATCTTCATCATGGTTAGCCAAGTACTGAGCTCTCTTTGGGATCAAGATGTTTCTAAAGGGCTGGTTGATGGTTTCCTTACTAGCAGAAATGGCATTCAGCTACCCTATCTTCAATTTGCCAATGATACTCTGAGTTTCTCATCCACTGAAGAGACTAAGCTTGCGAATATCAAGAAAATCCTATTGTTGGTTGAGGCTGTCACCGGACTTTCTATTAACTTTGACAAATCTGAAATTGTAGGCATCAACACTGGGATAGACAGAAGCAATCAGATCCCTACTGTTTTGAATTACAAACAGTCACATTTTCCCATCAAATATCTTGGTCTCCCTCTCTTAAATGTCAGCAGTAAAGTTAGGGAATGGGACCCTATAATCCATAAGTTTGCACATGCTTTGGAAGGATGGAAAGCAAAATTTCTATTTACAGGAGGTAAATGGATTCTCTCCAAAACTGTTCTTTCATCCTTGAGCACTTATCATCTCTCCATCCTTTCTATTCCAAAACTGTGGAAAGAATCCTTGAAAGTATAAGGAGCTCTTTTTTTCTGGGGAGGAGGGAGAAGGGAGAATAAAGGATTGTATCTTGTTGCCTGGGAAAGGGTCTACACTAATAAAGCACAGGGAGGTGTTGGTCTAACCAACATTAGGGTTATTAATAAAGCATTGCTTGCTAAATGGCTCTAGAGAATGGGTGAACATGACAATGCTTTATGGGTCAAAATCATCAGAAACAAATACTACCCTCAAGCATCCAAATGGGCTATTCAGCCCACCTATCAGTTATCCTTTTCACCCATATGGAGGAACATCAACAAGCTTGCAGATCTTGTCAGCACAGCTATCACTTTTACTGTGGGAAATGGGAAATAAATCAGATTTTGGGAGGACAGATGGTGCTCGGATACCCCTCTTGCAGTCAAATTTCAGCAACTGTATTGTATCGTAGAGGATAAAGGGAAGTCCATTAATGTCATCTATGCTCCAGAGGAACGCAGTCACTGGAATATTAGTCTCAGAAGGGAGCCTGTGGGTATTGAAATGAATCAACTTTTGCTTGTTCTTAGCTATTTAAATCAGTTTTCTCCTAATAATCTGCAGAAGGACTCTAGAAGTTGGGTTTGGAACTGTAATGGGATATTTTCTGTTAATACTCTCACCAAAATTCTTAGTGACAGAGGTCTGAGAGTCCACTGGCATCATATTGTATGGTCCAACCTTCTTCCCACAAAAATTAGACTTTTCCTTTGGAAAATGGCACTGGGCAGACTTCCAACCATGGACAGACTAAAATTCATCCTCCATGTCAATACTCCTTATTGTGTTTTATGTGGAATCTTGAAGGAGAATGTCGAGCATCTATTGATGCATTGTGGGGTCATTAATGTCTTATGGAGATCCATTGGACTATTACTCTCGTTTCAATGGAAGGACTTCCATGATTTACCAAGCCTCCTCCAAAACTGGAATGGGATTTGCCCAATCCCATCTGAGCTCAAGATTTGGTCTATTCTTTTACCAGCCATGCTGTGGTCTATCTGGTTTGAAAGAAATTCAAGAATTTTTAGTCAATCATTCAATCGGATCGATCACATTTTGGCTATAACTGTCAAGTGGACTTTTATCTAGGCAAAAGTTGTTGGGCTCCTCTTCAACATGGAAGATTCTTCATTGCTCCTTGTTGTTTTGAAGTTCAAGAAGCTTTTCTTGTAATTATTTTCTTTTTTTATCCTCTGGATACTTCCTGCTATTTGAATTGAGTTTGTGATTGACCTCGGTCAATGGAGATAACTTGACTTCGGTCAAAATGTAACTATGTAACCCTTCTTATATTAATGAAATGTGACCTTTCATCACCTTAAAAAAAAAAAAAACAATAATATTGAAGAGGAAGATGGGGAGAAAGTTGTGCCTTAGGGGGTTAATCAGTTTGACCAGTGATTATTTTATTATGGAACATTAGAGGCATTAATAGCAGCAACAAGTTCAAGGCGATCAAAGCATTGGTTGCTCAACATAAGGCAGATGTGATATGTATTTGAGAAACTAAAATGGAACAGTTTGATGATCACTTACTCCTTTATATAGGTGGGCAGAGACTGAAGACATGGGTTGCTAAACCATCAAGGGCATAAGGGAGGCATCCTTATCTTGTGGAACGAGGAGATCCTGGAATATGTTGATTATAAAGTGTGTGAATTCTCCTTATCTATGACCTTTATTAATAGGAAAGATGGCTTTCTTTGGGTTTTTACTGGTGTTTATGGTCCCACTGTCACAGCTCTCAGATGCTTCTTCTTTCAGGAACTTGACTCTATTATCTGTGGTGTTCAGCACCCTTGGTGCATAACTGGAGACTTCAATGCAGTTAGGTTTCCCAGGACATGCTTAGCCATTCTAGGTGGGAGCCAGAGATGGATTCATTTGGCAATTGGGTTCGATCTAATGGTTTGATTGCGCTGAACACTCCAGGGATGCACTTCACTTGGACAAACTTCCAGGAACCCCAAGCCATGTCTAGACTTAACAGATTCTTTGTTAGCATTCTTAGGCAATTAAAATACCTTATTGCAGAAGCTAAAGAACTGCCCAGAGTGGTCTCTGATCATATTCCTATGTGTTTAGCAACCATCCCAAAATCAGAAAGACATGAGTCTTCAGATTTGAACTTTTTTTGACATTGACCCTAAGGTCACAATTCATTAATAGGATAAAAACTTACATCATTACAGAGAACATAAAGATAGATAAAGGCAGGAAGCCAAAGCAAGTCCGGCTAGATGCCAAAATGGGAAACAAAGAAACCCCACTTATTTTATCCAGTAGATAAAATAAGAATACTGGATAAAATAAGAATACAAAAGATAACCCTAAACACATATGGTCAAAGAATCAGTCTGCTCCATTCTTGAGTCTTGGATAATAAAACTGAGTCTTTTCCATGCAAGAGAATCCCCACTGCTTTCCCACAGTCCATCATTCTCTTGAAGGCTTTGCTGATAATGTCGAAAGGCACATTATGATCCGTAGAGAACCTTCTGGAATTCCTTTCAATCCACACACCCTAAAGTATAGCTGGTAATAGCAAAGATCACAGCTGCTTTTTACTTGGACAGATAGATTCCCACCATTCTATCATATCTAGTTCATTACATGGTTCTTTCCAGGTAATATGAAAGATGTTGCAGATGGACCTCCAGAAGACATTAATAATACCAGAGTGTCAGAACAAGTGAACAGAAGTTTCCACAAACAATCCACAGAATATACACGAGGCTTTCTGGTTCTTAGTAATACTGTTTAGTCTGTCCATGGTTGGAAGTCTGCAGAATAATAGCTTCCATAAGAAAATTTTGATCTTTGTAGGCAAGAGGTTGGACATGTACATCGTCGACCAAGTTTAGCACCAGTTAAGAGGTGTGATAGAAATAAGGTGGAGGAGGGTAGAAGACATCGAGGAAGACCTAAGATGAAGTGGCTAGATGTAATTAGAAAAGACTTGGCATTGCTATGTTCTACTTCTAATTTGGCACTAGATAGATTAAGATGACGGGACAAGATTCATGTAGCCAACCCCAACTAGTTGAGATAAGGCTTTGATGATGATCATGATGATGTAGGCAAGAGCTTGGACCATACTATATGATCCCACCTAACTCTTACCCCTCCATCAATAATGATTTTTGAAAGGATACTAACAGAGAACACTCCCTTGTTACTCCATATCCAGAGCCTTTTATCACCATTTCCTGGATTGAGATGAATACCATTGATGCTTCCCAAGACTACCATCGGTTGATCTGACTCCAGATCACTTGGACTTTTCCTCAGAGGTAAAGTTCAAGAAGAAGTTTCTTC
Source organism: Zantedeschia hybrid cultivar (assembly GCA_030544215.1). NCBI lineage: Eukaryota > Viridiplantae > Streptophyta > Magnoliopsida > Alismatales > Araceae > Zantedeschia > Zantedeschia hybrid cultivar. The sequence goes on along the minus strand of JARZZO010000014.1, from coordinate 1,516,475 downwards.
TGAAAGAATTGAGCAATAGGTTTATCCTTGCGCTCTGTAATTTGATACAGTTCTGGAAATTGATACGCAAACGGCAGTTCTGAACACCATCTGTCTTCTCAAAATCTGATCCAGTTGCCATTTACCACAACAAATCTGACTGCCGGGCTAATGATATCAGCCATTTTGGAAATGTTTATCCATATGGGTGACAAGAATGAACGATGAAGTAGAATTAGGAGTAAGTACCCATCTGGTTGAGTGAGAGTAATATCTTTCTCTACTGATCCTTGCCCAAAGAGAATCCCATTCCTCTCCCAATCTCCACAGCCATTTGGATAATAAAACTGCATTGAAGGTTCCAATCTGAGTAAGCCCTACACCTCGTTGATCCTTCCTTTGACACACCTTCTCTCAAGCCACTAGATGCAAAGCCCTTCTCTCTCTTCCCTCCTTCCCAAAAGAAGTACCTACATTTCTGTTCAATCAGCCTCTCAACCGTCTTGGGAATTTTTAGAATGGACAGGTGATATGTAGCCAAGGATGAAAGGACTAATTTTGAGAGGATCCATCTCCCTCCTGCTGAGAGAAACCTTGCCTTCCAGCCTTCTAGTCTTTGGTCAAACTTTCTAATCAGGTCATCCCACTCCCTAACTTTGCTTTGAACAACTGATAAAGGAAGCCCCAAGTACTTAATTGGAAACTGAGAAATTCTGCAATTAAACATTTCAGCAAACATGGGAGCAGATTATAGCACACAAACATTCTTCCAGATCAAAGAAATTCTTCTTACAACCAGATCATCCTACTTCTGTCTCACCGATCTGGCGGGATATTCTGAAAGTTGGTTCACTGATGCAGACTTAAATCCACTTTCAGGTTCGGTCAAGAGATGGCACTCATTTGTGGACCGATAATTGGAATGTTGCAGGTGTTCTCAAAGATAAATTTCCAAGATTATATCAGCTGGCAGTATTTAAAATGGCTTTGGTGAAAGAGTGTTTTCAGATTCATGGTGATCAAGGTTGTTGGTTTATTCATCTTAGAAGAAATTTGAAGGAGGCAGAGATTGAAGATTATCAATATTTGTTGAAGACATTGGAACAGACTAAAGTAGACATTTCCCAGCCTGACAAAATTTGTTGGGAAAGCAATGATGGGCTGTTTTCAGTCAAATCATTTTATTATCTGCTGGAAGGAGGTCACAGGTATTAGATGTTCAATGAGGTTTAGAAGGTGAAGTCCCCACTTAAAGTTAGAGCGTTTATGTGTTTACTGTTTGCAAAACGCATAATCGCCAAGGTTTACAGGAGAAAATGGAACCCTGGTGGGGACATTTTGTGCTCATTTTGTGGCCAGGAAGATGAGGATGTGGAGCATTTGGGCCTCAAGTAGTTCTGTTTCTTAAGATGTTTGGAAGCAGTTTGGCAAATGTCTTAATTGGCAAATGGATTTGACATCGCTGGATGCTCTGTGGAACAGTCTCAAGAGGTTGACTTATCATCAGCAGACAGTCGTATTTTGCGACTCTTGCCGTATGCGGTGTGCTGGAGTATTTAGCGGGAGCGCAATGATATCATTTTTAGGGGTAGTAGACTGTATGTGGAAAATATTTGCGAGAGGGTCTTGCAATTTCTTTATTTACGGAGCAAGCATTTATGGGGGGTTTCAGCTGAAGCTTGGCGAAAGGAGATAAGTAGCCCGTAGTTCTTTCATTTTATTGGGGTAGGAATCTCTCCTATCCGTTTTTCATTGTATCACCTCTATTTATTTTCAATAAAATTGGTGTGCAATCCACACATTTTTCAAAAAAAAAAAAATCAAGCTGGCTGATTGTAGCATTATTATCAAAAAGTTTGATAACAGACTAGCAGGTTGGAAATCTAAACTTTTATCTGACGGGGCACATGGATTCTTTCTAAGACTGTTTTGTCTTCTTTCACTGTCTATTATCTCTCTGTTTACAAAATGCCTAAAACCATATCAGAAGAATTGAGGTAGTTAGGCAAACCTTCTTCTGGAAAGGGAAGCCTGCGGTCCCTTTCCAGAAGAATCTTCAATCCCATCACTTGGAAAAGGGTCTGTCGACCCAAGGAGGAAGGTGGTGCTGGTTTGGTTCCTGTGGACAAGATGAAAATTGCTTTCCTGACTAAATGGCTGTGACTTTTGGGTAATGGCAATTATCCTCCATAGAAGTGCATTATTATTGATAAATACCTCTGTGACTGCAGCACATGGGAGCTTATTCCAACTAGTCGAGGTAGACTCTCCATTTTCGACTGGAGAGCCATCTTCAATTACAGGGATGTTATTAATGCAATCGCTACTCTCACATTAAGGAATGGGAAACATATTAAATTCTGGACTGAGGTCTGGCTGCATGGTACCTCTATGGTCAATCGCTTTCCCAGAATTTTTGCCTTGTCCACAGCTAAACACTCTACTATCCATGGCATGCTCCAAGAAGGCTCAAACCATGTGTGGGAACTCTTCTTCAGAAGGAACTTCAATGATCATAAGCTCTCCGAGTATGGAATTACTTGACATACTCCAACCAATTCAGATCTCTGACCATGAGGAAGATGAGAGAAGGTGGAGCTGGGAACTGAGAGGTACCTTCTCGGTTAAATACGTTACAAGAGTTCTGAATTATGGGGATGTCTGGTCTCAGGGTTCCTTGGGTCAGGCTTATATGGAGAAATGAATTTCCCATGGAAATTGATGCAGAATAGGCTACCAACTTTGGATGGGGGTCCCATAGATATTCCCCTTGGTCTAATTCCACGACATTAAGAAATTTAAGCCTAATATTCAGGAACTTTTTCCGCAGCATGTTTTCAGAGACATCTGAACATCTCTTTATGCATTGTGGCATCATCACAGGTGGGTGGGAAGTTCTCCCTGCTTGATTTAGGAAGGCCTTTTTTTAGAAGGTGACTGAAAGTCACAGTTCTATTGATGAAGAGAAGATGAAGTACAGAGAAGGCCTTAACAGCTTTAAAGATGAGAGGCATATTTGGCTTTTGATTGTGGCAGCTTTCTTATGGGCTACTTGGAAGGAACGGGAGTCCCGATGCTTCAACAAAGCTTTCTCCTCACCTTTTAACATAATTAATCACTCCATCTACTTGATCAGGAATTGGAAAATTTGCTACCACAGGAGCTCACTTGACTCCTCTCTTGTCTCTGATGTATAGGTGATTTGGTACCAAATTGTGATTCATGTTACATATTTGAGGATGTTCTATACAAGTACAAAAATCAACACTTGCGCAAGCATAACGATAAATGAGAATCAATTAACATAAGCGGCACAACTGGGTTGAGAACTTTTATAAGAAACACGGATACCACCAAGGTGCAAAGTAATGACAATCAAAAGCTATTTGCATTTTTAAAGTGACATAAAAAAATTAGAAACAACTAATACTGAATATGGCAAAAAAAGATACAAATATACGGTGGTCAGGCCACATGTCCTTGAAAATGTTGGCTAACAAACCTTGGTGGGAAACAAGGATCCACATGGTCGTAGATGTCACCCAGTTCATCACCAATCTAGTTTAAGAAAACAGAACTGTAATTAGAATGTTGTCAAGAGAATCTTTCCAACTAAGCATCCACCTACAATGTTTTGTAACAGTTACTGCATGGTAGAAAAGCTTGAATGAAAGATCAACGTATGCATCAAATAATAACCAGAACTTGGAAACATATATCAACATATAAGAAACGTTCAAGGAAAGAAGAGGCGGGTGCTTTTTGTGGCTGTTTTGAGGAAAATGCCAACCACCTCTTTATTAGTTGTGGTATTGTTCACATTTTGTGGCTGTTTTAAGGAAAATGCCGACCATCTCTTTATTAGCTGTGGTATTGTTCACACTATTTTGGAGCATTTTCTTCAAGACTATGGGTCTTCAAGGGTTTTCTTGTCAACAATATCAACGACCTCCTCATGGTTTGGGCCTCTTTATATCATACTACTCAGGAACCTGATATCTAGAAATCTTGCCTTCCAGCTATGTTATGGGCCATCTGGAGCATGGATTGCGGAATCGGCCGATTCCGATTCGAATCGGAATCGGCGGGTCCCGATCCGATTTAGGGGGGAATTTACTGTTCCCCCCCACCGATTTATAAAAAAAAAAAAATGGTCAAAATCGGCCCGAACCGGACCAAATCGGGGCCGGATCGGCCGGTCCGGACCCGATCTGGTCCGGTTCGGGCCGGTCCCGATCCCCCCTTTAGAAGGAATCGGGAGCCAGACGCCAACAGCGTTTCTACTGCTGGCGCCCCCCTTCCCCCAGCCCCTCCCCGGCTCCCCCTCCCCCGGCGACCGGCGCTGCTCGCCGCCGGCCCCCCCGCCGCCGCCGGCCGTCCGGCGTCCGCCTCTCTTTCCTCTCTCTCTCTCTCTCTCTCTCTCTCTCTCTCTCTCTCTCTTTCTCTCTCTTTTCTAGTTTTCTTTGAGATATCGACCAAAAGGAGGAGGTTTTCATCTCGTCATCGTCGGCCGGCCGGCCGGGAGCCGCCGCCGCTGTTGTGGTCGCCGTCACCGCCGCCCTCGACGTCGGATTTTCTTTTCGCATCCCGATCCGAGTTTAGGTATATTTTGAATTATTTTTTTAAAATTATAAAAAAATTATAAATGATGTATGATTGTGTATATTGTGTAGATCTATTAATATTTAGGTTGAAAAAAAAATTAGCATGTTGATTAGACAAAATTCTTAAAATTAGCCCTAATTAGGACTTAAAAATTGGGGCTTTTGTATGATTAATGTGATTAAGGTTCAATTGAGTGTGTCAACCACTCAATTGAACTTGTTAGGACATAGATGTGCATTTTTTTGCATTAAGTGCAAGTTATTAGCGTTAATTAGTTAAAATTAACCCTAATTAGGAGTTAAAAATTAGGACTTTTGTATGATTAGTGTGATTAAGGTTCAATTGAGTGTGCCAACCACTCAATTGAACTTGTTAGGACATAAATGTGCATTTTTTTGCATTAATTGCATGTTATTAGCGTTAATTAGTTAAAATTAACCATAATTAAGGGTTAAAAATTAGGAATTTTGTATGATTAATGTGATTAAGGTTCAATTGAGTGTGTCAACTACTCAATTGAACTTGTTATGACATAAATGTGTATTTTTTTGCATTAATTGCATGTTATTAGTGTTAAATAGTTAGAATTAGTCTTAATTAGGGATTAAAAATTAGAATTTTTTTATGATTAGTGTAATTAAGGTTCAATTGAGTGTGCCAACTACTCAATTGAACTTGTTAAGACATAAATGTGTATTTTTTTTGCATTAATCGCCTATTATTAGCTTTAATTAGTTAAAATTAGCCCTAATTAAGTGTTAAAAATTGGGACTTTTGTATGATTAGTATGATTAAGGTTCAATTGAGTGTCCAACCACTCAATTGAACTTGTTAGAACCTGATTGCATTTTTTTGTTTTTATGTTATACAGGAATATGGCAGAACAGGATGTAGAGCAGCATGGTGCTGATCCTGGTTGGCAGCATTGCACACTAGTGGACAGTGTTAGGAGGAGGGTCAAATGCAACTGGTGTGGAAAGGAGATGGGTGGTGGCATCTATCGCCTAAAAAATCATCTTGCTGGCATATCAGGAGACGTCAGTAGATGTGAGTCAATCCCGCTGGACTTGAAGAAGGAAATGAGGACTTATATAATGGTAAAAAGGCACACAAAGATTTATCAACTCAACAACACATGGATTTGCAAGATGAGATATCAGGGCGGCAGAGACGAAGGGATTACAGTCTACCTGTTCAACGCCCGATCAATTTAGATGATGATGATGAGGAGGAGGAGGAGGAGGAGGAGGAGGAGGAGGATGAGGATGAGGAAGATCCAGATGACCCTGATGCAGAGTACACCAGAGCTGTTCGTGCTAGTTTGCGGACAAATAGAGAAGATGAGGACCGGCGAAGAGGCATAGGATCATCAGGTGGATCAGTGCTTGCTGCTTCTCAGCTAGAGAGATTCGTTCCTAGGGGTTCTTCTGGTCGCAGGACTACTAGTTCTATATTGAGTTGTAGACGGACATCAGATGTGGCACGCGGTCCTATGGACCAATTTTTGTACAGATCAAGGTCTGCCAGACAGCCTGGAATCACGCAAGCATTAAAAGGAGTCAAGGCATCAGTAAGAAATGCCTTGAAAGGAATTGTGAAATGGTTTTTACATGTAAGTGTGCCAGCACATACAACATCTAGTCCATATTTTTAGATGATGGTGGATGCAATTGCAGATGCTGGGCCTGGTGTAAAGGCCCCCACACCTCGCTACATTTATGATGTTGGGCTTGAAGAAGAGTATAATGACTTGAAGGTATGGGTCGACAACTTCAAAAATGTGTGGAGGGAGCGTGGTTGTACCATCATGTGTGATGGTTAGACAAGGACCACAAGAAGATCCATGATTAATTTCCTTGTGTATTGCAGCGAGGGCACTATTTTTTTGAAGTCTGTGGATGCCTCAAACAGAATAAAGAATGCTGATTATTTGTACATGCTAATGGATGACGTGGTAGAGGAAATTGGTGAAGAAAATGTTGTGCAGATAGTCACTGACAACGAAGCAAGCTACAAAGCAGCCGGTAAATTGTTGATGTAGAAGAGGCACCATTTGTATTAGGTGCATTGTGCAGCACATTCTATTGACTTGATGATGGAAGACATAGGTAAAGATCCTTTTGTTGTTGAGGTAGTACAACATGCTCAGATGATCACGGGATTTATTTATAGTCACAACATGATCTTACATATGATGAGAGAACATACAGGTGGACTGGATCTTCTTCGTGCTGGCCCTACTAGATTTGCACCCAACTTCATTTCTTTAGAGAGTCTGAGTAAATACAAGCATCAGTTGGCCCAATTAGTCCACTCTGACGAGTTTCTGGCACATATAGGGACACTGAGGGCCGATGCTAGAGAAGTTGCGTTGGCAGTGCAATCGCTAGTTGGGGAGAGAAGTTTTTGAGATAAGGTTTCTCGCTATCTGAAAGTGGTTGAGCCTTTTGTACGTGTTTTGAGGTTAGTTGATGGAGATGACAAAAATGACATGGGATATTTGTATGAGGCCATGGATAGAGCAAAGGAGCAATTGAGCAAAAGCCTTCCTACTTCTCATGACAAATGGTGGAGGATCATCGATGATAGATGGGAGTCGACTCTTCATCATGATCTCCATGCTGCTGGTTAATTCTTCATCTATTTAAGTTGATTTTATGTTATTAATTTATTTCACATTTAGTTTTATAACTAATTAATATTCAATTTATATGCAAGATATTTTTTCAACCCAATGTATCAGTATAGTGAGAGCGTGCATAATGACGGAGAGGTCCTTCGAGGCACAACTAACGTGATTACTAGAATATCAAGGAATACGAGTGAAAGGATAGATGCCTTAGCAGAGGTAACATACAAAGTAGGAGTTTATGAAAATGCATGCGTCTATCATTAACTTATGATATTTATATTTACTTTGTAGATGGAGAGATTTAAATTAAAGATTGGCATTTATAGAGATAATGACGTCAGGGCTGCAGTAACGAGGACAACTCTAGATGAATTACATAATAAATAGTCAAATATTAAATTTAATGATGTTACTAGTCTACAATGTAGACTCTACATATGATTATTGATATCGTCGTCTTCTTTTTTTTCTCAACAGCTGAATGGTGGATCCATATTAATTACAGACAAGCTGCCACAAATCCTTTGGCGTATGTTGCAGTGCGAGTACTCAGTCAAACCACTTCTTCCAGTCAATGTGAAAAAAACTGGAGTACATTCAGTCTCATTCACACGAAGATTCGTAACAGATTGGGGGTTTCTAGGCTGGAGAAGTTGGTGTACTGTCACTACAACATGCGTCTAAAAATCAGGCAGATTCAGGAAAGACAGAGACTTGAAAGACATAGATTCATGGAGTTTGCTGGCAGACCAGTTGATGAGCCTGTACATCAGATTGATATTGATGAACTGTTAGATGAAGAACACCCACTGCATTCTTGGGTGGAGAGCAGAGCAGCCAGAGATGCACAGCCTGAGTTTGATCCTCATGATCGGAGTTGGGCAGAAGGTGAATTAGATGCAGTAGTTGCTCGAGATCCTGAATTTCAGACAACACAAGAAGGAGGTGCACTAGTTCTGCAGTGGCGCCGAAAGTCAGCCACACTAGAAGACACTGCTAGAACTTCTGCCTCTCAGCCAGCACTCAGGAGATCAGCTACTCAGGTGGATCCACAAAGAAGAAGGGAGAAAGAGCCAGCGAGACCTTCATTGCAGTCATCGAGCAGCAAAAAGAGAAAACAATCAAAAGGAAAGTCTAAAGAATGAGTGGACCCATCAAAAGGAGAAGAAGGGACAGTTCAGCAGACTGGAGAGACACCTGAGGACACCCCAGCTTTACCACCTCACTTGGCCAGCATGTACGAGGCAGAAAGACAAACCTACAGACGTAGAAGAAGGCGATTGAGGAAAACAAGCCAGGTGCGGAGTGATGACTCCACTGATGATGATAATGATGATGATGATGATGATGGAGATGGTGATGGTGATGGTGATGGCGCTGCTACTGCTGGACTATCAGGAGGTTCTGCACTTGGGAGCAGTTACACAGGATACGAAGATTACTCCGCACCTCCGAGTCATTCTGAAGGAACTCAAGGCAAGAGACAAGGACAAGAAGGGGGATTTGAAGGCCAACAGAGACAGGCAGGATGTGATTGGCCACCATGGGAAGATGCACCTTCTTATCCGCCTATTTTTCACCCCCCCTACACTGCTGTATTCAGACATCAGCAGCACTACTGAAGGGTACTCTATACCTCCACCTATACAGTATGACATTTTTGTCCCTCCAATACAATCAGGAGAAAGTTCAAGCTAACAAGCTTACACACCTAGAGGTATTCAAAGAGGATTCGAAGACCTCGCTAGTTCCTTATTTGGCTATGGATATGCACCATACATGTCGCCAGATTATGGCCCGCCTGCTCAAACTTATGAACCGGATGATGAAGGATCACAAATGTGATCTTTCTAAGGTATTTTTCAACAACAATGTCTTTTTTAATTAATGCACAACAAAAATTATTAGTTAGTTAGTTGTCTTTAATGTTTATTTTTTATGGATGTACATGAATTGCATTCATTCTTATTGTACATCAGTTGAATAATATGTATGTAATTTTTTCTGATTTTTTTTTAATTTTTTCTGATTTTTCCTGATTTTTCTTGATTTTTTCTGATTTTTTTTTCCGGCCGAGTCAGACCGACCGGACTTCGTCTGGATCGGCCGACCCGGCCGATCCAGATCGGATCGGGTCAGGATCGCCGGGTCCCGATTCTGGGTCCCGACCCGACCCGGAATTCCTTGATCTGGAGGGAGCATAATAATAGAATTTTTAAGAACAGTTTGAGGAATCCTCTCTTATTATCAGTGGATGTATTTGCTTTATCCAAGAATGGCGTTTCAAGAAGACTGGAGAATCATTGGATAGCTCATCTCTGTTAGATAGGCTACTCTCATGGCAAAGGTTCATTGAGAAAGGGGGGGGTTTCTTTCTCTGGGTGCTTGTGATGTAACTTTGTTTTTCAGGGTGGTTGTGGGATTTTTTTGAGTGACTATTCTACCACCTTGGTAGAACTGTTTGTGTACTTTCTCTTTTTATGTGTACTTTTCTTTTTTATCAATGAATGTGGCTCTTTTTTGGAGTCCACCTTCCAAAAAAAAACATATAAGAAACATACGAAGCAGTCAAAGAAAGCAATTATTTTGAAAGCTTATCCCTTATTGCATCAACATAAGGGGTGGGAATCTACTAAGTACATCTAAGAAATTTAGCCAACCGCTTAGAAGCCTTGAATCCTGTTCGGGCCGCAAAATTAATCTTGACAACACTAGATGACAGAACCAAGGAGTGTGCAACTGCCTTGGGTAGTAGAGTTGACAAACTTCCCACCATGTGCCTGGCTTTCCGCTTCATTTTAAGAAACTGAAAGCCTCGGATTGGGAGCCTTTTTATGGAGAAGGCAGAGTAAGCTTCCAAATTCTTTCTTTAGGAGGTAGAATCGCACTTCCAATTTTTGCTCTTTCTACAATTCATGTTTATTAGATGTCAGTTACTTCTGATGCCAATCAATGTTGTCAAAAGAATTGATCAGATAAGAAGGATTCTTTTTTTATGGGGAGTACTAATGCTACAGGCAGATGAATTTCTCTCCTTAAATCGAACTTAGTTTATAGACCACATAAAAAGGAAGGACTGGGTATCAAATATTCAGCATACGTGTATAGCTCTCTCATCCAAATGGCTGTGGGATTTGATGACAGATGGAGCAACTCTGTCCAAGAAAATTATTGTTCCCAAATCCTAGCACAATTTCCATGTATTTTACCTGCAGACTGAAAACTGAAATTTCCCTTCTCCTTCGTGGAAAGATATTTGTGAAGGCTGGGAAATGGATTGAGCAGGCTAAGAAGGTCAAAGTTGTTGATGGCCGCCATACTCTATTCTGGACCAACAAATGGGCTGAGAATGTTCATTTGAAAGAAACATTCTGTAGATTGAATTAGCTGGTGATTGACAAATAAGGACTGTTATTGAATAGACTAGGAGATTACCCTGAGACAAAGACTCAATCAGGAAGAGATGAACAATTATGTATCAACTAACTGCGAAAATTCTGATAGACACCATGACCAAGGACAGATTCATTTGGGACAGAGATGAGGGAACATTCACAGTCAAATCTATGTACAATCTAATTCAAGGCAACATAGGTAACTGTAGGAAATTCAATGAACCAAAGTCTAGAGAAGGAAATGGGCTTCAGAACCCGAGGCAGTCTGTTCTTTCTGTGGTTTACACAATGAAGACACCAATCATCTCTTTATTACTTGCATTACCAGTAGAGAAGTGTGGAGAGCCTTTAGTAACCTGCTCCATTTTCACCTGAACTGCTGCTCCTTTGGAGATACATGGACATACTTTAGAAGCCTGAAGCTTAAGCATGGGCTAGGTTAGAAAGACTGAGAGGACTGATCAGATAAGAGGACTTCTTTGGGGAAGCATCAGTAACTAAACAAGATCAGTTTCATTAACCAGATGGGAGAGTTTGCAAGCCTTTGAATAAAGGTGGATTAAGGGTAAATAAGCCACAAAGATCCACTGTCTTGGAAGCCACACAGTAAAGGAGCCCCATCTCTGCAAAAGGAAGTCCAAAACAGATTGGGAAAAAGTGCACTACACCATTAGATTTATGTTCTCCTCCTCCATGTTACATATAACAGTATGGGCTGATGCCACCCATGAAAGAGGCCAGTTTATCACATGCCAGCAACCGTGCATGAACACTTATCCAAGTTAGAAACTTGACCTCTATGTGTACCCTTCTGATGGAATAAATGTATCCTCAAGCCCCCACAGCTATCACTGTGTACATGGTGGGAACTCATTACTTTTCCTTTTACTTGCATTCCTTTTAGTGAATTTGTGGTCATGCTTTTCCTATTACTTGTATTCCTTTTAGTGAATTTGTGGTACTATCCACTTTCGGAAGAACCTTTGCTGTAAGCTATTAACCATTTTTTTTTTGTTTCTGACAGATATATAGTCTGGCTTCTAACAAAAATAGACAACCGTGAACCAAATTAAATCGACACACACACATAGAGCAAAAGAGAGAGAGAGGAGTCTAATACCTGACGAGCTTCCTCTAGAGCAGCCTTTAGATCCTCAAATACAAGCTGCAAAATTCACTGCCATCAAAAGCAAATACAGGAAGGGGGGGAGGGAGGAAGCACCAATGTTATAGGCATTATGTACAACAGGGAACAGAAAAGCACCCTAAAATATAAGTACCTCTGTTAACAACTTATTGAATCGTCCTTCAACAGTTTTCCTGATCTGCTCATAGCATTTATCCTTGTAACCTTTCCCCTGTGTCTTTAGCTTCTCTTGCATGATGTTTCTAGGAGAAGCTGCTGCCATAGTAGTTTTCCTACATAAAAGACAGAATATCCACGTTGAATAAAATAAATTGAGATACAAACATCAAAGATGCCGTTGAGAGTAGAGTACAAGATTAAAGATATGAAACAGCAAAACAACTCACAGTAATATAAATGAAGCATTCAAGAGATAAATAATAATTGACCATAAACTCAGACATCGACATGAAGACCTTACTTGGCAAAATATGTAATTAGCGAACAAAAAATAATAAATATTCATAACTTAAATGCATACCGAACAAGAAAGATGAATAGCCCTCACACTCATACAAATCAAAACAGATGAAAGGAAAAAGTGATGAAAAAGCCAAGAAAGTGGGTTGCACGGCCAATTTTATTGAAAAGTAAAGGCGGTACAATCAAAGGGTAGAGGAGAGGTTCCTCGCACAAAAGTAAAAAACCATCAATTAGATGGGGCTGTGTTTTACATGAATTACACGTCTCGTGGATCCATAAGAACCTTTAATGGGCCATGGTTTATTGGGCCTTTAATGACCTGTTATTGGGCTGTGTTAAATGGGCTATTGATGGGCCTGAATGGCTCTTCATGGGCGTGAATAATGAGTTTTTTAATGGGCTGCAAGAGGTACATTGGACCTGATTTTTTACGGGCCTTTAAAAGGGATTATGGGCTGGGGTATTGGGCTCCTACTAGGCATAGCAGTGGGCCAATCCAGACCCAACCTAAGTGTGGCTCTGCCCTGCAGGGGACAACCCACCCCACCTCCTATAAAGTAGTTGGGTGTCTATGCCCTGCCTACATCTCCCCTGTGCAGCTCAACATAGAGGGAGAGACAGGAGAGGGAAGATAAGGAAGGGGAAGAGAAAGAAAGAGTGAGAATAGGAGAGAGAGAAACTTAGAAAGTGGGAGAGAGACCTCAGAAATTTCAAGAAAAAGACAGATGATACTCGGAAAAATTGGAAATGCCGTCCTCTAGCTGAGAGCTTCGTGGGGAAAAAGAAGTTGGAGGTCTATGAGTGTAGACCTTGGGGGAGCCTCCAGATTCCCAGAAGACTCTTGCACATTCCAAGGTTAGGAGACTTGACCCTGTTTCTTGCTATGTGCCCCATTCTTGGTTCTCTTCATTTTGATTTTATTTTTGAACCCACATTTATGTGGGATAAGCTCTCCCATCTAATGGAGATGCTGTCAAACTTTTTGAATGAAGAGAGAGGGTGTAGATGGCCTTCTGCAGGATGTATGGTTGCACCCATGTGCAGCCACTGCTGCTCCCCCCCCCCCCCCAAGGGTCTGAGGCTAGCACCATCTGACTAAGAACATTGAAATATAGATGCATTTTCTCTTGAGAATACAGTCTTACAAGATTCATTACAAACTTCAACATTCCAAGATGTTAACAGTAGGTCACCACAGTTTTATTTTGTAGGCCACAACCACCTTATCAAAGCAGATCTATCATAATAAAATTGGTGGTAAAATCCACACTTTTCTTTCGAACCTTATCAAAGCAGATATGTTACAGGAAACAGCAGAAATGAAGTTTTCCATGCAAATGAATGTGGTTATGCTTTGAGTTTGCACAATGCACATTCAAATAAGGAATGACCTCATGCATGAAAAGATATCACATGAAACAAAAGACATTCTGTTTTCTTGGAAGGTGACCAATGCCACAATTCATTAAAGATAAAAAGCAAGTATAGATAGTTGGAAATTACTTGTTAGACCTACGAGGATTTGTAATCGATGCCATACTGCCACCGCCCTCGGCCTCAGCTGCTTCCTCAGCCAATTGCTGATCAAGAATTTCTTGCACCTCAATTACTCTGCAGGAGGAAATTTAACAATCAAAGAATAGCACCATGAATCAAACTTTAAAGTTAAGCAAGAAATAGAGAGAATTAGACCATTGTTCTGAGCCACAAAATCTTACACGCTAGCATGAACTTTAAAAAGGACATGTAGATTACAGCATAGGTAAAGCCTAGTGAGTTTCACATTCACACACATCATTGCTTGTTTTAAGATTCAGCAAACCCAAACTGAAACAGCCAAAGCCAGTTCCAAGTTGTGGACAAAAAAAAGGTCCTGTGAACATGATCCAGTACTGAAGAATAAAGTTTCTTCAGACTGACATTGCTTTTTAATTTTTTTGCAAGGTGTATGGTTACCACATTTTCATTAAATAGAAAAAGCAGATAATTGCAAGTAGAGTAATATTTGCAGCACCACATGGCAGTGCATGCAATCCCAAAAAAAATGAAAAAAAAAAAAGGTCAGCTCCACATACCCAAAACGTCTATACAGACGATCTCCGATCGGACAACCCAAAAATTTTAAAAAAATCAAAAAACAGCACCCATTTATTGGGCTTGGTTCATAGTCAGCCTGTTAAGGGTGTTTTTTTACTATTAGGGGCTCGGTTTTTAATTATCTAGACTTTTTCGCATCATCTGATCAGAGATCGGGCTGTACAGACATATGTGGCATGGTGGGGCTGACCTTAAAAATTTTTCAAAAAAAAAAAGGGATTGAATGCACCGTTATGCAGGTGCAGCAATCTTGCTACACTGCATTACGAGTATGATGGTATACCCTTGTCCCTCTTACAATAACGGTGTGAAAACCCCAAATAAAACCCAGGAAACGCAAAACAAAACATTTTTAAGGTTAGAATTTATTTTATAATCTGGAAGTATACCTTCAAAAAGTTGAACTTACATATTGCTTTTTTCAATTTTTGGTGAATGCTGTAATTTCTAACGAGGAATATGTTTCAATTTTCCATGTCCTTATAACACCCATGAGCTTCCTTGAATCTGGACTCTGTATTGGTAAAATACCAACAAGAAGAAAAAAGAGGAGGAAAAGATGAAAGATAATCACCCCCAATGGCGATCATTGTGGGTGCCATTGCTCCATCAGTTCCTGGCTGGTGGTGTTGCCTTTTCCATTTCCCCTGCTACTGACTAGTTATACCTGATGTGCTGTGCGCCAGCCAAGAACAGTGTCTGACCCAAGGAAGTCAAGAATTGAGATTGGACACAGACTCGTCCAGGCCTGGGTGATTGGATCAGCTGATCCAATTTGATCCGGCCCGATCACAGTTGTTCAGGAAAAGGGGAAACTAGCCATTGGAGCCCACCCAACGGCTAGTTCCAGATCATCTGACCCAGCCAGATCCCCTTTAGAATGGGGACTAGTGAATCGTAATCAGATCGGACTAGCCAGAATCCAATCAGATGAGTTGATCCAATTCAAGCCATGCAGATCTAGCAAATCATGGTCCACCACAATGCCTACATGTGGAGTACAAGGAAAGCCTCTCCAAAAATCGGCTCCTTAGGCAGGCTAGGCTAGATATGGATGTGCTCTAGTTTAAGGATTCTTCGTATGGGGTCTGAAGGCATTGATCTAAAATGCAGACAATATCTAGGAAACCGAAGAAGCTCAAAGGTGATGTCAAGATCTGGGTTGTGAACTAGGGGAAAGAGGCAGAAAAGGAATCAGAAAATCATGGAGAAACTTCATAAGTTACAGCTTTTAGAGGAAAAAAAGAGTCTACAGCCAGAAGAGTTATATGAAAAATCCCTCTTGGAGAACAATATATTGAATGGCCCAGCCTAGAAGATACCAAATGGAGGCAGACATCCAGAATGTTATGGACCCAAGCAGATTCAAAAGAGAAGAAAGAGTACAGAATTGATGAAAATTAATGATACCCAGGTTGAAGAGGAGGATAAGATAGTAGACAAGGGCCCAAGGCAATCAAGCTCTAGTCATTGCTTTTTACCGCTGAACACAGATGGCATCCTCCATGGCAGGACAATGAAGCTATAAACTGAAAAGAAATTAACTATCACCCAAGTAAAATACAAGAAATTCTTTTGTTTCGGGTTGAATCTCTGAAAGCAAGGGGGAAACTCCTCTCTTGGAAGTGAATTCAAGAAAGGACGGAGGTATGAGGAGGACGAGACCTCGTGGATTGCCATCCCTTACCCGGCCACCAGTGCCATCTGGGTCCCTCTTGGGAGGGGTCCTGCAAGGAATCCCACTCCTGTATACTGCTGGAGGTGTGGAGGCCTGGGGCACTTCTGGCAGAGCTTCCCTTCCGCACCAAGAAGATCTTACATGGAAGTCGTAGCCAGCAGAGCCAGACCTGAGCGGCCCTGGGGTTTACTGGGTCTGCAAGCGAGGCGTAGAGGATATATTGAGGTCTCCTTTCGTGAATCGGAGGCTCACCTTAGCAGAAAGACGATGGTTCGGAGGTGTCTCAAAGGCACTATGATCGAAGGGACAAGCTCCTTGATTGCTATCTTCAACCTCCTGGCTGAGAGATGGTCTAGTCTAAAGTGGGAGATCCACAATATCTCCAAGAGCCTTTTCTTAGTGGAGTATCCCTTGGAGGACTTGACAGCAGAGGTGGCTGCTATGGGGATTTGTGCAGCTAGGTCCCTGGCTTGCCCCTTGGGAGGCCCTCACGGTGAGTTATCCTAGTCCCCGTCCACTGGCTTGCCCCTTGGGGGGGGTGTTAGGCGGAACGGATACGCAGTGAATACACCGTCTCCGTGTCCGTACGTTTACAAATAAACAGATAATCCGTATCCGCTCCGTTTATGAAGCGGATATCCTTAAGCATATATTCTTCGGATTCAAAGCGGATATGGATAATATTCGGATATTTAAATAAAATATTTATATAATATAATATTTGTCTAAAAATTCATAAAATTATAAAAAAAATAATAACTATTTAGTAAAAAATATATATATGTTAAGTACTCATTAGTAGTTGGGACTTGGGGGTTTAGAGTTTCTCTCACTCAAACATCTTATATAGAGTATATATATACCATTGGATCTTAGATCTAACGGTCGTGATTCACTCTCTATTCGGAACAGATATCCAACAGAGCATATACCAGATTTCTGTAACCGCTCCGTTTATGATCTAAATCATCAACGGATATCCGCTTATGATCCATCGGATATTAATTTCGGATAAATATCTGCAGAATTGAATATGAATCCGGAGCAGATCCGGATAATATCCGGATGTTTACAACCCTGGGGGGAGGTAATATGTTTGGATGGGACTAGAGGATCCATTCAGGTAGCCTTAGGGGAGCAGGGAGGAGCACGGCACGTTGCATAGGAAGCAAATTAAGGAAATTTTGGCGAAGGTGGAGAAGATCACAAAGGAGTAGGCTAGATAGGTGGCTGTGAAGGTTAGAGTTTCTTCTGATGGGCACACAAAATATGTGAGATAGGTGTTCCTCAAAATTTAGAATAGGTGGTAGTTGGGTATTGTACATAGTGTCAAGGCCGAGAAATCGGCCATGAAGGAAGCAAGGAGAGAGGAGGAAAAGGGGCTAGGGGAGCTAGGCGAGATGAGGGTAGCTTGTTCCCAATGAGAATCATTTCTTGGAATGTTACGGGGTTTATGGGAAGGAGAGAAGGCAGTGAGGTAGTTTGTGAGAACATGTAAGGCAGATATTTTTCACATCCAAGAGACGAAGTGTGAGGTTGAAGGAAAAGCCATTATGAGGGAGACTGAGAGGTCGATTAACGAAAGGGGTGGCTTCACCCACAATGGGAAATGCAAGTGGAGACTTATAATCATATGGAATAAGTTTGCGGTCAAGGAGATGACATACTTCAGGCACGTAGGCAGATATGTTGTCTCTTTAAGATTCAGAGACCTTTGTGAATGCTTCGAATGGGACTTCACTGGCATATATGCCCTACATAGTAGGGGCTGAGAGGCAATCACGCTGGGATGATCTAATTTCTTTCCAATGTCAGGCTAGAAGGCCTTGGTGTCTTGCTAGACACTTCAACGCCATTACCTCACCGATAGACAGGAGTGACTTATTGCTAGCATAAGGGAGATGGAAGATATCAAAGAGTTCATGATGATACTCCTTTGGTGGATGTCCCTACTCCTAATGTGTCCTTCACTTGGTCCAACCTCAGGGGAACCCTTCTCTTTCAAGATTAGAGAGCTTCTTGCTGTCTATGGATTCGAAGGATCATTTCCCTCGATTGTAAGTTGAGCACTTGACTAGGATGGCCTCAGGCCATAAGCCCATTCTCCTTAAGTCTGATTTTGTGCCTACAATTGGTCAAGGTTCGTGTTCAAAAAGTATAAGTAGAGGGAAGAGGGCTTCATAGACTTGGTTATAAAGGTGTAGCATGAGTCTCAGTATGGAGCCAACTCCATAGCAAAGCTAACTTGCAAATTGAAGACCCTGGCTAAGGAGCTATCTTTGTAGGAAGCTAAGAAACTGCTGCCTGGGAAGATGGCCAAGGCCTCTATCCTGGAGCATCTTAATGCCTTAGATGCTCTGGAGAAGCCGGCCTTCTTGATGCTGCAGATTGGGAAAAAAGGTTAGGGCAAACATTAACGAAATCCTCCTCAACAAAGAAATCTTCTAAAAGTATAGGGTTAGAGAGAAATGGATCAAAGAAGGCGACTGATAACACTGCCAAATTTCTGTGGCTGGTTTCCGGTAGAAGAAGATTGGACCATATGAAAGCTTCATGAAGGGAAAAAGGTGTTCCCTATTCTTCTCAGATCAAGCAGTAGGGGTGTCAAAACAAGTCTAAGACCTAGGACCCAGCCTGTTAGACCCAGTAAATTTAGGTTTGGGCATACCCAATAATAGACCCTTTAATTCTTGTTAGTTTAAATTCTTTAAATAGAATTCTATAAGTTTGGGCCTAAAAGTGGGCCCATTTTAAACTGTACAGAGAACAAATTATACCCAATTTCTTTTAAAACTGATTTGAGGTGTAATCTCAAAAAAACAAAGAGCCAAACCAATTAACAGACCCATTTACCCGTTTACACAGAAATATTAACGGGTCTGATTTGGGTCTCGGTCCATGTATTTTGGGTCTGGGTCTACCCACACCCAACCCACTAACAGCCCTATCAGGCATGCAGGCAGCATGCTCAAGATTTCTACTCTAGGCTCTTTGTTAAGGACATCTTTGCACATCCATCTTGGTAGATGATCTTCTCCCTTCTCTTTCACCGAGGATAGGGAAAGTGTCTCGTCTCCTATGATGGAGGAGAGATTAGGGCCATCTATGTGGACAAAGCCCCAGGCCCTGATGGCTTACCAATACTATTTTTCCAGCATTGTTGGGGTATTGTTAAGTGTAACACCTTCAAGCTTTGTTGGAGTTCCAAGAAGGGAGAGCCTACCTCAACTCAAGGGCACTAACAAGACCTTTCTGGTTCTGACTCCTAAGAAGGAAGGAACTGACCAATGGAGGAGACAACAGGCTTATCAACTTATTGAATGGTATTTACAAGATTCTTACTAAGGCGTTGGCTTCCAACTGGAGATGGTAGTCGATAGACTAATTAGTTGTTACCAAGGAGCTTTCATCAAGCGTAGGCATATTCAGGAGAATTTCTTGGTGGTTCATGAATGTCTGCATTCCATGAAGTTGCACCTTAAAAAGGGCCTAGTTTTGAAGTTGGACTTTGGAAAAGCATGTGACATAGTCTGTTGGAAATGCCTCTTCTGAGTCCTGAGGAAGATGGGATTTGGAGACAGATGGACTTCTTGGACCAAGGACTGTGTACCCTCGGCCTCTTTTGTTGTGCTTGTCAATGGCTAACCTACCCCGTTTTTTCATAGTGGGAAAGGTCTCCGCCAAAGAGACCCAATGTCGCCTTTACTCTTCATTCTCGTGGCTCATATTTTGAGTACAATGTAGGATAGGACAATGACAACAAGGTTGATTGGTGGCTTCCAAGTGTCCCGGCAAGCCCTTACTATTTCACACCTCCAATATGTTGATGATACTATCTTGTTCTTCTCAGGGGAGGAACAACTTTTATAAAAAGATTCACGCTAGAGCTTTTAGAAGAGACAGCATGGCTAAAGGTTAACTTCCATAAGAGCCAACTTGTCAGTATTAATCTAGGTGATAAGGAGTTGTGTAGGTGTATGGACCTGGGCCTAGATCTCTTATCAGATTTTTATTTTCTTTTATTTGTTTTATTTGGAGAAGAATAGGTCGGTTTTGTTTATTTTATTTCTTAGACCATGAGAGCTCAGAATTAGCCCTCAGGGAGTCTGGGACTTCGAATCAGGCAAATATTCGACCTCACTCCACTAATCTCAGTCAGTGTTAACTACATCGAGCAATCGCTCAACAACCATTGATTAACTGTCCGAATGATGCCCTTCAAACTATCTATACTACCACACGATATGCGCACATGTGAAGGCAGCTTTTAAATCCTTGGCCTCTCCCAAGTTCTTTAGAGTATTTGGATTTGTTCCAGTGTTAGTATAGACTCATAAGTGTCTAAATTCACTCTTAAGTGTTTTAGGATGGGTTCCTACTGTTTTAGGATTGATTCCTAACATTTTGGGACCATGAGGGTATTTTTGTAATTATGTCAAATTAGGGACATAGGGTTGATATGGTCAATTTATGGGTGAGGTTCATTTTAATGACTTAGGAAGATTTCGAAACCCTAGTAAGTATTTTTTGAGGTTAATTTAGGCATATTTAGGTCATAGGGGTGTTTTAGTAATTTTACACCAAATAGGGTTTCCAGGCATTTACCATGTTTTTTAATTTTTTATGCTTTTTTCTGAAATTTTTAATTATTTTTATTGCATCAGGGGTATTTTGATAATGTTACCAAATTTTAGGGCTTCGAGGGTATTTAGGGGACATTGGAGGTTTTGGCATTTTTTATGAATTTTCTATGATTTTTACAGATTTTTATCATGAAGAAGGGTATTTTAGTAATTTTATTAAGGTTCTAGGGGTATTTTGGCCATTTTGGGAATTTTATATTTTCTGTATTTTGTTTTCTGCACCCACTGATTTTTACTGGTTTTTACTGATTTTTATTGATTTTTCTTAGTTTTTGATTATTTTTATAAGTTTAGGAGTATTTTAATAAGTTTTAATTAAGTGAACTAACATATGTTATTTGGGTGGTGTATGTTTTATTAATTAGGCGTGTATGTATGTTTTAGGACTTAGTTAGATTTAGGGGAGAGACCAAGGATATTTAGTGATGTATTCTTTAAAGTGTGCATTTTGTTAATCGTTTTATTAATTAATTAATTAATTATGTATGTATGTGCTTAATCATACTAATATAGGTGTTATTTGGACATAAACACGATTACATGATCACACGAACATACACACAAACATAATGATGTCTCATTCAAAATTTCGACATAGTTTCGCCTTACAAAATGGGTGATTTTACAATAAAAAATCGGCAGAACTTCTCCTAGGAAAACCTTAGGAAGAAACCACCCAAGAAGCCTCCTCCATGCGCATTGAACTTGTGCTAAAGCACTATGTTTGGTCTGCAATTCAGCAGGATCTCCTCTAAAGATTTTTGAGCCGAAGAGGCGTCGAGGCGCGTGTGTGGTCTTGTTCACCTTCCATGAGGGGGGTATTTATAGGCCTCGAGGGCCATCTCCAATGGGGGGGTGCCACCGTGAAAATTTTCCAATGGGGGGTGCCACCGTAATCTATTTTTGAGAAAGGGAGTGAGAGAGGATAGAGAGAGGAGGGAGGCCCGGTGGACCCCCACCGGTTGAGAAACCGGTTTGGGGGGGGGGGGGGGGAGGCTGTCCCTCCCCTCTTCTCTAAATTTTCTTTCCTCCCCCATTTTTAATAAATGAGGGCCTCTCATCTCTCATTTCATTCCTTCTTTTTTCTAACATGTGGGAAAGGGGTTTCAATGATTGGGTAATTGAATGTGGAGTTAGTGGAGGCCCCACTAACATAGGGAGCAGAAATGGCTCTTTTAATCCCCACTAAATCACATTAACCCCATGCCATTAAAGCCATTAATATCCCTTCTCTCTCACCCCTTCTCTTTTGAATTTGAAAATGGGAGAGGGGGAAGGAGGGACCCCCACCGGTCCTCTCCTCCCTCTCTCCCCATTATTTAAAGGGAGAGGGTGAGAGAGAGGGGACCACTCTCTCTTTTTTTTGCTACTGCGGTCCTTTTCTGCTGTGGGGGTTTTTTTGGGCTACATACTTGGGCCCATTTTGGACTTTTATTGGGCCTATTTGGACTGTGTATTAGGGACACCATTTGGGCTACACATTGAGCTGCCCCAGGCCTGCTATTGGGCCTTCTTTTGGGCTGTCCTTTGGCCCTATATTGAGGCTTATTTGGGCTGTATTTGGGCCCCTATTTTGCAGTCCTTTAAGCCATATTGCTGCAGCATAACGGGCCATTTAACAAGCCCATTTAGCGGGCTTGTGGGGGGCTGTTTTGGGACAGCACATTGGAGACATCTTGGGGCTATTTCATCAATGTATACTCCCCGTCTTTGTCTCTGTCTTATACATGCATGCACATGGCATACATGTAGACATAATTTTTATATCGCATGATTACATGCATAGCATGTTAGGTATTTTTCATGTACAAAAATATTTTTTGGGTCAACACCAGGGCCACTATGATTATGGGCTGTCAAAAAGGTGACTTTCTCATCTCCTATCTAGGTATGCCCATGACTCCCAGCCCCCTTAAGTGCAAGGATTGGTCAAAGATAGTGCATAGATTTGAAAACAGACTGGCAGGGTGGAAAGGAAGACTTCTCTCCTATCGACGGCAGCCAACCACCCCACACATTTCCTATCCATCTTCGTGATCCCTAATGCACCTCAGTTCTTTTGGCATAGGGGCAACGATCCTAAGGGAGGATATGATATTTGCTAGAGTAGGAACGGTAGGAGCAAGGAGAATGGGGGCCAAAGTTTGCAGAACATTCACTGTTTCAACTTGACCCTACACACCGAGTGGTTGCGGAAACCTGTCACTATTGACTCTAGATTATGTTGGGATGTTATTTCTCAGAAATACTATCAGCAAGAGAGATCTTGCAATGTGCCCCTTCCTACGTTGCACAATGTCTCTTTAGTCTGGAAGGGTATCCTACTTTGCTCTGATATTCTCTTTTCAGGTTCCCAGATCAAGGTTGACATGGGAGCAAGAGCCTTTTTTGGCGTGATCCTAGGTGCTGCCATCGTCCCTTCCAGGCTATGTTTCCAAGACTGTTTGCTACTGCTTGGGACCCATATGCAATGGTAAATCATTGTTTTGAGACGAATGTTCCACAACCTTATTGGAGAACAACCCCCATTCAGACACCTTAGAGATGAGGAGTTGGAGGATTTGCTTTTTTTGCTCAGTGTCTTGCAGGATTGTCACTTATTGGGTGTTTGGACGCGGTTTTGAACATTTTTTCCTTTCAAAATTAAAATTACAAATAAGAAGGCACGGCTTCTACATTTGGTAATGCTTTCCCAGGTTTTAAGGAAGGAGCCATTCCTTTTGTTAACAGCTCCCGAATAAAAAACACACACAAACCTGTTTTATTTTCAGAGAAGGTCTCGTTCAAAGGGAACATATCCTCTTTGGACTCTCGAACACGTCGTCTTCCTCCCTCCCATCCCCCTCGCAACACAGGTACTTGGCATGCAGGCACATTGTCTTCCTCCCTCCCCCCAAGCTTCTGGTTCTCATTGAACAAGATGAAGATGTAGGTCTTCATAGCGTCCCTTTGTTCGACGCTGCATCCTCCACCAACATAGGCGCCTGGCCAAGGTTACTCACGAGGGACATCCAGTCTCCCCCACTGCTATCTCAATCTTGGTGTAACCCAGCCGCTTCATCATCGATTACACTTAATCCATCTGAACGTCAAACATGTTGGTGTAGTTGATGCCCGTCTAGTACACAGCTCTCCTTTGTATGCTGCTCCAACCTCAATCTTCTTCCAATTTTCCCCGTCCAAGATGCCTAATCACTACCACCACAAGGGGTAACGCCCATGCTGAACCTTGGCAACAAGGAGCCAAAGACGGGGTCCTTGCAACTTTGTTAGGTCTGGCACTCGAGGCCTTGTTGGGTCTGGCGATGGGATGGTCCCAAAAAGAAAAAGTGGAGGCAACTCTCTCTCTCTCTCTCTCTCTCTCCGGTGTGTGTGACGATCTGTCATTGTGCAGTCCTGGAGATATGGCTCATGCTACAATTCCCACAACAACACAACACCCCCCCCCCCCATGGTGCAGTTGAAAGAAAATTTTATTATTCTTTAAAATCACAAACATGTCTACTTTATTTTTAAACTTTTTTTTTTGAAGGTGACAAATGTCACAATTCCATTGAACAAATACCCCCTACCCAGGCCCTGGCTTGACACAAGAAAATTACATATAATCTGTTTTATCAAGAAAATAAAACAGAAGTACAAGGGGAAGAAAAAAAGTCATCAAGTGAACAAAGTTCTCCAAAGACTAGCCCTCTCCAAAAGAATGGAGCAACCCTCGTTAAGGATATCTGCAGCTCTTCCCCATTCTTTCCACCCATCTAAGTGTTCTATTCAGTAATTCATTAGCACTACTAAATTGGTCATTGAACTTCCTCATGTTTCTTTCACACCAGATTGTCCACATTAGAGCCGGGCAAATGAAAAACCACAATTGTTTATGAGCTGGAAAAGGACAGACATAAGTCCACCATCTTAACAATTTCAAAACAGAAGAATGTTCCACCCAATTAAGTCCAAACAATCTGTAGAGAGTCTTCCACTGGATGGTAACTATGTTGTAGCCAAAAAAGAGATGATTCTGCTCCTCAAATAGCACACAGAAAACACATGAAGTGCTCCCAGAGAGATGAAGCTTCTTGGCCCTCCGTCTTGTAAGAAGTCTAGACCATGCAACCTTCCACAGAGACACCTAAATCTTGTTTGGGAGAGAGTTAGTCTAATATTAAATCCTTCCACCAAACCCTACAACCACCATCATTCAAGAATTGCACAATGGACTTAACAGAAAACTGCCCATTATTATTCCATCTCCAAACTCTCATATCATGTTCCTCTCCACAAATCCTAACTCTGCTAATCAGAGAGAAGAGAGATAAGAGTTCTTCTAATTCCACTTCAGTAGGATCTCTTCTTAGCAATATATTAATCTAACTAGAACCACAGGGAGACAATACTTCTTCAACCGAAGCATCCTGATTAAGAGTAATATTGAACAGATTACTAAAGTGAGAGAAGAAGACCAAATTGGAGCACCATACATCTTTTGTATATCACAGCCATTACCAACTTGGATGTCAAAAGAGATGGCTAAGAAATCTGCACTCAACTATATTCTTCCAAATGGGAGACAAATTGTAGCTAGTTGAAGGATAGAGACTCCATTTATTATCATGACAAAAATATAAGTCCTTCACAACAACAGCCCAAAGAGCATCCGAACACTCCCCCCTCTCACAACCATTTAGCTAGCAAAGCTTTATTAAAAGTGGCATTCCACTGAGACCAATACCACATTGCTCCCTACTCTTACACACATTACTCCAATTAATCAAATGAAGTCCTCTCTTCTCCCTTTTCCCCCCGACCAAAAAAAAGAGCTTCTAGCTGAATGATCTTTCCCACAGTCCTTGGAATCTTGAAAATGAAAATATAGTAAATGGCCAAGGAAGAAAGAACTGATTTGGACAGAATCAATCTCCCTCCTGCTGAAAGAAAGCTACATTTCCACCCTTCCAGCCTATTTTCAAACTTTTTAATTAGACCATCCCATTCCCTAACCCTGATGCCTCCATTCATTAATGGTAATCCAAGATACTTGATAGGGAAATCATTGACTCTGCACTTTAAAAAACTTGCAATCTCTTGCAGACTGTAGTCTATCCTGTGACACATTCAACCCCACAACCACTGACTTCTCATAATTGATCCTTAACCCGATAATAACTTCCACCAAGACCAGTAGCCTTTTGATGTTCTGGATATCCTCATTACTTCCAGAGGTAACAACAATATATCATCTGCAAATTGTAGGTGAGATAAATGGATATCACTTCTACCGATGTTGAACCCCTCAATCAGACCCTGTTAAGCTACATTGTCCCAAAGAGTACTCAAAATCTGAGCAATTAACAAAAAAAGAAGTGGCGAGATGGGATCTCCCTGCCTCAGTCCTCTAGAACTATTGAAGTATCCACACGGCTCTCCATTAATAAGAACTGAGAATCTAAGAGAGGTAATACAACTCATTACCCACCATATCCATCTATCCTTAAATCCCATAAGCTCCATAGTTTATGAAGACAAATCCAACTAATTCTATCATAGGCCTTCTCAAAATTGAGGTTCAAAAGAACTCCTCGCTTGTTTCTACTCTTACAACAGTGTACTACTTCATAAGCTGCCATAAAGTTATCCAGGATGAACCTTCCCTGCAAAAATGATGATTGGCTATTACCTACAATCTTATGAATAATCTTCTTGACACTAGATGCCAATATCTTGATTATGTATAACAACCATTGACTAAACTAATAGGATGAAAATCAGCCACCCTTTCAGCACCTTCTGATTTCGGAATGAGGACAATGTGAGTAGAGTTGAATATTTTAATGCTTTCTGGACTGTCATAGAATCTTGGACAAGGTTAACCAAATCTTCTTTACTAATGTCCCAAAAAAAATAGTAGAACCCTAGGGAAAACCCATCGAGCCCTAGAGCTTTATTGGGATCCATATAGTAAAATACAGCCATCTTTACTTCTACCTCCAAAATGGGTACACACAGCTCTTTACTTCCCATCAGTTCTATATATGTACTGAGGGTTGAAAAAATAACCTAAACAGAGAGTGGAAGTTAGTTATTACTTATGATAAATTGATAAATGTACATACAAATTAATAAATGCACAAAGTTACTTACTTACCAGCTGTATAAAGATCATAGTGTAAAGTATATTCCCAATGTTTGTCTATTATCTCCTGCCACTTCACACATGGATGGCATTACCAGTATCGGTACCGGTATCAGAGGGTACTGATACTAGTACTTATCAGCCAGTACCAACAGGTATCGGCCGATACCCATTTACAAGTATCATATTGGACCAGGCCGATACCAATACGTATCGGTATCGACCAATACTGCCAACCAGTCTTCTCATAGGTTATTGGGTTGTTAAGTACTTAAGTTGAATGAGCTCATTGGCTCTGTCTACAGTCTCATATAAATATCTCATATATGATCTTCTTTCTCCATCACAAGCTCACAAGATACAGAGAAGTAGTTCTATAACATTTAACATCGTCTACACTCTGCTTCAAAAGGGCCTAAACTGAATTAGATCAGCCACTTTCTTACTCTTCTCTCTGACCTTAGTTGATGCATGCCGCAACATGTGCTTCTCTCAATCTTTTGATGTCACCATTCTAATCAAGTTACTCTTTTGTTGATTTAAACTATCTAGAGAGATATATTGAGATGCAAACTTGACGGCTCCCGGACGAAACAACTCTCATAATATCCAAAATGTTGTTATAGTTGTATATGAATATAGTGATAAATCGAGTGCTCTTGACCACTCCATCCATTATTAGGTCAAAGCAAATATCTTCTAACATCAAGTCAATATAATGAGCAGAACAAGGAACCCAGTATAGATGTTGTATTTTCTCCATCAATATTTATCCAGCTAACTTGAACGTGGTTGCATTGTCAGTAACCACTTGAACAATCATTTTTTCCCCACCTCTTCTGCCATTTGATCTATTAAATGGAATAGGAATTGAGCATTCTTCACATTTCTAGATGCATCAATAGACTTTCAAAACACAGTTCTGACTTTGCAGCAAATTAAAAAGTTGATCATACTTCTTATTATCCATATAAAGTTCCATAGGTGATAAGAAATCAGAAAGAGACATATTCATACTTAAGAATTAAAAGCATAAAGAAGATGAGGACTACATATCCATCCATCGCACATTAAAGTACAGCCATACTCGTCTCATATCATTTCAAAAGATGTAATATATGTTCGGATGTCGTCAACTTCTAAGTTCAAGTACTTGTTGTAGATCTCGTACGGGATAGGCCCCTTAACTTCCTAGATAGTTTCGATCATTGAATCATAATATGACCCCTTGGCAGCGTTAGTATGGATATTGTTATAGAAAAATGACCTAAGTGTAGCTCTCCCTATCTTCTCCTAGCAAAACTTTAAGTTCTTAAATGTAATAGCAATGGAAGATTACTTATCCTTCTTTTTGGTGAGAAAGGGATCGATTGAACCTACTCTAGGATCTACATTTCTAGTAACTCTTCATATAGAGTATCGCATACATTAGTGCTCATACCGACACTAGCGATCTTTTTGTCCAGAAGGTGCAAAGCCACTTCTTTGTCCTGCATATCTTCTAGTTTGCCTAAATAACTCCCCATCTGCAAAGAATCAACGGCTTGCCTCTATTACACATCGCAATTCATCTTTAAATGTAAAAGAAAAAAAATAATATATTGTAACTTTTTGTCTGAGAGCGTTAATTGAAGAACATGAAAATAAGTTAACTAACAAACATACTCGGATCCCAATCATCCACATTTATAGGTCGACTGCTTTCACCAAGCCGAACTCCAACATCGGACCTTCGCGTTGGTTCAGACAACTCCTCTCAAATTTTATGTATTCTTCTGGCAGTACTTGCTTTACTTAATTCCTCCTTCATGCAATTTCGAAACTGAATCCGAACCTCTAAAGGACCTCGAGCACATGATGCAACTTCACCTTTTATTCCAAGAAGATGTTGTTTGGATCACCAGACCCCGCCAGAGACCATCTGGTTGCAATATTTGCGTTGTACATTTCTCTAGCCCATTTCCACCGACGTGCAATGAGCCCAAGCAAGATCAACGCTAGGAGGGTTCCCAGAGGACCGCTCAATAGTACCTTGAGATGCCATTCTTTAAGCAATTGAGCAGTTCACAACACGTCGACTGACAAAGGGCAAGAGATGCTGAGAATAATAATATAAAAAGAAAAATTTTGATAAACAAACATACAAGAGTTTAGAAGAAGAGGAGAGACCCCAAAGGTCCAAACTAGCCGTTGTTGGCCGTTTCCGAACGGTCAGCAACAACTTGGGGCCCGGATCGACCAGATCCTAGTTGATCCTGATGGATCTGGCACCTGGACTCGACTGGGTTACCCGGGATCGGCATGGTCGGCCAAAATCCAATCTAGATCGGTCAATCCATGCTGATCTGGGCAGAGTCTTCAAACCTTGGCTCACAGAAGAGAACTATAGGAGACCCGCCACTGCTGAAGGTGTTCTTCCTTATCTATCCACTTAGAAGAGGGAGGACATTTCGGACCCCTTTTCCGAGGAGGAGATTAAAATGGCTGTTTTTGCACATACAAGTGATAAGGCACCATGTCCAGACGGTTTTCCTCTTCTCTTCTTCAAAAAATGTTGGGAGATTGTGAAAGTTTATTTGATTCAGGCTATCTTGGAGTTCCAAAAAGGCAGGGCCCATCTCTTAGGAGCCAACAAGGCATTTGTTGCTCTTATCCCTAAAAGAGAAGGGGCCGACTCTCTTTCTGATTTTCGGCCTATTAGTTTGTTAAATGGGGTGTACAAGATCATTACTAAGATGTTAGCCATGAGACTAGACAAGGTGACAGCGAAGCTAGTTAGTCATAATCAAGGTGTGTTTATCAAGAGCAAATTCATTCAAGACAACTTCCTAGTGGCACATGAGGCCCTTCATTCTATGAAGATTTCATAGGTGTGGTTGGATTTTGAAGCTGGACTTTCAAAAGGCTTATGACATGGTCAGCTAGGAATACTTGCTTGATATCCTCTACAAAATGGGTTTTGGTGCTATATGGACTAGATGGATAAAGGAGTGTCTCTCCTCTACATCCTTGGCGGTGCTGGTTAATGGGCAGCACCACAGCTTTTTTTTCAAGTAGTAGAGGTCTCAGATAGGGTGATCCTATGTCCCCTCCTCTTTTCATTCTTGTGGCACATACTTTGAGCAGATTTTGGGATAGAGTTGTGGATGCATGCATTATCTCAGGTGTTCAGGTTGCTCGATCTGGTATTCATTTATCTCATCTTCAGTATGCTGATGACACTATTTTATTCCTTCTTGCGGATGAGTCTCAGCTTTTTGTTGCTAGACTCATTCTGGAATTACTGAGAGAAGTGACAAGTCTTACAGTTAATTTTCAGACAAGTCTTTTTCTTTTCATTAATATGGGGGAGACAGACTTGAGGAGGGCTAATGCTATTCTGACTTGTAAAAGAGGTGAATTTCCTTTGATGTATTTGGGGATGCCTTTGACCCCAGGGGTCATTCATTGTAGAGGCTGGGGAAAGGTGATGAGCATATCTAAGCAGAGATTAGCCGGGTGGAAGGGAAGGCTTCTATCTATGGTGGAAGGTTGACGTTGTGTAAGTCGGACCTTGATAGTCTCCCTACATATTATCTATCCATTTTCAAAATTCCAGCGACTGTGGTGAAAAAAATTAGATTCTATTCGGACAGCCTTCTTCTGGCATGGGGCGGAAGATTTTAAGAAGGGGGGCTATGAGGTCAGCTAGAAGCGCATCTGCAGATCCAAGCGTAATGGTGGTCTTGGCTTGAAGGACATCAACTTTTTAATCTTGCTCTATTGTCTAAATGGTTGTGGAAGCTAGTGAGAAATGAGGAAGGCTTGTGGTGGGAAGTGGTTTCTCAAAAGTACTATATGTCTACAAGGGTATGGGGTATTTGGCTGACAACCGTGTACAATGTCTCTCCTCTTTGGAAAGGCATTATCTCCTAGTGTAGATGTTTTCTGGTCTGGGTCCCATATTCAGGTGGGCAATGGCAATAGGACACTCTTTTAGGAAGATGTTTGGCCACCACTAGGCCGTTGAGCCAGCTATACCCTCAGTTGTTTGCCATTTCTTCTCAGCCCGCAACACTTGTCTCTCAAGTGGCTGATGGTCGTACTTCACAGGCTGCTTGGTGTCCTATGTTCAGGAGGGATCTGAGGTATGTGGAGGTGAGTGAGTTGCTTTGCTTGCTCCAGCTGATCCAACCTTTGCAATTGGATCCCTCTGCTGAGGACCGATGGGTTTGGAGGTGGAAGGAGGACCGGATTCATTCAGTTCAATCAACTTATTCCATTACTGCAGATGGGAGAGTCAGATACCCCGATTACTCTTCTGTGTGGCAGCTCAAGAGCCCCAAGGTCCAGATCCTTCTTTGGCGTGCCTCTATATTGGCTCCCTACTTGTGATCAGTTGGGTCAGTTCTTGCATGATTTGCCGAGGGATTGCTGTCTGTGTGGTTCGGATGTCCAGACTATGGATCATTTGTGCACTTCTTGTTCCTTCTCAATCAAGGTTTGGCAGTTAGTATGTGCTCAGCTTCGGACTGATTTTAAAAGTGTTGATTCTGTGGAGCAGCTTCTTACCTCGTGGGATCGCAATTGGGTGCTGCATCAAGACCGAGTGCTTTGGTGGTTGATTCTTCATGCTGACTGTTTGGGCCCTTTGGATGGAGAGGAATAGGCGAATCTGTCAGAGGCAGTCTTCAACTCCGTATAGAATCCTTCTTTTGTTTGTGCACAGGTGAAAGGGTGGGCTTTGCACTTTTGTAAGATGGATCATAGTCGTTCCTCTTTTTTGTCTTTTTTGGAGGAAGGGTGAAGGAGGGTCACCATCTTGGTGCTTTGTATACAAGGGACTTTTGTGCATACGCCCTCATTCGTGTACATTCTCTCCTTTTTTATAATATAATAGATTGTGGTACCATCCACATTCAAAAAAAAGATGAAGGTTAATCTCAGCATCCCACTGTTGGAAGATATCAATACAGACCAACATGTAACCCGAGATTACAGCAAAATGAAATCCCAAACAAAGATCTAATGGAATGACGAGAACCCATAACTAGCTAGAAATGAACAAATTAACTTAAAGAAAGTATATGAAATATGGAAGTTGGAAAACTCGGAAAACATCATACCTCAATGCACGGACAAGAGTCTGTGGGCTACAAATGGAAGAAAGAAAAAAGAAAAAAAAATGGCCATTAGAAAGAATTTAGGAGAGGCCTAAGATTAAATGTCAAAACAATTACAATAAAATTAAGTCTAAATGTTTAGAACTATTAGTTCATACAAGTATCCACATAAACAATGAAACAAATTGACAAGTACAAATAGAATCCAGATACTGCAAGAATAAATAAGATCATGGCACGGAGCAAAGTAAACTGGACTGCACTTAGTTCACTTTCTTCATTGCCAAAAAATCAATCAAAAAGGCAATATGCTAAGTTAGCTAGAACTAATTCCAGCATTTAAAAAATCCAGCAATATGGAAGAATCAAGAAAATGCTAGTGGATGTATCCTCTATGCTCTATGTATAAAGATACAACGAAAAACTATATTAGTATAACCAAGGATGAGTATTGTACTCTATAAACAATTTGGAAAATATTTATAGATGGATTAACAGAAGGAAGCAACCACATAAACAGCAGTAGTACCTTTCTTTGGCCAGCTTGAAGAAGTTTGAAATGTGCCCCCATAATGTTTTTTCAAATGTCTCCCATGTTCGATCTACATCTTCAAAATATTCTCTATGAAAAGCAATACAGATACTATCAAAAACAAGAACTATGAATCAAGGATCTGTAATTTTGTTATTTATAGAAAAAATGGCCCATTGCTTAATCATTTGTCAATTTTGTAGTTATTTGTGGGGTGGGGGGGATATCATCATCGATTTGACTAATTGAAACAGGAGAAAAGGGTATACAGTTCACTTCTTACATTCGCCTTTTGCCTTAAATAATTGTGATGGATCACATTCATTAAATATCATAGAAAGGAAAGCATCATGCCAGCAGCTTCTGAATATTGATGTTATGTTAGCTATATACTGACATATAGCTCATACAAATATTCTCAAAGAAAAGGCAAGTTTGAGTATGAAAAAAATGGCAATTTAATGGGTACCAGTGCTTGCTTTTAAGCATTAGACAACATTAACGCAGCATTTGTATGAGAGCGGTAACTTGTATGATTGAATGGGCCGCTGTGGTAGTAAAAAAAATTTCCATTATGACCTAGGGACGTTAAGGGCTGTGAGATGAATATATGGTTTGGATATCTCTATTTATTGCCTTAATAAATTTGGCAGCACATTCTACCCTTCTTCTCACAAAAAGAGCACAAAGTCAAATCCCATGTTGATGATACGAGGTCTCTTTTCCTGCCTCTACTTTGTGTTCAACAGAGCAAAATATTGACCATCCTATACTGAAATAGGGCATTGCAGAGTTCTAACTCTTGAACAAGTGAGGTAGTGTCAATGTACGTTAGTTTGAGGGCAACTTAGCAGGGTGACCAGTCCTGCAGCCACTGGAGCTAACGGCTACCCATTTGAATAGGGCCATTACCACAGCCTTAGGAGAGTAGGACAAGCAACGGTGGCAAGGGAACAGTCATCCTTTCACAATTTGTCGGCTGAGCGAGGCCCCAATGCTTCAAGTACCAGAAAGCAGCCATACTCGGGCCCAATAAACCTGGCAAGTAACCTGCTTGGCCTGTGGGACCATAGGGTACACTAGCCACTCAGAGTTGGAGGAGTTGCACATAGAGGGAAGAGGCCAGGTTAGAAAACAGAGCATCCCATGATCATATAGGGAGGCTATGAGACCCCCACAACGGGAGAAGCAGGAGAAGAGACCTGAGTTAAGAACACAGGTGGTGAGGTAATAATCAGTAAATTTAGCTCAGCTTAATTCGGTAAAAACTGGAAATTTAAGCATTACTTTTCAAAGCTTGGAGAATAAGAAGAATGTTAGGACTTGTACGGCCTTAAATGAACCGATAATGGGCCATTACTAAGCTAATTAGTGGCCCTTGATGGGCCAGATTTAAAGACCTTAGCGGGCCAAGCTCAAGCCCATTGCAGGGCCAGTAGCTATACTGCAGAGGACAGAGTGGAGTTGGTGTCTCCATTCTCTGACATGGAAGTAGAGAAGACCAAGCCTCTCCATTGGTTCTAGACTTCTAGTAGCCAAGTGGCTTCCTTCCTCTTCTTCATTTAATTTGTTCTTTTCCTTAATGGGTTTTTGGTCAGGTTAAAGGAACCTCACGGACGGTATGTCTATGGAGGGGCCCTTTTTGCCAATGTTTTATTGTCGAGCATGAAAACATTGAAAGTTTACTATCTATTACACCATTCATACTTCTTCTTTCTTTTATTTTATTTTATTTTGTATTTGTCCGCTTTGGGCTAAACTTGCACAGTTTTGTCTCCAAAAGACGCCTCACAAGTTATGAATCTATAGACGTGTTTGGCAAAACTTTAACTTGAAAGCCACTTTTGGCTTCCACTTTTCACGTAGAATGAGTCGAGGGAGAGGTTATAACTAATTTTGATTTGTTACAAAAGTCAACAGTTCCGTAACAACCTCAGTTTTTCTCCAAACTTGGAAGCTCCATCTTGTAGCTTTTGGTTGGAAGCTAAAACACAAGTAAAATACTACGTAAATGGCTTTCAAGATCCAATGACTACCACAAAAAATAACTAAATAAAGGTGCAAAAGTGCTTCTCTGCGCCAAACACGCCCTAAATCCCACATATATGGCCCAACAACTTTTTATGTTTCCTGATGTTGAACTAATCCGGTTCATTCCTTCCCTAGCCCCTAGACATAGTGGCGGCTCCACACCGTGGTGACTCCATACTACTTCACATCGGGGATAGCCTTTTCATACGGATAGCCCTTTCCTCGTACTCGACTTATGACTGGGTCACTACAAGTCCACTAGCTTCTGCATGGTTCATCCTCGAACCAACCAACATCGTACTACAAGGGGACGACTCTAATACCATTTTGTAACAATCCAATCCAATCTTTGTGAGGTATTATCCTCTTTGAACCAAGTCCACACAGTTTTGTCCCCAAAAGGTGCCTCACAAGTTATGGATATAAAGCTCACATATATAGTCCAGCAACATTTTCTGTTTTCTGAGGTTGAACTATGCCAATTCATCCATGTCCCAACCTCCAGACATAGTGGTAGCTCCACAGTGCTTCACCTCGTGAATAGCCATTTCGTACCGGTAGTCCTTTCCTCCCCCCTGAGAAATGTTGTTTCCGTATCTTATTTCTGATTTTCAATTATCTTGTTTGTTATAGAATCTTTTGAACCATTGATGAATCTAATCCAACGGCTAGCATTGCGCATATATGAAGTGTATTAAATGAGAAACCCTACCCAACTCCTCCAATCATCCATTCCTCAGAACGTGCAACCCCCTCCCAGCTTCCCCTCCCCTTAACTCCCTGCAGGTGCTGGGTGCTGGCTCCCTTCTCCAGGCAGCGGAAGACGCCCTACACCCGCACCCATCCCAGGCCTCCTCATGCCAGTCAATGCAGGGCATGAGACTCCCTCCCCTGCATCTGACACAGTGTCGGATCCCCTCCTTAGTCGGGCAGATAAGGGATACCCTCCTTGTGCTTGTTCCATCCGGCAGACAGATCCACCGTCTAGGTGCTCATTTCCTCCAGCCAGGGTCTCTGCTCCCTACACCACTCCCCATGCTGGCCAAAGGCCCGTAAAGAGAGAAAGATCCCCTCCCACAAACATGCCGCTCCCTCCCTCGTACCAAATCTGTAGGTCTCCCTCTCCCTCCCTCTCTCTCTCTCTCTCTCTCTCTCTCTCTCTCATGATGCATCATCATCTATGACCATGTTAACAAGGAGAGGAGGCTAGGCAGCCATGAAAGTATGGGGTTGGGTTCAAGGGGAGAGAGATTGGCCGCTGAAGGGGTTGGGTTTATATGTGCTTTTTTTGCAGATTGAGCTAACAAGGGTAAAACCTTGTTTTTGATGCTTAATACTGTTTTTGATGCTTCATATTTCTCAAATCTCAACTTTTAGCTTCTCTTCTTATCTGCATGCTCTTCAAGGAACATTTGGGTGGGTTTTGGTGGGGAGAGGGTGGGTTATACAGGGGACGGAAGACCACCACTGCCAGCATAAGAAGATTCCTCGTCCTTCCAAACTGGACTAGTGAGGGGTTCCAATTAAGCTCCGATAATTGTCAAAAACGGTCTGATTTTGATAATGGAATCATAAACAGAAAAAAAATGGAAGCCCTGTATTCTGATTCGATCAGAATAGAAATTAGAATGTCGTGATTGTTATTGGAATCGGAAACTACTGATTCTGCTTCCAAGTCCGGCCTGTTTGCAGCCCTACTCCATTGAGTCATAAGATTAAAAAGCACATTGTACATTGTCAAACAGCAGTTGTCAAACCTCCCAAGCAAAAGAACATCCAATGAACAAGTGATCCACCATTCATCACAACCAAAGCAATGAAAATTATATATATCCACTATGAAATGTGGAAGTCCATCATAGGTGGGAAGTTTTCCATGAGAAATTCTCCAAATGAGAATCTTAATATTTAAGGGGCTTAGCTGCCCAAACCTCATCAGCCAAGTGTCACACATCTGCAATCACATTATAAGCAGATTTAATAGAGATGACCCCCTTCCTCTCCCATCTCCATCTCAACTCATCCTAACATCTGGATCTGAGCTACAATCCAACAAAAACAGAATAAG
The DNA here is from genome assembly GCA_030544215.1 of Zantedeschia hybrid cultivar. NCBI lineage: Eukaryota > Viridiplantae > Streptophyta > Magnoliopsida > Alismatales > Araceae > Zantedeschia > Zantedeschia hybrid cultivar. The sequence goes on along the minus strand of JARZZO010000014.1, from coordinate 1,479,974 downwards.
CTTACCAACCTCGTCAATCTCCTCTTCCTGCAATTGTCTCTCAAAGACTGGGCTCCAACCTCCCCTAATGGACAGCCACCAAACACCTAAGCTACCACCACCGTAGGCTCAAAAGCAAGAAAAAACAATCTAGGGAACTTGACTTTAAGAGGCCATTCACCGCACCATCTATCCTTTCAGAGAAGGCACCTTTCCCAATTGCCAAGACTAATCTAAATACAATCTGAGGTCCCTGCCAAAGTGGCAGGGCTCAGTTCAAATAAACATAAAGCAACGCCCCCACCTAGGTTCAAAAACTGGGTGCCACCTAAACTCTCCCCCCCCCTCTGGTACCAACTGACCCACAGTCAGCCAGTAAGAGTAATCTAAATACTTTGCACACAAAATATTTCTACCCTGGAGGATGCCTCTACACGTGATAGGCTAGGCATAGTGGTAAGAGCCACATCCCAAAACCTGTATCCACTGTAGCATTTCTGCCTGGTCAACTCCATCCATAAACAATTCTCTTTTTCCATAATGGTAAGAAGAGCATCTTGAAACCACTGATGTTCTGGATAGCAAGTGCACCATTTGACCGGATCTTGCAAACTCTTCCCTAATTAATACCATGCCAGTGTCTACATAGCTCCCTACTACCATGCCCAAGATTATCGACTCTGAATAGACTCAAGTTTCTTGAACACAGTCCTCAGGATCCTAAAGATGGACAATGAAGAAATGAAAAGGCTATCACGTAGCGACTTGCAAAGCACCACCCTCCCTCCATGAAAGAGATATATTGTGATTCCATTTCTTTGATAAAAGTTAACCTCCGGATTAAAAAAAATTAACTTTTTTTTAAAGTGGATGTGTACCACTTAATTATATTAACAAACAAGATAAGTGTACGAAGTTTAGGGTAGCTAGGTGGAGGAACTCATAAAAGTCCTCCATAGCTCCTATAGAGGCAGTTCACTTATACCTCTCTTCCATGGATAGAACATCATTAAAATCTCCTACCATGCACCAAGGTCTACCTCCAGTGATAATCTTAGTTCCTCCTAGAGAATCTCCTTATCCTCTCTCGCCTGCGGCCCATACACTCTAGTGAAATCCCAAAGGAAGCCATCTTCCGAACGTCTAAAGGTGGTGGTGATAGCATATCTTCTCACCTAACTATCCACCTCCTAAACCACGAACTCGTTCCGAAGCACCATAATGCCACCGGAACTGACCATCACTGGAGACACCACCCCTTTTGTACAGCTTCCTAGCCCCTTGACATTCCATGATAGAATCTTCATGGACAATGAGAAAATCTCCCCCCCCCCCCCGCTACTGTACCTTTCCCCTCCCTCTTGCCCAGTCTTCTCCCCTTTGCACCTCTGGACATCCCTAACTGCCAACGATTATGAATCGTATGAAAAACATATCAACCCCATCAAAAGAAACTCTAATCTTCTCCACAACATCCCTAGTTTGTTCCTTCATGAACTGCTCAACCCGAGCGAGCACCTCCTTAACTTCCTCCTTATCAAGGCCTCCACTTGTAAAAGAGGATTCTAGGTTTGGTGCCTCCATACCTTTCCCGGCCAGAAGCCTACTCAACAAGGACTACCAACAGCGTTGGCTCCAGTCAAGTACATAGGTCCACCTCTCGCACTGCATCTTCTTCAGTATCTCTCCCTGAGAGACAAGTGGCCAATACAACAAGTGAGGGACCTAGTCCTTCACCCCTCCCCCCTCCTCATATATTGTTCCCAATCAGGGTCTACAGCCGAACTACACACTTGAAGCCCATTGTTGAAGTCTTCTACCTAGGAAGATCCTCTCGCCGAATGTAGCATACAGTCATTCCCTTGCTCCATCAAGAGAGCAAATGAGGAGACGGGAAAGGGTCCATAGGAGTCCCCTCCAAGCAGAATAGTACCAGAGACTCCACAAGCATGTAGAGAAGAAGACTCCACGCCCGAGCAACCTACAGGGCCAAAGACGGCACTTGGACATGGTGCAAAGCCTCACCAAGCATCCCAACATTGTCAAACGCATCAGCACCGTCGGAGAACCTTCAAGACGCGTAGTTGATGGGGGACCACCTGCGTCCATGGTTATCGAGCGAGAAAGAAGCAAAAATCCGTGTCCGTGAACAAGCCCCGACACTTCAAAGCTATTGGATAAGTCACGGGCACCCAATGAGCCACCTGAAGCACCTTGGACTATATGAGTAGGCAACACTTCAAACTAGAGCCCTAGACCGGTGGTCGAGTGCCACATATACCCCCAGCCAACCGAGCGAGCCAGGAGCACTTCACGAGTCAAAGTGGCGAGCTGGCAAGGAAACTCAAAATTAAAAGCCAACGACTAGCAATAGCCATGTACCCCTTCCCCACTACCTGTTCTTTCTCTAGATAGCGCTTCCCAAACCCTAGCACCTAGTCTAACGGCGGCGGCGACTTTTCCGACGGCGGCTGGACACTGTGAAGCACCTGGACCCTGATGAGGACTCCCTTCGATGCCAAGCAAGAGACCCTCCGGTATCTCTCTACCGCTGAGCGCTTGCAGGTACCCTCCACCACAAGGAGATGACTGTTCTCCACTAGGCATTGGTCATCTTCCTCCCAAAGGCCAATCTCGTGGAACATAAATTGCAATCCAAGCCAATCACAGACGAAGATCGGCAACCCCACCAGCCAGAGACGAAATCTTGAGAGGACGAGCTGAGGATAAGTACCGCAGAGACAGTCCAATGGGGAAGCCTGCAACACCACACCCTCCCTTGTAAGAAACCCTCCCAAAACTATTCTACCAGCCTCCTCCTCCGAAGGGGCCAAACCTAGGAAGCAGTTGCCTAGCTCCCTAACCTCCCAAGCACCAGGAGAGTTCTTCCCCCTATCCACTAGTTACTGGACCTCTGCAGCATTGGGCCTTCCTACCATGGAGCATAACCGCACACAGCGGCGTAGCCTGTTCAGCCACGGGCCTAGAAACTCCAGCAGTGGAGTCGCCACTAGAAGGACAGGAGAAGGAACATCCCCCGCCGGTCAACCATTGTGAGGCCCCTTATCCGCCACCACCTCTGCAAAAGTCCTTCACGTCTGGGAACAGGCCCTCCACACATGCCATTCCCCTCCACACCTGAGGCATCTGACCAGAGCCTTGCAATCTCGAATCAGGTGTCCCTTCCTGAGACATCAAGCACACAGATGCGACACATCAGAGGCTTCCCCTGGACTCTCCGACAATCTGCCTCCTCCCAAAGGGGTGTGGTTTGTGCTGGAGGCTATCGGAGGCAGAGCGCTAGCGCTCCCCAGTCAATCCCCCCGCATAGCTCCCCCCAATACAAGCATAACCTTGATCAATACCTGATCAAAAAACTCATCAGAAAAAAAAATAAAACAAAACAAAATACAAATCAGATACTGAAAAGAGGGTGAAGGTTAGATGGAAGAACTAGGCAGGGAAGGTAAACATCCCAAATAAGATAAGGATCTTCAGCTGGAAACGGCTCTGAGCAGATCCCTGACAGCTGATATAGACAGAGAAAAGTAACATCAGGCACCAAGGGAAGATTGTGCATTATTCAATAAAAATGTTGTTCATTAATCTGTCAGATGTGGAATACTTAAGGGTTATCAGGAAACATATCCAACTGCTTACGTGCAACATGGTAGGAGCTCAGAGATGTCTCAGAACTGATGAAAGGATAGATGCAAAGATTCCCTGATCAAAATGACAAGTTCTGCTTGTTTTCAATCCTATCAGTAATTCTATGGACTATATACGGTGAAAGCCTGAACGGCACAGCGGGATCTTTAGAGATGACATGATTAAGAAGTAGTTTAAATCATGGAAGGAAGGATCGGCACGGATCAGATCAGATCAGAAGATCCAATCGGTTTAGAGCCAAATTGATCCGATACCAATCTGGCCTCAGCCGATCCTAGGCGGGATTGGCCTGGATCAATTGGACTCAGCCAATCCAAGTCAGGATCAGCCCCTGGATCGACCAATTCTAACTAGCCTTTGGGCTCCAACTTAGTGTGTGCTAGAGGGTTTCCAATGGCTAGTTGGACTTGGGGGTTGGGTTGGGGCTATAAATAGCGCCCATATAGCCCTTCCAACCCTCATGTCAACCCAACCTTATGAGAAGGCCATGTGTGGCATGCGCTTCCCTCTCTCTCTTTCTCTAAACACTCTCTCTCTAACTCTCTTTCAATCTTCAGTTCCTCAGTTTGCTTCCCCAAGCTCTCATTTGCTCTTATCTTTTTTTGGTCCAAATTGTCTTTCATACATTGTAATACCCATTTTTATATTTTTTTAGAATTTTTTCTTATTATTTGAATTTTCATAAACCTTGTGAACATAAAAGGAGGGGTCAGACTGGATCGGCTCGGGGTCAGTCCAGATCAGATCAGATCAGATCAGCCGATCCATCCGTCAGGCCCAGACTTAAAATGAGGGGTCAGACTGGATCAGCTCGGGGTCAGTTCGGATCAGATCGCATAAGCCGATCCATCCGTCAGGCCCAGACTGATTCATGCCAAATTCTTCCTTCTTCGGTTTAGATTAAGCCATGCCCTGGCTTCAGGTAATTGCAATAGAGAATACAGAAGAATCAACTGCACTGCAGAAGACCAAGAGTTTATGGTTATTTGGAGACAGTTTATTCATCTTGAATACACCTGTAAACCATAATGTAGAGTGCATGATAGGATAAAGAAAAGCATGTCCTTTCCATCATCTTGATAGAACGGTCTAGATTAAAAGCCCAAGTCTGGCTTTGACTGGACTGAGTGAATTATCTTTGTGTGCCTTGTTTTTTCTCTGCACTTTGTTTTTCTCTTTATTTTATGTACTGTGCTTTTTTTTCTTTTTTTGAAAGTGGATAGTACCACGTGTATTATAAACAAGAGGTGTTACAAAAGAAAGGGGCAACAAAAATCCCCTTAAACATACACCAAGCTGGCGACCATACTTACAAAGAAACCACCATCAAATCCCCATTTCAACAAAAATTAACCCTCTCCCAGCTTCTCAAAAAAAGAAGAAACCGAGCTGTTAAAGCTCTTACAGCAGACCCTAGCCCACTCTCTCACCCTGTCACAAACAATATCAACCACCCGTTGTTGGTCCAGCGCCTCCTTGAAGATCCTCTTGTTCCTCTTGCCCCAGATGGCTCAAAGGGTGTCATGAAAAACCAACAACCACAGGTTGCGGTCCTGCATAGGCAGCCACTTCCTGTCCCATTTAAGAATTAAAAGATCAACCTTGTTCCCCAGCTGAACACATAGCACAAGTTTGCCGGCAAGAGAACTCCACACACCTTCCACGTATGCACAAGTGACAAACAAGTGATCCAATGATTCATCCAGCTCGCCACACATGACACACACAGTTTGTACATCGCACCCAAAACCCCTCAATCTGTCAGTCGTAGGTAGTCTGCCCAAAACAATCCTTCACACTAGAATCTTCACCTTCAAAAGGGACTTCGGGTCCCAAATATGGCGCCGATATGGGCTCCTCAAACCACCATCAGTAATCATCTGATAAGCAGACCTGACCGAGAAATTCCCCCTTCAGAGCCCACACCCATAACCAAGAATCAGCCACAGTTTCCATGATCGTCCAGTCTTTTAGGAGATCCAGTAGAGCAGCTAACTCATGTATCTCCTCCTTGAGATTCCTTAGAAAAGTAGGACTCTAAACCGACGCTTCCAGATCCACCAGGTGGTCAACCACCGCAAGAGGGTCAGATGCAACGCCGAAGAGCAAAGGAAACAGCTGTGAGAGCAGTGTAGGAGCACACCACCTATACATCCAAAAACGACATCGTTCACCATTTCCAAGAGAGACCCTGGTAGCTGCTACCACAATATCTGAAGCCTAAAGAATACCCTTCCAAATGCTGGAAAGGTTGTAATCATGCATTGGAATCACGTCCCATAACCTCCCATCAGCATAATACTTTTCTCTGATAATATCCCACCAAAGACCCGACTGAATGGATCCCAACTTCCATAGCCATTTGGAGAGCAATGCCAGATTGAAGTCCCCAATACCTTTAATGCCCAGGCCACCATTTTCCTTGCTCTTGCAAACTCTCCCCACACACACCTCGTACCCTCCTTTCTTATTGCCATCTGAGGTCTCGTGCCATAGAAATCTGCACCTTTATGGATTATAACTGCCTAGCCACTGTGATCAGGATCCTAAAGATGGAGAGAGAATATATCGAGAGACTGTCGAGAACCAAAGTACACAAGACCAGCCTGCCACCATATGACAAAAGCCTACCTTTCCATCCCGACAAACGGAAATGTAACTTGCTAATCACCGGGTGCAATCATTCCAGTTGATGGATCTAGGAGATAAAGGAAGCCCTAGGAAAAGAGAAGGTATCAACCTGGCACCCCAAAATGAGAGCCACCTTCTTAAGAGTGGAGTTATTCACATTAACCCCAATAACATGGCTCTTATGGAAGTTAACCCTCAATCCCGTAACCTTGTCCAGAAGCTCCAAGATAAGTCTTGCATGAAAGAATTGGTCATCCTCTCCTGTCAGGAAGAGGATAATGTCATCGGCATACTACAAATGAGAGACCTGGGCGGAATGTGGAGCCGCTTGGAAGCCCGTAATGTATCTTGCCTCCTGTGCCATGTGCCACATACTGCTAAAAACATGTGCCACTAGAACAAACAAAAGAGGTGACATCAGATCTCCCTATCTAAACCCCCTTCCACTGCTGAAGATCTGAGAGGGTGATCCATTGATCAGGATGGCAAAAGATGCAAAAGTGACACACTCCCTTACCCAAGATATCCATCTAGCTCCAAAGCCCATCATATGGAGAACATCAAACAAACAAGCCCAGTTCACCCTATCGTAAGCATTCTGAAAGTCCAGCTTCAAAATCACACCTCTCCTCCTCTACTGCTTCATACCATGCAAACATTCTTAAGCCACCATGAAGCCTTCGTAAATGTGTCTGCCTTTGATGAAGGCACTCTAATTAGCATCAACCACCTTATGAACAACTTTCTCCAACCTAGATGGCAGCACCGTGGAGAGGATCTTATAGATCCCATTAAGCAAAGAAATCGGTCTATAATCTAACAAAGAGGTAGCCTCATCTTTTTTAGGAATCAGCACAATATGAGTTTTGTTAATGCCCCTCAAGTGAGCCCTCCCTCCTGAAACTCCATAAAAGTATGCATAAGCGAAGGATGAATAAACTCCCAGCAATACTAAAAGAAAAATATTGGGAAGCCATCAGGGCCCGGCGCCTTATCCCCAGGAAGATCAAAGACTGCCTTCCTAACCTCCTCCACAATGAAAGGAGCCACTAGAACCTTCCTCTCCCCAGGAAAAATCATAAGAAGCAGGCCTTCAGCAATGTGAGGCCTCTCCATGTCTTCCTCTGCAAGCAAAGAAGAATAGAAAGACAAAACATGACTGGTAATTACAATCTGTCTGTTCAACGGCCGATCAGTTTAGATGGTGATGATGAGGAGGATGAGGAGGATCCAAATGACCCTAATCCAGAGTACACCATAGTTGTTTGTACCAGTATGCGGACAAATAAAGAAGATGAAGATCGGCGAAGAGGCATAGGATCATCAGCTAGATCAGTGCCTATCGGTTCTCAATCTGGGAGATTCCTTCCTAGGGGCTTTTCTGTTCACAGGACTGCTAGTACTGTGTTGGATTATGGACGGACGTTAGATGTGACACGGGGTCCTATGGACCAATTTTTATATAAATCAAGGTCTGCCAGATAGCTTGGAATTAAGTAAGCATTGAAAGGAGTCAAGGCCTCAACAAAAAATGCCTTAAAAAGAATTGTGAAGTGGTTTTTACATGCAGGTGTGCCAGCACATACAGCATCCAGTCCATATTTTCAGCCGATGGTAGATGCAATTGCAAATGCTAGGCCTAATGTAAAAGCCCCCACACCTCGCTACATTTATAATGTTTGGCTCGAAGAGGAGTACAATGAGTTGAAGGCATAGGTCGACGACTTCAAAAATGTATAGAAGCGTGGTTGTACCATTACATGTGATGATTGGACAGGGACCACCAGGAGATCCATGATTAACTTCTTTGTGTATTGCAGCGAGAGCATTATTTTTTTGAAGTATGTGGATGCTTTCAACAACAAAAAATAATGATCATTTGTACAGACTAATAAATGACGTGGTAAAGAAACTTGGTGAAGATAATGTTGTGCAGGTGGTCAGTGACAATTAAGCAAGCTACAATGCAGTTAGTAGATTGTTGATGCAAAAGAGGAAGTATTTGTACTGGGTGCTTTGTGCAGTAAATTCCATTGACTTGATGATAGAGGACATAGGCAAAGAACCTTTATTGTTGAGGTGGTAGAGCAGGCTCAGATGATCACCAGATTTATTTATAGTCATAATATGATCCTACACATGATGAGGGAGTATACAGGTGGACGAGATCTCCTTCGTACTAACCCTACCAGATTTGCATCCAACTTCATCTCTTTAGAGAGCCTGATGAAGTACAAGCATCAGTTAGCCCAGTTAGTCCACTCTGACGATTTTCTGGAACATATAGGGACATTAAGGGCCGATGCTAAGGATGTTGTCATGGTAGTGCAAACGTTGATTGGAGAAAAAACTTTTTGGGATAAAATTTCTCGCTATTTGAAAGTGGTTGACCCTCTTGTACATGTTCTGAAGTTGGTTGATGAAGCTGACAAAAATGATATGGGATATTTGTATGAGACAATGGATAGAGCAAAGGAACACTTGAGGGTAAACAATCGTACATCTTTTAGAAAATGGTGGAGGATCATCGATGATAGATAGGAGTCGACTCTCTATCATAATCTCTATGCTGCTAGTTAATTTTATTTCTTTTCTACTTGATTTTATTTAATTAATATTAATGACATTTATTTTGATAACTAATAAACCTTAATTCAAATGCAAGGTATTTTTTCAACCCATGATATCAATATGAAGAGAGCATGCACAATGATGGAGAGGTCCTTCGAGGCACAACCAATGTCATTACTATAATATCAAGGAATACGAACGAAAGGATAAATGCCTTAACAGAGGTAACATACAAAGTAAGAGTTTATGGAAATCCAGTCTTCTATCATTAACTTATGTCATTCACATTTATTTTGTAGATGAAGAGATTTAAATTAAAGATTGGCATTTATAGAGATGAGGACGTCAGGGCCACAGTAATAAGGACAACTCCAGGTGAATTACATAATAAATAGCCAAACACTCAATTTAATGAATTACTACCATTAATCATTAATATTATCTTTTTCTTTTTTCTTTTTTTTTTGCAACAACTGAATGGTGAATTTATATTAATTATACAAAAGATGCCACAAACCCTTTGGCATATATTGCAGTGAGAGTACTCAGTCAAACCTCTTCTTCCAATTAGTGTGAAAGAAACTAGAGTACATTCAGTCTCATTCACACGAAGGTTTGTAATAGATTGGGTGTTTTTAGACTGGAGAAGCTGGTGTATTGTCACTACAATATGCGCCTAAAGATCTGGCAGATTTAGGAAAGACAGAGACTTGAACAACAGAGATTCATAGAGTTTGTTGGCAGAGCAGTTGATGAGCCTCTGCATTAGATTGACATAGATGAACTGTTGGATGAAGAACACCCATTGCATTCTTGAGTGGAGACTTGAGCAGCCAGAGATGCTCAACCTGAGTTTGATCCTCATGCTCAGAGTTGGGCAGGAGGTGAATTAGGTGGAGTAGTTGCTCGAGATCTTGAATTTCAGGCAACAGACGAAGGAGATACATCTGTTCTTCAGAGGCGTTGAAAGTCAACCACACTACCAGACATTGCTAGAGTTTCTGCCTCTCAACCAGCTGTTGAACCCAAAAAAAATAATTTCATATACAGACATACAGATTTGCATTGTATGAGTATGCATATATGACGCATGCTCGCGTCGATGTGAAATTCCCATAGGAGAATACACATGCATAAGCATGACAATATGTTCATGAAGGACCATGTCATGCAAAATAAAATGCACGCCTATGATATAGGTGAATACTAGAAATCCATAAGGAACCACGGGCTCGTATTGCGAGGGCAGCGGAGTAGAAGACATACCTAGGCCACGAAGGCCTTAATCAGATTTTTTTTAGGAGCCTGAGGCAGCCCCAAGTTGCTTGCTTCGGCTCCCGAAATCAGCTCCCGAACCGCCCTTGCAATGCTCGATAATGGGACCCGATGGGAGACCCCAAAATGCAGCGATAAATGAGACCCCGAACGCTGCAAAACAAGGGTCAAAATCAGTCCCAAAGTGGACTAAAGTCTGTCCCGAAATGGGGTGAAATCAATCCTAAAACTCCCCAAAAATGGCCCCGAAATGGAGGCCCAATAAGGGGAGAGATAGGCCCAATAAGTAGCCCTGTGGGTGGGGTCAATATGAGGCCCAATAAGCCCCCAAAATGGGCCCAAGTTCAGTCCCAAGGTGGACTGAAATCTGCCCCGAAATAAGGTGAAAACAGTTTAAGAACTCACCTAGATCAGCCCCGAGACGGAGGCCCAATATCGGGAAAGATAGGCCCAATAAACAGTCCAATGGAGGAGCTCAAAAAGAGGCCCAATGGGCACCTCTAACAGGCCTAAATCTGTCCCGGAATAGGCCAAAACCAGTCCCGAAATAGGGCCGAAATAGCCTCCAAACTTGCCTAAAATAGTCTCAAATGAGGGCCCAATGGCAAGGGAGATAGGCCCAATAGGTGGCCCGATAGGTGGCCCAATAAAAAAACCCAATAAGGAGCTCAAATGGGCCAAGAAATCAGTCCTCAAGGGGGACCAAATCTGCAGGCCAGAAGGAGGAAAAAAAAATCTGAAAGGGGAAGTGGATTTTTCCTAAAGGGGAAGTGGACCCCTCTCTCCCATCCCCTTTATTTAAATAGGCCAAGAAGGGGGAGGAGAGAGAGGGGGAACCGGTGGGGGGAGCCCCCCACCGGTTGGGAACCCCCCACCGGTTCCAAGAGGGAAACCGGTGGGGGGGGGAAGAGGGGTTCCCTCCCTCTCTTTCTCCTTTAAAAATTCAAAAAATGGGGGGGAGGGGGTGTGTTTAATGGGAGGTTTAAATGAGGGATCTTAACCCCATTCACATGGGTTAAGAATCCCATGTGGAAACCCTCTTTAACTCCATCTTAAACCCCCTTTCACACCTAGCCCAAACCTGAAGTTAATGGGGTTAAACCCGTTTCACATTGGCCTAAACCCAAACCCCCAAAATCTGAAAAGAATCTCCCATTTAATGGGCCCCAAAAAAGCAGAAAAAGGAAGGAAGTGGGGGAGGGGAACACCCCCCACCGGTTTTGGGAAACCGGTGGGGAGATCCCCCCACCGGTTCCCAACCGGTGGGGGGGTCCATGGCCGGTGGCCATTCCCCCCACCGGCTGGAACCGGTGGGGGTGCCCACCTTTCCCCCCCCTCTCTCCCTCTTTGTTTGCTCTCTCTCACCCTCTCTTGCCATCTATTGGCCAATGAGGAATAAAAAAAATAATAATAAAAATGGGGGAGGAAAGAGGCCCCAACCGGTGGCTCCCCCCACCTTGCTCCATCCGGTGGCTCCCCCCACCGGGTCTAAAATTGGGCCTATAAATAGGACCCCAAGGCTCCAATGCAAAGGAGGACCAAGCACACCACAAGTGCACACCATAAGCCTATAGGCTGCCCACATATAAGGGGGAGATTGTGGTGAAATTGTGAGGGAGAGTGCTGCCAATTGAAGACTAAATTCGGGTTTTTTAACCCGGGTTTGCTGCGAATTTGGGAGTTCTTTCGTCCCGGGGAGCTCTCTCCTAAAGTTCAATCCTAAGGGGAAGCTCTGCCGAATTTTATTTGTAAAATAGTCTTATTATAAGGCGAAATATTGCTGAAATAAAATCAGAATTTCTGTGCTTATGTGTGTCATTTAAATTTTATAATTATCATACATTTTAAAAAAAAAAGAAAATAATATGTATATATGTATATATTTTCCTAAAACTAAATAAAATTGTGTACATCCATAACCTAACCCTAACCTCACCCCGTAAATAAACCAAATTCAGAAATCTGCATAAAAATTATAATTAAACCCAAGGATAATTCATAATTAATCAATAATTAATTAATCAATAAAAATCCACGAAATTAATTAAAAATCAGAAAAAAATCAGTAAAAATCTGTAAAAAAACCTGAAATATGATACAAATATCATAATAAATTCAAATACCCTTATATATTTAATTAATTAATCAGCTAATTAAATTAATCAAAAAAAAAGAATAAAATTAATAAAAAAAATCAGAGAATTAGAAATCTGAAAGAATGTTAAATCATTAACCATATATCTAAAAACTTAATGTAAAATTACGAAAATACCCTTGTGCGTAATATTTACACATATAACCCTGAAAATGCTAAAAAATCATGTTATAAGCAGAATTTCTGCTCATATAGTCTGATATCATTAAATACGAACCCTAAGACTTAAAAATCCGGTTTTAAGGTAAAATTACTAAAAAACCCCCATATGTTTGAAAATCAATTCCCTAACTCCTATAAAGCTTGAAAACCTCTAAAATTCACTTCTATATGTTTATAAGCCACTATATTTCCATAAAACCCCCATAATTACATAAAAACCCCTGAGAGTGGATAATTGCAAAAAAGCCCCTGTGGGACTAAAAATTGGGAATTGACCCGTATAACCTTGAACCAATCCACCTAACTTGGAACCAATCCTAATAGTCGAGAATCAATCCCGAATCACATAAAAATTGTCCCCCGAACCGGGGTGAGGTTAAAGATTCACCCTAAAATATACCTTCATCTGCATACGCATACGCTTCCTATAGTAGTAGTTTTGCATGACTAAGGGCATCATACGGACGGTTAATCAAGGGTTGCCGAGCAGTTGCTCAGCGTAATTAACACTGACCGAGGTCAGTGGAGAGAGGTCATATACTCGAATCTTCGCCTGATTCGAAGTCCCGGATTCCCTGAGGGCTAATCCCAAGCTCTCATAATCCGATAAAAAAATATAAAACTGACCTATAATCCTCTAGATAAACAACAAAAATGGACTTCCGAATAATCCGACATAGGAGGAGAGATATGTCTAGGTCAGGTCCCGACGCCAGGGTTAGAAAAACCTTCGACGCAAACACCAGCACTCAGGAGATCAGCTACTTAGGTGGATCCATATAGAAGAAAGGACAAAGAGCCAGCGAGACCTTCATTGCAGTCATCTAACAAGAAAAAGAAAAAATGATCAAAAGGAAAGTTTAAACAACGAATGGACCCATCGGAAGAAGAATAAGGGGGAGACACAGTTAGAATTCAGCAGATTAGAGAGACACTTGAGGACACCCCAGCTTTATCACCTCACTTGGCCAACATGTACGAGGCAAAGAGACAAACCTACAGGCGTAGAAGGCGGCGGCTCAGGAAAACAGGCCAAGTGGAGAGTGATGAGTTCCACTCAAGATGATGATGATGGAGATGGTGATGATGATGGTGATGGTGTTGTTGTTGCTGCTGGATTATCAGGAGGTTTTGGACTTGGGAGCAGTTATTTAGGATACGAAGATTACTCTGCACCTCCGAATCATTTTGAAAGAACTCAAAGCGAAAGGCAAGGATAACAAGGGAGATTTGAAGGTCAACAGAGACAGGCAGGATATGATTGGCCCAGCTGGGAATATGGATCTTCTTATCTGCCCATTTTTCACCCCCCCATATTGTCGTATTCAGACATCAGCAGCACTACTGAGGGGTATTCAGTATGGCATTTATGTCCCTCCAGCACAATCAGGAGAAAACTCAAGCCAACAAGTAAACACACATCGAAGTATTCAAAGGGAATTCAAAGACCTCGCTAACTCCTTGTTTGACTATAGGATCTCGCATACATGTCGGCAGATTATAGGCCCCAACTCAAACTTATGAGCTAGATGATGAAGGATCACAAATGTGACCTTTCTAAGGTATTTTTTATTAATTTCATGTAAAATACATTATAATGTCTTTTTTAATTAGTACACAACAATAATTATTAGCGAGTTATTTGACTTTAATGTTTATTTTTTATGGATGTGCATGATTTGCATTCATTTTTATTGTACATTCGTCAATAATATGTATACAATTTTTATTTTTTTATTTTTTTTATTTTTTCAGATTTTTTTATTATTTTTTTAATAGGGCCGATCCGGACTGGCCAGTCTTCATTAGGATCAACCGATCCGGCCGATCCCGATCGGATCAAGATCGACGGGTCCGATCCTGGGACCCGACCCGACCCGGAATTTCATGCCTGAGATTGGATCAGGTGAAAAAACCATCATGTGTATGTAAATCAATCAAAGTTGTATGTTGGATAAACTCCCAAAGCTACCGATCCTACAGACCTCTCCTCGAGAGAGGTAGTAGCATTAAAATCACCTACCACACACCAAGGTCTGCCAACTTGGGCCTGCCATCTTAATAAACCAACCCAGGGTGCCTTTCTCTCTTCCCTCTCTTGAGGGTCATACACCCTATAGGAACCCATCATCCACACATCTGAAAATAACATAAATAGCATATCTACCAACAAAAGAATCCACTACCTCCACAACGAACTCATTCCACAGCACTATGACTCCTCCAGAATGACCAACAGCCGGCGAAGCTACACCCTTGTTTAGTCTCAACCCCCCAATCTCCCTCCAATCAACACCATTCACTTCATTTTAGTTTCCTGGATACATAAGATGTCCACTCTGCACCTCCTAAGAATATCCCACACCGCCACCCACTTCTCCCCGCTACACAACCCCCTAACATTCCAAGATAATATCTTCATAGTTAACCAGTAGGACCCCTCTCCCCTTCGCCACGACAACCCCCCTCCGCCACTTCCCTCTCACCCCTTTTACACGGTCTACCTCTCTTCGCCCCTATAGCCACACTCAATTGCCACCTATTGCGAATTTTCTGAAACACAGCATGCATATCCTTCTCCACCCCTTCAGCAAAGACCCATATTTTGAGGGCCACTTCCTTCGCCTTGAGCTCTAAAAAGCTCTCCATC
The DNA here is from genome assembly GCA_030544215.1 of Zantedeschia hybrid cultivar. Lineage (NCBI taxonomy): Eukaryota > Viridiplantae > Streptophyta > Magnoliopsida > Alismatales > Araceae > Zantedeschia > Zantedeschia hybrid cultivar. The sequence goes on along the minus strand of JARZZO010000014.1, from coordinate 1,464,882 downwards.
TCTGGCAAAATCTTCTTGACCTCATCCTGGTTAACCTCTCCTGCCTTCGACGGAGGTGACTCCGAGACCACCTCTACCTCCTCCTGCACTGCCCCACTAACTTAGACCCCTCGTCCCCTGGAGCATCCAGAAGGAGATGCACAGCCGAAGGGGACTCATTGGTTCTGGCCTTGGCCCCGAAAGACGCTGCATCCGTCTGTTGTTCTAACCGGAGAATGAGAAAGCCCAACTCCAGCTACTGATCTTCTGCCTCTAGGAGAATGGCAGCTTCAGATGCCCACTGTAGTGGAGCTCCCACAGCTTTGCTCCCCTCACAAGCATCCACAGCCTGCAACCAGCTGCTACTGCCCCCCTCCGTTGCAATCACCTAATGCCCCTCCAAAGGGGGCTCCTCCGACCCCACCGCACCGAGCCGAGCTGGGTCCATTCCAGCACAAGAGATCCCCTATCGTTGGCCTGCCCCTACCACCAACATCTGAGGAGCGACGTCGCCTTCGTCGGACTGTCCCTCCAGCTCCGCGCTCTTCCTAGAGCTGCAAGAACACCTTCCAACCGCCATTGCCTGCATCACATCCACAAAGGAGCCTCCCATGGCTATCAGGAGGAGAAGGCAACAATCCTCGGGCCTGGGATCGGGTCCTGCTCGAGGCGGTGAATCGGGTAAGTTACGGGTCCGAGACTCAATACTCGATCCTTCCCGAGGTCCGGCTCGACCACAGGGAATAACCAGATCAACCTCGTATCAGGAGTGAAAAGAAGGGCCCTTCGAATTTGAAAGGATCTTTGCGCGTTTGCCACTTACCCCTACCTAAAGATCGTCTTCAACCTCCAGTTGCCTCCCCTGAAGCCCCAGGCCTCCTTCCCATATTGCAGCGGCGATGGCGAGGGGGAGACAACCTGGACCTCCACAGGGAACGAACGGCCCTAGAAGCTCACAATGCCCTCTGGGAAGATCCAACTTGCCAAGGACCCACATGGCCCCTTCCACTACTAGGACATTACCCCCATCCGCCATCCGCAGGGGTCCTCCCTCCCAAATGTCGACTTCCTTCATGATATATTGTAGGCCCACCAGGTCACAGAGAGGGATGGGGACATACCAGCTTAACCAGGACCCTCATAAGAGGCGCCTCTAGGTGCCTGCCGAAATGAAGCTCCCACAGGGAAAACTGGAGGACCACCCCATCGGAAGCTAAAAAACCTGCCGCCACCAACTCGACAGCCTGCTCATCCAAACGTGCGATGGCCAAGAAACAGCTTCCCATCTCCCTCAACTCCCAAGGCCCAGTAGACTCCTCCCTACTCATAAGCAGCTCCTTCACAAACTCCACAGCCGACCTGCTAATCAGTGGGGTGATGCGCACACATCGCCTCAGCCTACTCAGGCAAGATTCCAGGAGCTCCTCCCGCAGAGGCACAACCAAGAGAACATTGGGCTCCTCCTGGGGCCTATATCTCCCAGTAATCCTCCTTCCTCCCCCCACGACCTCCGCAAACGAGCCTCCCCTCAAGAAGCAGGACATCCGGATATAATCGAAGCCCCCACACCTAAGGCACCTCACCGGAGCCTGGCAATCCCTGGTAGGGTGTCCACTACCGAAGCACTGCCCACATCTCCTAGTCCTCACTGACGGCCCTCCCTTCCTTCCTCTCAGCAGACCAGCACTCCCTAATGGAATAGGGTTGGCCCATGAGGTGAACGGAGGGATATGGATGTCGCTATGCATCTCAGCCTCTTCAAGCTCGTCAACGGCGCGGTCGGTGTCCCAAAAAATTGGGTAAAGATCCACCAAAGTGGGTAGCCTTAATCGTGTGTGAGAAGGAAAGCCCGAAAGCTGTTCTCGTCCCTGTCAGGGGAGATGCCAACCATCTCTCCTTTTAACGAACACTTTTTATCTTCTAATATTAATTGTGGGTTTGCTGCCTTCCAAGATGTCACAGACTAATAGTTACTGGGGGCCAAACCTGAACAATTAAAGAACCACTGAGGAACGTATCATGCCTATTGAAAAAGTGCATTAGCATTGTTGTCAACTCTCAGTACAAAAGATCATCTAAATTAATAACCACTTCACATGATGGGCCAACATAACAAATGACACGCACACATGCATTCATGCGCACACGCGTGCACACAGACTTAGCATGCCCAGTTGCCCACAGCCTAACAGTTAATATTATAACTGGGGGCCAAACCTGAACAATTAAAGAACCACAGAGAGACATATCATGCCTATTGAAAGAGTGCATTAGCATTGTTGCCAACTCTCAGGAAAAAAGATCATCTAAGTTAATAACCACTTCCCATGAAGGTTAACATAACAAATGCCAACTGAGAAAATGCCATATACAGACGGAAATATATCCTTACCTTAGCCTGCCAACCTCTTCTTTGTGAGATGCTGCAGCGGCTAACGCAAAACGCCTCTTACCATCTAGTGCTGTTAACCTCTACTTTCAACATAAACAAAATGTGAACAAAAAGATAACCTTATATTAACAACTTTAAAATAAAAAATATATATACCTCAAATGTATTAATCAGTTCTTTATCATCACTTAATGAGTCACGTGCCGCTGCAGCTTCAACAGAAATTGACATCATCCCTTCCACATCCTATAGAAAACAACACCAACAGGGGAGGAATTTTTTATTTTTTTTTTTGAAACGTGGATATTATTACATCGTATATAAAATTGAAAACAGGCGAAAACCCTAATAAATTCCCTCTATACAAAAATGCACCAAAAAGGTGCACCCTCAAGAGTCCCCCAAAGGAACAAAAAAGGGTGAACTATTCACATCATCATTACGAAAGGCCATAGCCCACTCACTCACTGAGTGGCTCAAAAAAGTGCAAATTCTCTCCGGAGTTGAAGCTTCCTTTGCGAAAGATCCTCCTATTTTGCTCAACCCATATAGTCCAAAAGGCAGCACACAAGGTAACAAAGAAAAAAAAAAGGCAGTTTTATCAAACTGCAGAAGGCTTTCCACATAAATCACAGAAAAAAACACAAAACATTGTCACATGCATAATGTACAGCTAATATTTAAAAATACAATAAGAAAATGGCATTCTATAGAAACACCAACATGTTCTCCGTGCAAACCTTTATAGTTGTGTTCAAATTGTTCCTGGCATTGCTAAGGAGTTTTATCTTGTCATGGTTTTCAATCAACGTTTGACATTCTAGACACAACCTGATGCATCAAAGTCATACGACATTAGAAGCCAATGGAATAATACCTCAGCTCTTAGTATAGCATTTGTCTACATAAATAAATCAAAAAACACAAATCATCATGGACATACTTTTCAATGGATAAGAAATTGTCACGGAGTTGGTTTATTGTTTTTTGAGATAAAGCAAGTGCTTCTATGCCAGACTGCGCCTGTTCAACCTGCAGAAATACAATAATTTTAATCAACAACACTTTCTCGAAAGTGCGTAGCACCATAAGTTATCAATTTTAATCAAAGATACTTGAATTGCAAATAGTGTTAGAGGGAGGGGATTCCTTAAGGCATTGAGGATCCTGCTGTATGAGAATTCAGAGCTACAAATTACTACCTTATCCATCCATTTGTATTTTGTACGTGGGGTAAGGGGCGTGCTCAATCAGTGAAAAAACAAGCCAAGCCAAACTAAAAATTCAGTTTGTTTTGGTTGGGGAAAGTCCACTTGATTCAGTTTTTAGTAATTTTGAAACCAATCCAAGCTGAAAAAAACAAACCAGAGCATATTTGAATCAAAGCATATTTCATACTAAATTAAAGTGTGCATACAAGATTCAGAATGAACATATGCATAGAGACCTTGGTGTAGCTCCAATTGACGTCAAGGTTAGGGAAAATAGGCTTAGATGGTTCAGACATGTACATTGTCGTCCAAGTTCAACGCTGGTTGATGGTGCAATCAAATTCATTGAGAAAAAGGACTCAGGGAATGCCTAAAATAATGGTTTGATATAGCAAGAAAAGGCATGACTTCCCTAGGTTTAGCTACAAACATGACCTCAGACGTATTAAAGTGGTGGAAGGGATTCACAAAGCCAACCCCAAATAAATGGAATAAGGCTCTGAAGATGATGACGACGTTGCATGTATTATTGGAAAATTGTTTTTACTCTATATATGTACATATACATTAAAAAATAAAGTATTTTTTATTCATTCTCAACGACACATGCATAAAAATACAGTACAAATATAAATACATTAATTGGATAAAACAGAACTCTTCAATTTGATTTGGTTCAATCTTGGGAAGACTGATGGGAATCGAAGAGTTGCCGTAGAGAAGGCAAGAGTTTATTTTTATATTTTATTTGGCCCATTAGAAGCCCACTCGGTGTATTTTCATTTTTTAAAATATTTTAGATCCGAATTTTTAAACGTTTATTTTGAATTATCGGTATTTTAGCCATTAGGTTTAGGGTTTGAGATTGATTTGCTTTAAATAGTGATGTAATCCCTCCTTTGAGAACTAATGAAGAATTTTTTAAAAGTTTTGAAGTTATGCAGCCTCCAGGATGAAGTTCCTCTTTGGGTGAGATGCCATAAACCCCCTTCCTCTCAAGTGTGATGTCGGCAACCTCTCTAACTCCCCCTTTCTTCCCCTTCTTGTCCCGCATGAAATTGGTACCAGAGCCCAAGCTCGATCCGTCATGCCCTTCGCCGCTCCGCTGGATTCCTATCTCTTTTTCTTCCTTCCTACTGATCTCTCCCGTAGAGGAGAAGATGCCGAGAGAAGCCCCCTGCCCTCCTTCCTTCTCTCTCCCGCAGCAAAACTCCCTCTCTCTTTCTTCTATTCCTTCTCTCTTCAAACAAAAAATCATGGTTATTGCACCATGCTCTTCCACCACCCCAACCTCTCTCTCTCTCAACCTGTCTCCCTCTCTCCCTCACTCGATCTCTATTTATCTCTCTCTCTTCCCCTCAGTTTCACCGAAAACAAAGAAGAAAAAGGAGGAGGAGGAGTAGACAAAGAGAGCAAACTTGGAGATCCCTGGGTCACCGCGGCCGTACCAGTGCCGCTGGCAGGCAACTGCAGCTCTACCAGTGCCACTGGCAGGCCCCTCACATTGTCTGCTCCTGCCACTACAGCTACCGCCGACAGTCCCTGCCGGCACTGCCGGTGCTGCCCACTAACCCCACCACCATTCACCAACACCCCCCACGCTCTCTCTTTCAGGGTTTGGGTAGGAGGTGGAAGGGGAGAAAGCAGGAGCCCCCAGTGCCCCTCCTTTTCAAGTCAAGTCAAATCAAGTTTGAGAAGGCTAACTTAAGGGCCCAAGCCCTTCTACTTCAACCTGGTCTAGCCTTGGTCCCAAAGTGGTATGCACCACCTCGGCACTATAGCGAACCGCTATAGTACCCACACCAGGCCAACCCCCTACAGAGCCTTTCTCCCATCCTATGCACCTGGGCACATTGTGTTGGGCGATGCAACATGATATCTTAGTGCATTGCTCATGTTTAAAGGCCGCTTCATGCTCCGTTCGACGTGCCGGTCACACCGCCGGCTTCCCCGCAGCGAGGTCGACCTCATCCAACATGTTGCATGCCCGCGTCATCTCGTTTTGTATGCCCGCCTCAAAGGCCTATGTCAAACATCGAGGACGCATCAATACTCCGTTTTACGTAACGATCATACGAGTAGCTTACTCACAACAAGGCCAACTCATCCAATGTGCTGACACTATCGGTGTGCATCGTTTTGCATGCAGCACATCCGTACGCCCCGCGAATGTCCGTTTGCGCATCCCAAGGCCTGCATCAGCTACCTCAATTTACGTGTTGACCTTCAAACGTTTCTAACCATGTGGCACACTTTCTGAGATGATGGCCACAAACTATTTGAGCATGCGTTGGGTTCCGTTAAAGGAAGACCTTGAACCGATCAGATCAAGCTGAAGAGTGACATTAAGAGTTATTGTGCGAGAATAGATGGACCAAAAGACAGTTTACGAGGCTGACCCATCATTGATCGAGGAGTATGAAAGTCAAATGAAAGATGTATATATTATGAAGACAATCCAGCACTAGTAGATGAGTATTTTGGAGAGGTTGAGTCCAAGATGTTGGAAGCAAGGCTAGACATAATTCCTGAAGTCTATTTTGAGGTCATTCCACATTCATGGCCGAGCAGAATATACTGGACAAGAAGAGGCAGTCAAAGATGTGATCAATCAGCTAAAGATCATTCAAGACCCCATCAGTCAACGTGACTTTGACCACATATGGGGGGACTTGAGGCGCGCTTTCCGCCTCAAGTTGAGGCATTCTTCCGCATGATGATCGAAGAGGCATTTGTGTTGTTTCCTAGATTTGTTGTTCTCATCATTCTCCTCTTAATACTACCGCACTTCAAAACTCAAGGAAGAGTTTTCTCAAACCTAGAGAGAATGATGAGAATCCAAGAGTTGCGGAAGCGAAAGCAAGAGTCTATTTTATATTTTATTTAGCCCATGAGAGGCCCACTTGATGTATTTTCATTTTTTTTTAATTTCAGGTCTGAATTTTAGACATTTATTTTCAATTAAGGGTATTTTAGTCATTAGGTTTAGGGTTTGAGATTGATTTGCTTTAAGTAGTGTTGTAATCCCTCCTTTGAGAAGTAATGAAGAATTTTTGAGAAGTTTTGAAGCTGTACAGCCTTAGGGATGGAGTTCCTCTTTGGGTGAGATGCCTAAACCCCCTTCTTCTCTGGTGTGATGTCGGCAACCTCTCTAATTCCCCCCTTCTCCCCCTTCTTGTCCCGCATCAAAGACTCTCCCCAAATAAAGTCAAAAGACCCCGAACATGAGTCTTATTATGCATTGTTCCTGTTTAGTGTCATTTTCTGGTTCGTACAGTTTTTCTATAAATCTTCACCACACATTCATGTTGTCAAGGTTTCTACGGTTCTCATACCACAGGTGTGGAATCAAGATCCACACATTACTAATGAACAACAATGAAAAAAGAATCAAGCTCAATAAAGGAATGAAAAATGTGTTGGATCAGCTAATTGACCCAATTCCAACACATGTTAGGTCAAACCTTTGGACGGAGCAGCAGACCCTTCCCAATAGTTAGAAAACGATTACTTTCCTAACCATTAGGACTTTTAGGTCACCCATAAAAAATAGCTGGATATGGCTAGGAGGGGCCAAGAGAGCTATAAATAGCCCACATTGAACCTCCTGAAGCCCTCATCTGCTTATCTATATGTTTGAACAAAATTATCCCACCTCATTTTATTACGGTTTTACCCTAAACAAATATATGTGAACGTGCACATATACATGAAGTTAAGGAAACTAGGGTTTATACATGCATGCAAGCCAATGAAAAGTTAGGGTTTTATCTTAAACACATGCATGTACATGACGTATGCATGTGTGAAAATCAAACTAGAGTTTATGATCCTTATGCATGCAATACAAATAAACATGCATGGCATGTATATGTACATGAGGAAAAAAAGAAGCAAGAAAAGAATAATACCTGCAGCAGAGAAGCAGGGCAGCCACAGCAGAGGCAGCAACAACACCAGCAGCTGCAGCAGTGGGGACAGCCACAGGGGACTGTGGTCCCCTTTTTTGGCCCTGCGCCTAGAAAAAAAAAGGGGGAGAGAGAGAGAGAGAGAGAGAGAGAGATGGTGTCCCCTCTCTCTCTCTCGGCTCTATCTCTCCCCCTCTCTCTGCAGATGGCACTGGTGCGGGTGCCACCCACTCCCCCCCCCCCCTCCCCCAACCAGTGGCCTCCTTGGAGCCTATAAAAAAGCCCTAATGGCCATTTGCTACAGGAGACACACGCATACGGACAGAAGAAGAGACAGAAGAAAAAAAAAAAAAAAAAAAAAAAGAAGAAGAAGAAGAAGAAGAAGAGGCCGGCATGCTGCTGCCAAGACCATTGAAGAACCCCTGTGAAGGATATTTTGTGCATGATAAAAAAAGGGGAACATGAGAATTTATTAATTTAAGAACTTTGTAACCATATTAATAATGTTAGGGGTTCATTTACACTATTGGTTTGCTCTTATTAGTAGAGTGGCCAAGTAATCCATGGTTCATTCCCCCTAATAGAAGGGCCAATCTTTGTATAATATGATTCTCTAAATAAAATGAATGTTAAGACAATCTTGTGCATGTTTCATTAAGTTCAAATACATGTTGTGTTATGTGATCCCCTTAAAAATTAAATATGCCCGGATCCTCATATTGGTTGAACGGCCGATTAAGTGGGCAATTCCTCCATATTGGTTGGAGGGCCTTTAAGGACTATTCTTAATTATGTGGCAGCCTCATGCCCTATTGATTAAATTTAGTCCTCGTGCTTCCCTCTTCTAAAGTAAATTTGTGGAGATGCTGCCAAAGTCTTGTCTCAATGATTTCAATAATCTCTAAAGGATGATTAAAGGATATTGTTCAAATCCCTTGGTGTCCTTTAAGGGGTCTTAATGAGGATCTTGTCCGAGGACATATCCTCTTAATACCACTTAAAGATTATGGTTTTGTGCATTCTTATGCAAACCTAAAGTCCTCTAAATATCCTTTAGGGTATCCTTTTAAAGTCTCTAAGAGGTTCTTTAACAAAAAATGAACACTAAAATGATGACTCTTATGCATGGTGCATAAAGGAAACATGTCTATTCCATTGAATGTGATGTGATCCTCAATTCCTTTTCATGTATGTCATTTTATAGGACTTCATTGGACGGTTAATCAATGGTTGCCAATTGGTGATTGGTGTAATCAACACTGATCGAGGTCAGTGGGAAGAGGTCAAATGCATGGATCCACGCCTGATCCAAAGCCTTAGACTCCCTGAGGACTAATTCTAAGTTCTCTAAGTCTACACCTTAAAACAAAAGGAACCCTTTTTCGAAAACCTAAAATCTTTTTTTTAATATTTTTCGAAAATGAAGTCTCACACTATCCCTTTTTTATTTTTGTGGGTGGGTGGGTTGGGGGTTGTTGTGGGGGAGTCGATATAAACAAAACAAAACAAAACAAAAAAACCATTATGGGGAAATGAGACCTTAGACTATAACCTAGCATAACATGGACTACTAATAGATGTTGTTTCCACAACCGATGAGGAAGACACAGCCAAATTGCTACAAAGAAAAGAAAAGGAAGAGAGAGAAACCCAGATGGCCCATCAAATTTTGCTAGGCATTCTTTGCTGTTTTCAGATCTCCTTGTGTTCTTCTTTACCCCCCGATCACATCTTCCTCAGCAAGATGGAGGCGACACACATCCACAATCTAGCAAATCACCATGAACGGTTTTGCTAGGGTGTCTTCCCCTCTTGCTAATCACCATTAGCAGTGGATTTCTTTTCAGCTTCTTTTCAAAGCAACGGAGAGAGCTAACAAGAATGCAAGGATGCTTTAACCTTCAGCATTCATTTAATAAGAATCTATCATTTCTATCATTCATGTTTAAATCATGATTTTTTTGCTCCATTTTATATCTTTAGTTTAGCATATCTATACTATATATATAAAACAGAGTTCTCTGGTGCCACGTGTCAACACCAGAATTCTTTGTTTCCCTCCAAAATTTCTCTCTCTCCCTTCCCTATTAATGTCTATGTCTCCTATTAATTCTCTCTATTAATTCTAGCTCTCCTCCTCTTTCTCATTAATTCTCTCTCTCACCATCTCTCTCTCCCCCTCTCTCTCATTAATTATCTCTCTCCCTTCTCTCTCTCATTAATTCTCTCCCTCTCCCCTCTCTCTCTCATTAACTCTCTCCCTCTCCCCTCTCTCTCTTTGCCTAAGTAGTAGTAGTAGTAGTAGTAGTAGTAGTATTATCCTCTTTCACATTTTTCTCTCTCCCTATTAATATTTCTCTCATATTTTTTTGTCCCTTATTATTATTATTGTTGTGGTTGTTGTTGCAATCTCTTGAGATAATAATAACTAATTTTGACATCATCATCGTCATTATTATTACTATTATTATTAGGGTAGTCTCATGAGATAATAATAAACTTTGATATTAATATTATTATTTTGAAAATTATTATTATTATTATTATTATTATTAAGGAGACCAGTCGCTCTCTCACTTTTCTCACTCATATTATTATTGTTGTTGTTGTTGTTGTTATTGTTATTATTATTATTATTGGGACAATCTTTTGAGATAATAATAATAAATTTTGATATTTATTATCATTATGGGGATAGTCTCATGGGATAATAATAACTAATTTCATTATTAATGGGACCAGTCTCTCTCTCATTTTTCTCCCAATTTATATTTCAACACAACATTTATTGGGATAATCTCATGCGATAATAATAATAACCTTCAGTTCACGTTTTAGTTTTCTCTCTCAATCCATATTTCAATTGAATACAATGGTTCTGAGCTTTTAATGTTTACCAAACAACTCATCTAATATTCATAGAAAAAATGTTAGTATTTCTGAATATATATTCTACTATAATTATTTTATTCATTCCTTCAAAAAATGTAAAAGATTAACTTCACTTATATTAATTATATAATTTTTTTATTCAAATATGTCACTTGGCCGTGCATCGCACGTTGATTGCAACTAGAAATTTTCTATTTTTGACATGTTTTCACATTTCCACATTTTTTTAGGGTCTGACGAGGCTACATTAGGGCCAACCCTGGTCGATCCATTGGCCAGGCCAATATAATTGGGTCAGAATTGGGCAACCCACCCAGATTGTGCCAGTCAATCCAGAGCCCAATCCACCCCTTGAAGCTTTGTTTCTGGCATATAACTATAAGAATGAGAAGCATGGAGAAGGCATAGGAGGGTAGCAGGAACAAGTTAGCACGATAATTTTCCAGTTTAACAGTTTTGAATTTTCTTTAAACGTACCCAACTTTTTGGATGTGTCCCAAAAGTTTACCGGCAGCCCAGTCCAAAAGTGGGCCAGGTCTGAGAGCCCATTTTGGCTGGTCCAATTCATCAACAGCCTACCATAATTAATTATTAACATATAAATCTTCCCAATGTCAAAAGAAACCATCCTTGACAAACTCGAACATATTAGAGAGCACAAGAAGGTCAGCATTAACAGAATCAAAGCTGCCTCACCTGCTCTGCAACCATTGTGCTGAGTTGAGCATCATTTGCCTGAAGAAGCATACAGTAAATATCACCAAGTCAGATTTGCAGCAGACATATACAGAAATCTAGACCAATGTACAGAAAATGCTCATTACAGTGAAAAACTGATTGAATCAATAACCATGCATATGAAACAATGACAAAGAACTTTTCTTGGATAAGTTGTATCAAGATGTTCAATATCACAACTATATCATCATTGAATTAGTTAATCCTACTAAGTGACAAATACAGGAATTTCCAAGAATTGTTCCTGGAAGGTGACAGCTGTGGACAGATTTGCACAAAGTAAATGACAATGATCAATAAAAGGGTAAGCAGAAGTCAAGGGATCAATAGGGGAAAAAACTGGGAGAGCATAGGAAACAGCATGGACAATTTGAATGGCATCATAGCAATATATAAGAAGTTATAACCAAAAAGCAATATATAAGAAGTTATAACCTTCTGTTTTTGGAATGTTGATGAGAAATTGTAATTTAGGTATTTACCATTGGCTTTGTTTCTTCAACATTTCAGCTTTAGTATGGCGAATTTTGATCAAAAGGCTAAGACGAGTGGCACACACAAAACATTAGAGAGTTCGTATTAAGATACAACTTGCAATAATCTTCAAATTACCTTACAAAGTTTCAAAACATTTTGCTCATATTTGTACTTAATGCATTCCAGTAACCTATAGTAGGGGATCCATGTAAAGCAACAGTACAAAATCAACTCAATGGCTTCGGGAATAATCACCAATTCTTTCATTATACAATCACTGAGATTGCTAGAAAACGTGATCTTCTGAAGATTTAAACAATTCCCCAAAATGGCATGCAATATGCAGTAGCAATACATTCACCAAGGGTGTTGACGTCAAGTTTAAGAAGAAATTTTGCAAAGTCAGAAGTGCATAGGGTCACGTCCATGGATGGCAGTACTGGTACCGGTACCGGTATCAGTGGGTACCTGTCCCGGTACGTACCGGCCGATATCGGCCCAGTATCGGCCGGTATCGGCCGATACTCTTTTCAGGCATGGTACCAGTGCCGGCCGATACCGGTACGTACCGGTATCGGCCGATACTACCAACCATGGTCACGTCAACAGTTACATGGCTTTGGTATCACCTGCATTCAGTAAGCACTTGGGCACATGGTTCAAACTTCCAAGAATCAAGTACTTGGTGCAACCTGGCCACATAGTAGCCAGAGCCTACAATAAAGATTGGACGTACAATAAAGATTGGACGGCTCAAATGCGAAAAAAAATAAGGGGAAAAATGAACAATGGGAGGTGGGGAGGGACTGTCCAAGCCACTCTCAGCAGACACGTGTGTGCGCTCCTCCAATCTCCCGCCTTGGGTGGGATGCAAGTTTTTTAAAAGATCAGAACTCTCTGATCTTGACCAGGTGGGTCTGGATACTATGCAGCCAGGCAGTCCCAAACACCTTGGCCACATAGTACTTATAGTGAGTCTAGTGACCCAGTCACAAGTCGAATAGGAGGAAAGCGATATCCATAGGAAAGGGCTATATGCAGAGTAAGTCTAAGTGAATCCACCATCCACCACTGCGTCTGGGAGCTCGGACGGAAAGGAACTGAATTAGTCCCACATCGGAAAACGGGAAAGTTGCTAGGCCATATATTTGGGATTTGGATCTATAATTTATGAGACGCCTTTTAGAGACAAAACCATGTGGGCTTGGCCTAAAGCGGACAATACCTTACAAGGGTTGGATCAGGTCGTTACAAATGGTATTAGAGCGGGCCATGCGAAAGCTAGTGGGCCTATAATGACCCAATCACAAGCCAAGCAGTAGGAAAGGGTTACCCGAAGAGTAAGTCAGAGTGGAGCCACCATGGTGTGAAGCCACCACTGCGTTTGGGGCTGGGACGGAATGAATTGAATTAATCTCACATCGGAAAATGAAAAAAGTTGTTGGACCACATATGTGAGATTTGGATACATAACTTATAAGGTGCCTTTTAAGGGCAAAATTGTACAACTTATAAGGTGCCTTTTAAGGGCAAAATTGTACAAGTTTGGCCCAAAGCGGACAATACCTTACAGGGGTTGGTTTAGGTCGTTACAGTAGCATTCTACCCTCCCTCCCTCCTTGCTAGCTTCTGCATGGGCAGACGAGAAATCTATGCCAGCTATCCAATCCTTATCTTTTTTTAATGTGGGTGATACCACAAAATATATTAAATCAAAAGGAGGGGAATATACAAGTGTAAAGTATAAACACCCAAACGTCTCCTATACAACAAAACACCTAGATGGTGAGAACAATCAAGAGCCCCCCAAAAGTAACAAAAAGGAAGAGTGGAGGGCATGCGCACTACACAAAAGAATGCCCCACTCCTTGACTCTATCACAAATAAAAGAAACTAAACCCTCCACAGCCTTGCACTCCCTTTTGAAGATCTTGGCATTCCTTCTCCCTAAAGGGCCCACAAGGTAACATGAAGATCAACTACCAAATCTTGTTGTCATGCTTGAGGTGCCCGAGACTCTTCCATCTCTCCATCAAGTCCACAATCATCGAGGGCATGTCCATCACACAGTGAATCTTGGCCAGCACTGACTTCCAAACTAGGGTAAAGGGACAGGCCAGGAAGAGGAACTCCAAAGTCTCAAGCGCCTATGTACACAAGGAGCATCTATCCTCAAGGCTGGGTAGAATCAAGGACAAGCGAACACGAGTAGGTAGTCTTCCTTGTGTGATCCGCCAAACAAGGATCTGAACTTTCAACAGGCTAATAGTCTTCCACACTTGCTTGAAGAAGGGGAAACAAATGCCACTGTCATGAATAAGCTTGCATGTTAATTGACCAAGTACTTGTTATTGGACTCCCACCTTCATCCCCAAGTATCCCCATGAGAGGGGTTAATGGGGAGTCTTGAGTAGCTGCAAAAGACCAAGAAGCTGATCAAGCTCCCTATCCGAGGTCCCTTCTAAACTGCAGTCCCAATCCTATGCAACCTTCCCCTTGGGCAAAAAGGCCAGCCAGCCTGAAGAGCAGGGGAAACCTTTTCACACCATTTATCATGTCAGAAAACCACCTTCAGCCACTGCAGAGAATATATCGGAAGCCTGCGAAACTATGTCTGAAGCCTGGAGAATACCCTTCCAAATTGAGGAGACGCTGAGGGCTGATCAAGGAGTGAACTCTAGAAGAAGGCCTGCCTATAGTACATAAGTGTAAACTGTGTAATCACCTCCACCCAGAGTCCTGCTTCTTGTGGCCCCAGATGCCAAAGCCGCTTTCCCCGTAGAGCCGAGTTGAAGTTTATGATCTTTTTAATACCCATCCCTCCAGCTTCATCTATCCATACACAGCATAGACCGCCTGATATCATGCCAACCCCTTGCTTTGTCACTGCTCCCATGCCAAAAGAATCTACGTTGAATAGCTTCTAGCTTCTTCGCCAGTCGCCACCAATTTGAGGATCCAAAAACGAGAGGTAATAAATCCCTCTTGTGTCAAAAATATCCTTTACATCTAAACCTTTTTTGGCATTCACTCGGGATAGAATGGTAAATTTAGAGAGGGCCTCACTACATATGCACATACGTACATATGTAATGTATGTATGGACGTGAGTGCGCGCGTGTGTGTGCATGTATGTATGGATATTAACTGCTAAAAACATCTGCGAAGAGAATAAAAAGCTTCATTCAAGAAAGTTCTGACAATCTGGCTGGTTTCGTGTGGTCATGGACTCATGGTACAGCTTGGTTTCATCTACTTCTATCAATCATGGCCAATTTTGGCCCTTTTCCAACAATAGCAAGATTGAAACAGCAAAACCATACCATCCTTGTTTAATTCCAATCTGGTTAGGACCATTAGGCCTATTCCTGTCCAGACCAACTGACTGTTTAACTCCATGTAACATACAAAGCCAAAATCACAAAAAAAAAAAAAAAAAAAACCTTGACTTGGGGCACCCAGATCCAGTGTGATTGTTATAAGAAATTAAAGAACGCTTAAAAAATATACCAGATAAGCCAATTCTAAATTGATTCCAGATCTGAAGACATCATTTGCACACGTAAATGTGTGAAACAAATTAATTTGGACATTGAGGACATGGAACTAAGCATAAACGCATGATAAAATGGGCATACAGTATACAAGAGACTATTTTTTTTCTTTTCTTTTTCCTTTCTAGGTGTTAGAATAGACAAACAATGCAATTGTATCCCATCAGATCAGGAGCAGGAAGGAGGACAAAGGCCCATCTGACAACAGAATAAGTGGACAGAATAAAAGTTTATCTCTCCTTGGGTGCCAAAAACAGTTTGGCAACTGGAATACTCAAGGGTCTGAATGACCAGTGAAACAGGGGAACAGCCATGTGAGTTCTATTCAAAGTCTTTCCTTGAATAGAAGAAAATGAGCCAGACAGTCGTCACAGTCCCACACAATAACGAAATTTTCTTTATTCCGATGACCTTTTGCCAAACAAACAATTCCTAAAAGATGGAATATACATCTTCTATGGGGTCAAATATGCTTCCCCTCAATCATCCACTTGCCACCTGGAGCTCACAAAAAAGCTCACAGAGTTGGAGAGATGTTTCGCCACTGCTTGCATATCCATACAACTCTAAGTTTCACATAAAAAATTGAAAAAACAGTCATCTCAAATCTGTCAAACCCAAATCAGCACACCATCTTCCCAACTGGTTGCCATGATATTCCGGCCATATAGTCACCTTGATGTTCAGATCTTTCCCCTCAAAAAGTGCAGCATTCCATCCTTTCACATTCCTGCATGGTGCCTGGACTGGCTGCCTGCTACCCTTTAATTTAAGCCTCCACCCTAGCTAGTTAGAGACGTGAGCAGTGAGACAACTGCAGGGCTCAGCCTCAGGCACCTGGGCAATGGCTTAGGCATTTGAGTCAACATTTTTATTAAACGGTATAAAAATACAGGGAAGAAAAAGGGACGGGGGCATGGGGGGAACCTCATCTGAGGTTGACAGGAACCTACTACCAAAACCAATTAACCACCGCTAGAGATACATGAGAACAATAGAGGATATAAGGACTGATGGAGACGGGGAGGAGGGGGTGGTCCAGCATCTCATCCAGCTGCGGCCACAGGGCACCACCTGTGAGCCTCCGGCTTCACCTTTGAGGAAGACAGGTTGATGGAGATAAATCAAAGAGAGAGAGAGTACAAATGCCAAATTAAGTGGTTAGGGAAGGTCACATAGAGAGTGAGAGAGACACACATACAGAGTGTGCATCGAAGTTGGGGGGAGGTTGCTGAAGTTGAGGGTCGTTGTCAGAGTCAAGAATATTGACACTCAAGTCGAGGAAGTTCACCAGATGTGGATGTGCATGCATTGTGAAGGGTTAGGGTATAAAGGGTAGACTGGAAAGAGGGGTCAGGTGGGGAACTCCGATCAGGCCTTTACTTGTGCACCAGGGTTGACTGCTGAGGGGGAACTGAATGGGACAGGCCACTATGTGCTAACACCGCCAAGGCAGTCCAAGACAAGCCAAGGAAAGTAAGGGGGTCAAAGGTGACTACTTAACAAAAAGGTGACTACTTAGCAACCTAGGCAATTCCAGCCATGACCTAGGAAACAAAAGCTGCAGCAAGATGACTTATTGTTGCCCAAGGACTGCGAAAAGCTGCTCGCAAGATTTTAATTTCAGAGCTCCTTACATTTCTTAAAACTTGAAACCCATCATCTGATTCCATACCAGACAAGGTACATTCTTTCTCCACCATCAACTCTCCAGCTTCATGAATTGTGCAGGGTTATTTCAAGCTCTCTAACCTGGGCAGGCGGAACCCTAAAGGGTTACTTGGCTTTCCAGACCTGCTCCATACCAACCAACCTCTTTCATTCCTGATACATACGTGTAAAATGATTTGGCTGTAAAATCTTCACATGATATCTCAACACAATGCCAATAATCTTGTCTTTCTCAGCTCACTTTTAACCTCTGGAAATTTTCAACTATTCAAAAATACAGTGCTGGAGCCATCCCAAATCTCGATACCATTGCATGCTTTAAGCTCATTCCCAACTTTCTTTGTCCTTTCCCATGTATGAGTACTAAACCTAGAAAAAGCACACTGCAAATGAACAGCTGAGACTAACATGAGATGATGAGAAGCAGAGAAACTTGGCCACTTTCAAACTACATGAAATGGAACAACCCCACATGAACAAATATAGAGGCCAAGAAATGTGGAACAAATCTCACACTCTAGAGTGCAGATATAGCATGGTCCCTGTTCCTTTTAATTTGTCTGTTAGGTGCCAGTCTACATCTTCTCAATGGTAACATCATTTAATGACATGACGTCCCAAAGGTTCTTTGAAGTTTGAATTACCTAACATGAGGAACTCACCAGTTTTTTGTTTTCTTTTTTTTTTTAAGATGACAACTCGGAGTAAATTGATCCTTTGATTCTTCAATTTTCCTTTCAAACGAATTATAACCAATTTATCACATAAAAAGTGCACAGCACGCTGACAAATGGCCAAGCATGCCACCGCATTTTTTGAAGTACGTTCCTACATCCAGATATCTTCCATGCATTCCATTCTCCTTCTACTTCCAATGTCCAAGTAGTTTTTATGTGTTTGACTCCAACCGAAATCTCTCAACCCATCTAAATCAAAAAAGAAACGCATGCAACTGACCAACGTAGAAATTCCAAAAACTAAAATACCAAATAAATAAACCCATCCTACCGGCCTCCCAATCAAATAATATATACTAACATCTTTGCTCTTTTTAAGTCTTATGAAGGTTCGGTCCGGATTCCTCACCTGTTGGCGAGAGAGGTAGTCGGACTTGATGGAAGCGATGGAGGCCAAATGCTCCGGCAGCGTGAGCAGCTTCGCCACCTCGCGCACGGCCGCGTCCTTGGCCTCGATGCCCAGATCCTCCATCATCCCTCTCGATCCCGATCAGACCTCCAAACCAAAGGGGTGATCTCTCCGAAACCCTTCCACTTCCCTGCTACGAAGGCGCAGCCCGGGCACTTCCCAGAGGGCTTCCTCGCGGAATTCCTCCAGGAAGAATAGCTACCCGAGCCGGCTACCTCCCCCAGCGCATTCCGCTCTCCACGACGCCGCCGGCTCAGATCCGCCGCTGCGCTTCGAGGTTGGGGCTGCCCGGGCGCCGCTGCCGATGCCGGAGAGGAGCCACAAGCTTGGGTGCCGCTGCCCAGGGAAGAAGGGATGCTCTCCCTCCTCTTCGTCCTCCTGCTCGTCCGCCTTTTGGTGGTGTCGACAAGATCAACGTTCAACCGGGGAGGGGGTCGCCGAGAAAATGGAGTCACTCCCTGCCTTTGGACAGGACGCGACTGCGGATCCATAGTGGGTCAATGGTCCGAAATCGTTCAAATTGGATCCGAATTCGACCTTCCTGGGTAGTGGGCAGTAAGGATGCAAATAGGCCGGATTCGATACAAAGCTAAGGTAAATCCATGATTGTATCCGTTATACTATGGGTTTATAAAATCTATCCTTTAACTGTCCTACGAGATAATGAGATCTTCAGTGTACTATATATATTGAATCATAAAAGATTGTATCCGTTAATCTTATCCGCTATATCAATTTAGAATAACTATCCGTTTCACTGACGTATAAGTTAATGTCGGTTGAATTGCACCCCTAGTGGGGTAGCAGATTGACTGTAGTCATATGCTAGCGGCTTGCAGGCAGCAAGTCGGATGGACCAGGGCTTGGGCTTTTGGGCCAAGCCACAGCCAGCCGAAGGTAACAGAGTTTGGGCTGGGTTGATCCTAAGTCAACTTCAAATAAATTAGATTTTTAAACATTCATGTTATTAAATAATTGGTAAATAAAAATTATTTTTGGTCTCTCTAATCTACCTAATTTAATAAAAGCTTCGTAGAACCTCCTTATTTAATAAAAACTTCATATGATCTCATTTTAACTTGGAAAAGACTCTTTTTAGGGAGTTTTTTTCAAAATATTCAGGGGCCTTTTCCAAATTTTTGAGATATTTTTAAATAAAGTGAGATTACAAAAGGGTTTTTCCTAAATATATATTAAGTAGACTATACAGATAAAAAACTAAAAGATCATCAATAAAAATACAAAAATGTTGATTCTTTATCTATTTTATGTCCTTTTAAAATTTCCTTTGTGCCGCCATCCTTACGTAGTCTGACCATATTGGATATGAAGATTAAAAAACACTGAAAGTTAAGATGATCTGCAAGGATTTCCCTTATTTTTCTCATGCAATATTAGAACAACAATGAGAATAGTGGTGACAACAATGATGTCAAAACAAAGAGAAACACGGTGTTCAAGCCACATGACTCATAATGCCAACTATACTTTATCTTATTTGTTTGCATCTAACATATGAGTCATGATTAGTTGATAGAATACGAGGTTAAATAAAGGGTTTTTTAATTTCCGTTCAAATTTGGAGGTTTAATTAATTTTCACTTCATTCATTCAAAACATTAACTTTTAGTGCCATGACTATTTATAAGTAAATTTTGAGTCTAAACCATCATTTGCCACTGTGTGAAATTTTTGAAACCCATACTATTGCTCCCTTAGACAGCCCGTAAACCCTTATCAGCCAAGAATGCTGAGTGTTCCTATTAGACCATAAAATTTCGGTGCCCCTTCCATGCTACATAAAAAACTTGGACTATGGGATGCCATTCTTCTCCTCGTGTACGTTTGAAAAAAACAATTACAATAATAAAAAAATGTAAAAATTATTATTTTTTCCATATGTACTCTTGAAAAATATTATACCTGCATCTATACCCTCAACTCCCATGTATTATTTTCTATATCTCTAAGATCTTAGAAATGTTGCAATTATTTTCTTCTGTCGAAATAACGTCAACTCCAATCGAATATGTCAAAAAGATTCCGTAAAACTTGATAACATCAGGGATACATGTGCAATTTTTTATGGAATTTAAGAGTATATATGCAAACATATTAATAAATTAAGGAGTATGTACGCAAAATCTTTAGATATGATTTAGTGCCATTTTTACTGAGGGGTATAATCATAACATTTCTGAGATTTCAAGGGCATTGAAAATAATATATGACAGTTGGAGGTATATATATTTACAGATGTAAATACAATATTTTTTAGAGATATATATGTAACGAATTTAAAGACGTATCTATATAAATACGTACTTAACACCTCATGACTGTCAAATACGATTCATCTAGTTTTCTGCATATGAAGACGTAAAGAATAGTTATGTAGTGTAGAAAATCAAATCTGTGTCGTTTAGAGAATTAATGTGATGACCATAAATTAAATCTTATGGACTGAAAGTTAAACATTATTCAACTCAAAAAGTATTCTGAGGTGTTCACCAGGCTAAAGGTAACTGGAATCCCACTTCTGTTTAAATTTAAACCGAGAGTTAAACATATTCCCTGCTGTGAACCTGCTACAAGGAAAATTCAGTTGTGGACCGGAATTAAACAATGGGTCCTCATTTGGATCGGAGGTCAAGTTTCCGTTAAATAAATGGTCAGACAAAGAGCTCTTGGTTGGGCCATAGACAGCCTGCTCCTGATTTGCCAGCATCGTCCATGTGAATTCAATGAACCCAGATCCTTCGCATTTTTAACTTCAGAGCTTTGCTTCATTGAAATCCAAAAATGATAACTTTTCGTCAAGCCACTGTGTCCAATTACGTAAAATTGGTGCTATGTTGTCTGAAAATTGTTATTGTAATACAATTTATCGCTATTTAATACAGCATCTTCTAACATAAATTAATGTTGAAAGTATTTGATCATCCAGTTCAAAATCTTAAAACTATGTGACATAGATTCTATTCTTGCAGATGTATTTTGTTATGTTCTTTAATTAATGTACAACGTGCTTCTAATGTGTAGACTTGAGCTTCGTCATATACAGACCGGCAAGTATGGGGTGCATAGTCTACAACATAATCTTAGACTTTGGTATCTCGTTGAAATTATTATTTTTTATCTTTAAATCTAAGTTTTGATATGAAGTAGAGGCTTATTTTATTTTGTACTTCAACTAGTGTGAGATTATTCCAATAATTAATTTACGTGCCATTTCTAATTTATAGTTTATGTTGCAGCGAAACTTGTGGTCAACTAGGGTTCGTTTGGTTTCATGTAAAATATAATCAGACGGAAATAATTTTCTAAGAAAATACATTTACAAGAAAAATGAAAAACAAAATTCGTCATTTGGTGCTCATAAAAATTTGGAAAAAGACATTTAGTTTTATCCCATGGATATCAAAATAATAAAAAAGAGGAGTCAACGAATTAAGTTTTCCATTGACTTGAGTTTTATAGATTATTAAATAAATAATTGTGATATACTTTTCAATAAAAACTTTTCCTGACGCCCATTTTACGTGAAAACAAATGGACCCTTATTAAAAGATTAATTAATATCTTAAATTTACAATTTATAGCAAATTCTATGTAAAAGTTTAGCACTTGGATCTGACATCCCAGGAGCAATAGGCTGAGACTTTTAGTTTTGGCACTAAATATAACTGCAATTTATTGTTCAGCATGCATGTTACTCTCATTGTCGGAAGCAAGACATTCCGCTCCCATCTCGTCCACTTATTTTCTCATCTGCACATTTCTCGAGTATAAGACCTCATGTAGAAGCAGTTCTTTGCCTGTTTTCCTTGCTAGTTTTCAGCTCATTATTTATCTTTTTTTTTTTTTTTTTTAATCAGTAGCCCAGTGGAATTGGGACATGGTGCCAAACTTGGAAGAACTGGGATCGAGTCGGCCGGAAGCCTAAGATTTTCTTTCTAAGAGAAAGATATTTTTCCTCACTCGATGAGAAATACTGCTGCATGAGACATAAACTTTCACGGAGTACCGCAAAACTCCTCTTAAATAGGATAGAGACCCACGAGATTGAACCCGCGATCAACTTCCAAGCGGAAGCACGGCGTCCTGCCTAGTGCCACTGCACTACGGGCTTACGGACACTCATCATTTATCTAATGCATGAATCCTTCTACCAGTCAAATATTCATCAGTGGCATAATAATAGATGCGAGACGACTTGGGTTGATTACTTCGCAGTCGGGCCATCAAACGGTGCAGCTGCTTTTAAGTTGTTTTGAATCATCAATTCATTCCTCATCTTTGCGAAGATGGAAGTTACCATAAAGTCTTTCTTCTGCCCCACATATTGGCAGTACATATGATGTATCCCACTGTCTATGAACAGGGAGTGCGGGCCTTGGGGTGTCACAAGTCCTTTTTAATACATACATATATATATAGGAGAGGAGATCAGGTTCAATTCTAGTTTAATATTTCCTCTCAAAATGAGAATATACTGTATAACTATGATAATTTTACCTAATAAGATGACATTTAGGACCAAAAGCTGATGTTCGAGAAAGTAATATACAACAAAGGGGAATAGTCGTGGCACATTAAGGTTAAACAACATGAAGAATTTTTAAGTTTTTGATTGACTTGAATTCAAGACCTTCCAAAAAATGTCAAGGCTTAAAGCCAACTGTTGTACACAGTCAATTTTCAAGGGTGTCACAAGTTGTCACTGAAATTTTTTTATGCCAGTTGATAATCTTTCACTTCGAGCTAGGTGTCGTCTAAAGTTATCCAAGGCGTAGTGTCTAAGTGAAATCCATGCGTGTGCGCAAAACTCAGACACGAAATTGCATGAATATTTACTATTTGATTCAAATTGGAAAATGGAACCAAGTCGACTCCTTAGGTCAACTTTGATTCAATTTGGAATTTTAAAATTTTTAGTTTAGTTTAAAACCAGATCAATCAAAAAATTGGGTTTAATTTACTCAGTTAAATAAAACAAACCAGAGGAATCGAAGTGAATAAAAGGGCATAAGCTTGTTGCAAATTCTTTATATTGTGTACACTATAAGTTAAAGTATAAGAAGTAGTATGATCTTCTTTTTTCAAACAAATTAACAAGTTCATCGGATCCATCATCCTCTACCCAATGTAAGTGATATATGGTTCTCTCCATTTATCAAGGTGTAAAGAGTAATATGATCCCTCCATTTAAAATAATTTAGAAATTTTGTTTTCTATTTGCATAAATCATCTATTAGATGGCTGATTAGAATTATTACATAGTGCATTTAATCTTTGTCTACACATATCATATGTTCATTATGCATGCCATTAAATTGTTGAGGGTCTACTTAAGAGCGAGGAGCTCATTATGAAGGAAACTAAATTAAGGTGAAAATTTTTCAATTTAGTTTGGGAATTATGTTAGTCCGATTTAGTTCAATTTTAAATTATTGTTTGATTTGGTTTAAGTTCTACAAAATGTTCTTAAAATAGATCAGACCAAAGAGTAATACTTGTTGCAATGTCTCTGTATTGTAATCCACGTAGATTACAATGCAAGGACAATAGCCATCTGATCTAGTTAGATTGGACGACTGTTGCGTAGTCCGATTGGGTGGGAGAAATCAATTTTTTATTTTTTATTTTTTTGTTCAAATTTTTAATTCTTTTAGAACGTCTGATCAAAAATTGGACAGTACAGTCAGATTGCTCAGATCGGCTAGGCTGACTGTATAATTTTTTAAGTTTTTTTATTTCTTACACAAAAATAGAGGTCTGTACGATTTTTTTTAAAAAAAAATATACAGTCGAATCGGGACCAACCCAAACAATTTAGTTGAGACCGTTTGATTTTTCATCGGATGCTTTAAACAAATTTTAAAAATCTAAAAAAAAAAAAATCGACTGTCCTCCACTCAGTCGGCTGCACAACGGCTGCTCTCCCATTACATTGCAATGTAATGGCATTACAGTAAGTATTAGTCGAGACCAAATCATGACAGACTTGGCAGCAGGCCATGTAGACAAAGGGTAACTCAGTTTCACCTTTTAAATCATGACAGACTTGGCAGCAGGCCATGTAGACAAAGGGTAACTCAGTTTCACCTTTTTCCCCTCCTTTGCAAGGAAGAAGAAAAGGTGTTTTGAGTAAACAGCAGGACATAGATCTGAGTTGTGCCTACTTTCCACATCAGTTTGTCCGGAATGCTCTGGATGGGGTGCATGTGAACAGGTATGGGATTTGCCTTTTCTGCTTCTCAGAAACAAATGGCAATCATCTTGACTAGTTTAAACGTGTTCTGCATGTTTTGCTGTCTGGATAAGGTAGAGGTTCCTAATTTAAGAGAGGCCAGGGAAACCATCTTCCGAGATTCTATGGGCACTTTGTGGTTCTTCTATGGCATCCATTATCTGAAGTCATGCTTCATCGTGCATTCTTAGACCCGGATCATTTAAAAGGAGTCTGCATTACGAAATTAGGATAAGAGAACGTTTGATTGGACTTGAGGAAGCTCTTCGCTTGTCACTAACCATTAGAAGATTTGGAGACATCCACGATTCCCATTCCTGTTGGACCAGAGACGCATAAAAGATTGGTTCTAAACATGCACAAAAGTAGTCACCTAACTGGCTTAGAAAAAAAACAACTCCCTCAACTAGAACGGTCAATGGTCAGAGATTGAAATGTAATGTCATCTTTTGCTTCCGTTTTTATAAGATTTATCAGAGACGAAAACGGATACAAAAGTGAGTATTTCCGTTTTTGCATTTATTTTTGCTTTTAAATCAAAAATCGAAAACGAAAATGAAAGTTTTTGCTATCATCGTCATTATATTAAAAGGTTATTTAAAATCACTGTTGCTATTCTCTTTTTGATAATTTTTGTTTACTAATTAAAAAATCTAAATATATAAAATTTTAATATATATATAAATTCATAATATATGAATTTTGAATTTTAAAATATACTTTAACTATCAATCTAAATTTACACATGAATATATCCAAACATGTGCCATAAAATTTATATTAAATTTGTAAATAATTTTCAACTTTTCACTATGGCCTTATTTTTATCAAATTATTAAAAGATATTCTCACTGTTGGATATGAGAGATATATATCTAATGAGTTCATTTTTTATCTTATGCATAGATGTATAGGATACATGATCGAAACGGAAACGGGTTAACAGATATGGAAATAAGTGTTTCCGTTTCCGATTCTTATAATTATTAGAGATTCATTTTCGTTTCCTATAACTTAACGGATGGTCTTTAATAGATTTTTGTATCTATTAATAAAAAATGAAAAGGAGACAGATAATCGAAACTCGAGTATCTATTGACAGTCCTACCCTCAACTGCCACCGAGGCTCCAACCCCAACTGCAAAGCAATCGGTACGATTGCAAATGAGTAGAAGATGAAAATTCTTACAAAAAAACCTTCTTATTCTTTGATTGAAAAAACCATCTCAAAAGTTTTCCTACCTCTAGACCTCATAAAACTTTTTTTCCCATAAAAGAAATTAAGCTTCTTTCCTACTTTCACTCTCCATAGATCACTCTCTCCCTTTTTAAAGAATGGTTGAGATTTAACATTAATCCATAGTAGATTTGACTTTTTTCTAATAAACCACAAAGGGGATTTATTCTCAAAATTTCTAACATCAAACCATCTCAAAATTCTAATGAGTCTGTTTTCCTGAAAAGACATGACAGGCGATTTAATATCCTCAACTCACAAAGGGGGCTCATTGGTGCAATAAGAAGCCAAAAACATCCTCCCCAAATACTTTTCAAAATGCTCGAGTCTTTATGGTCCATTTCTGTGGTGCGAAGTAGTTATATGCTCACTTAAAAGGCACCAGCCTGCCTGCATTAGTTACCAAACCTTTTTCTTCCTTGTGATTGGTACAACCTCTGGTCTAAATTTAGGAGTTACTGCCTGGCCTCAAGTGTCTCACTTGCCAGTACAACGCCAAAAAAGAAGAGGAAAAAGGATATTTTCCTTTGAGTTCTTTAAAAACTTGTAATTAGACTGACAAGAAGAAGATCTAATTTTTCCTCATGATTCAAGCTCACACTTTGAACGTTGAAAAGTTTAATTTTTTAAGAATCTCATATATATGAGTAATTTTACTTTTTTTTCATAAATAACCAGCTAAAATATGATGTATCTGTTGAAAAAACTTGTATAATGAGAATTTGCAAATATTTCCATGTACCATTATTATACACATAGACGACCTACTGGACATTAGACGTGTACAATAAATATGTAAGGAGCTATTCATATAAATTCATCGTATATGAGGTTTTCACAAATATATACAATCTTTTAAGAAGTTTTATGCAAAAAAACCCAAGCCTTCTTAATTCCAAGCTTAATTTTGGGCCATCATATTAGAATACCACGTGGACACTCACAAACAGCAGAACGACACTGAGAAGACAAGTCTTGTGTGAAAATCAGTATGAGGCAATAGATACTTGTATGAATTTCGTTGTTTCCGGCTCTCCATGAATGTTATTTTAAAAGTAATACTTGTTGCATCATCGAGCCTACTACCACTACTTGGTCACATTAAACAAATGGTAGCGTAATAATGTTTTCTTTCTTAAAAAACGTTGTCAAGTTAGAAGATCACCTCAGTTTGAAATATATATCATTTGACCATTAATCAAACCGTTGAAAGAAATAAAAAAAAGATGATTCACTTATACAATTAAAACTCTCCTCTGCCGGATCGTACAAGTATGCTATCTTTTTTTTTTTTTTTAAAAATCATAGCATAATGGCAAAAAATTCTAACTAACAACTATGAGGAACTTGGATCGAAACCCAGTCCTCCCCACCCAACCCAACCCCTTCCAATTCTACACCCAAAGAGATAGAATTCACGAAGAAAGGGAAACGCGGCCAACGAGATCGAACTCGTGCTGCACGTCCCTGCGCATGGCGTAGGAGGTGTCTCACCACTCGACTATGTTGTCGGCGACAACAAGTATCGCACACACGGTACAATAAATATTACTATTATTTTAATTAAGAAAATATGCTTTAAAATGCCCATGGATCCCCTTCTCTATCCTCCGCACAGTAATAGGCCAAGACGGTACCCATCAAAAACCAACAGCAGCAAAAAAAAATAATCCATATTTGTTTTGTGGGACAAGTGAATCGAAGGTGAAAATTACAGGTGTCATATCAACATCTTGTATTCAATAATCCCACCAACCCATTTTGGATCTGTCCTCTCATTTGAGCTTGCTACCAATGTGAATGTCCACGTGGAAAAAAAAAAATCCTACTACTTGCAACCTAGTATGGTTGCTCACACATGTTAGATGGGTGATCCATCGTTATCCTTCCCCTCCCCCCTCCGGGGTTTGGGTGGTTAAAACTCAACCATACGTGCAAATAATCTCAGTGCCACATAACCGGGCATCTTTCTTGACAAATGTCTCAAAACTTCTATAAGAGCATTTTAGTCAACTAAATTAATTTCCTTTGATATTAGTGACGATCAAGTGATAATATTCAATTCGAGAACAGTAAAGAAAAACGTATGGTGTACCTTTTCTTAAAGTTGGAAGGTATGATAAATATAATTATTTTAAAATTATATTCTTGATAGCATATATTGCAACTCTATCTTCCTTCCTTTCTTTTTTTGCTTCGCTCTCTACAAACTCCGTTCTTTCCTCTTTCTCTCTCTAAACTTTTTTTTCCCCCCTCTCTCTCACTACCGACGAAGAGAGCTGAGGCTGTCCTTGGCAATCTCCTCCGCGTCCCGCATATTATGCTGTCGGGGGCCCGTGACGGACGCCAATCTCTCCTCGTCCTTCTCACTCGGATCCTCTCTCTCTCTCTAACATGTCCGGTCTCATATTAAAATTTTCTGCGAAATCTAGCGACGGCTATTTCCACTTTCCAATTTTCTTCTTCCGCTCCATGACAATGCGGTACGCCGTTGGGGTCCATCTGTGTTGCCGTCTCCGCCCTCTTCTCTCTCTTGCACTTCTTTTTTGTAACCCTTTTGCGCCTTCCCATGCTGCAGGGAGCTGTCTGTGTGCAGGGTCACCGGCAAAATCCTCTCTTTCTCACAGGAGCTCCTCCCCCCTCCCTTGGGTTCTTCCTTATCCGACCCACCGGCTCCCTCCCCTTCTCTGCCCATCGATATATTTAAAGCGGGTGCTCAGAATCCCATCTGGGTTCCGCTGTCCGTGTGTCGGACTTTGTCCAGGGGGTAAGCCTTGGCCGCCTCCTCGCTCCTCCTCCATTGGGTTTCTTCCTTCTGTGTTTTTTTTTTCTATTTTGCTGTGTCGTCTCTCTCTTTTCTCTCTCTATGTATCTGTCTATCTGCGTTTGTGTATGTGCATCTTTTCTTGGGGATTTAAGATGTGGGTTTGATCTCGCTTACGTATCTGAAAACGCAAATTTTCTCCTTAGACCTCTCTAAAAATTTGACCTTTTTCAATCTCTTGGCTTGTTCTTGACTCAAGCTAATGGGAGTCCGCTTTTAGCCGCATTTTTCAAGTTTGTTCATCTTTTCCTGGAGTTCTACGATGAGGCATCCGAGACCGCATTCTCTCTTGGGACCTCACGAAAAAATATGACCTTTTTTTTTCCTATAGTAATCTTTGAAGCCTACGTAATGGGAGCTTGCTTTTAGCCTCATCTCCATATTTGTGTTTGATGACCATTTTCTTGTGGATGCAGGATTCTGGTGGTTATCCGTATGAATCCCTCCGATGCGAGCTTGTTGAAGCCCTTGATGCGTTCCGGGTAGGTTCCAAGCCGATTCATCTATCTATTGAAGAAGCAGCTCCTTGGAATTATGGGTTTGTGGTTGATAGCTTGAATCTTTGCTGAAGAATTGGGAAATCCACGGTGTCTGATGATCTTTGGTGGAAGAACCTGGTAAAAGTATGGATCTAAAGGGCTTAAGGGGCAATGACATTGCCCTTGATATAGAGAGTGACGTAACAACCTTTGAAGACACCGTACGGGGTGTTAAACAAGACAAGCAGCTTCATGATAGGGTTTGGGGTGGCTTCGCGACTGCGGACCGGGCAGTCGGAGGCGAAGCAGCGGGGAGCATTGGCGATGTGTTCGACGTTCGTGTTGATATGCCTACAGAAAAGGGGGAACCGGGGAAGAACTTTGGAGTAGAGGGGAATGTGGGTGTTTTGGGGAAGAAGATGGGGGATGAGAGACCAAAGAGGAAGAGCAAGGCCTGTCAGAAGGCCCCCAAACCGCCCCGGCCTCCCACGGCCCCATCCTTGGATGCTGCCGATCAGAAGCTGGTCCGGGAGATTACGGAGTTTGCCATGTTGAGGCGAGCAAGGATGGAGAGGGTGAAAGCTTTGAAGAAGATGAAGAGTGCTAGGGCATCATCTTCAAAGTCTAACTTCTGTGCCATGGTCATCACCATTCTATTCTGTTTTGTAATTGTCTGGCAAGGTATGCCGCTTCTGGCTTTTGTTACTTAATAAACCTACAAGTGAGAAATGTCTATGTGGCTGATTTGCCTGCACATTTATTTTGCATCGGTTCTTGACAGATGTGTTGACATTATGGACAGTTGGACCCAATAAACACTTTTAAGTCCTCCTGCCCATCAATTTCCAGATTAAGAGAATAAAATATCCTGAATTTTTTGAAAGAACAACTGTTGATATGTAAGTTCTCATGTGCCTGGACCTGATTCTATGTGCATGACATCCATATAAATGTTTTTGAATATTTTAAAAATGTTATTTTTGCTTTAACCTGAGGGGAGGGTGCATCTAAGTTAGATGCGCTCCGGGGCTCGTTTGATCTTTAGGGGATTTTTGGATGTATATTGTCTATTCTAAAAGTTGCATATTGAGGGGCATGAGATTAAAGGATGACATTTATCAAATTGGCAGACACATATTAGATGGAAGTTAATTATGCTCATGCCTACATGGATAAAGATTGGTGGGATACTCATAGAGTAATGAATGACCAAAATATATAATTGATTTGTGTATTGTACACTCAAATGTTGCACAATTCCTTCCCACTACAGTACTACTTGTCAAACTCCAGTACAAATAACAGCACTGTATGACGAGTTGTATAAATTTCTTCCTACTACATTCTGTTTGACCTGTTGCATAATATGGCAATTGAAAAATATTAATGTGGCTGTGAATTTCCTGCATGTTCTTGTGTGGCTACTTAGGCATTCTATTTAAATGACATTACGGATCAACAAATCCTTGTTATGCAGATGGATCCTCTTAGTTCAAGGATACATTGTCTATAGACTGTTGATGAATGTTCTATCATCTATGGTTAGCATGTTCATGAAACTTAGGAGAAAATGTAGAAGACTAAACATTACTCATCTCTTTGACTGCTGGTATCCCACTAGTCAGTTTTTGTAATTGCAACATTCAAAAAAAAGTTTTTGTAATTGCAGGTTTTTGTTCCAGAAGTCATTCAAATGTGCGATTTGAGGGTTCTCCTGAATCATCTGTAAGAACAAGGGGAGGAGTCATCTCAGTTCAGTACTTCAGAAATGTCTCTCCAAGTACCAATGGCTCCACTTCCGCATCTCCCAAGTATGATGCTTTCATTGATTTACACAGAACTCTTATATATTTGCTGTAAACTTATCCCATACCATGAAGCTTTTATAACTACATTCTTCTTAATGACCTCCGTCTAGATGTTATGCTACTTTTGTGGGCTGGAAACATATGATCTTTTAAAAATGTGCCACATTATACTTTTCATAACAGGCTATGCAACTAAAGCTGTCATGCCTCATATCTTGCCTGGGCAAGCTAATGAGTTGAAGCGTCCATCATGGTGACCATTGATTGAATTTTGTTTCATAAATATCCATGTAAACATGATTACTCGTTTAGGCCATTCTCTTCCTCTAAGGGATCATTTGGTGTGTCATAAAATGCTGTAAAACGTCTTTAACGGCCATAAAATGGCGTTTTCCTTATGTTGGGATTTCTGTAAATTGTTTTGCATTGCTTTTTTTGTACATTTGGAATGTCATAAATTGCTGTATTTCAAAACTGGTTTACCCCTAAAATTCTCTGTTTGGCTTATTTCTACTTTTAGTCCAAAATCACCACAAACCAAGACCAGTAATAAGTGATCAAAACTGCTGATTTCAAAACCAAGATTTTATGGCATATTATGATGCACCAAATGAGCCTTAAATGAGGTTGGCTGAAAAAAAAAAACCATTTATTCATCCAGGCACCTTAGCACGTTTAGAACAATCCAACCACCTCTTCTGGTCTTCTTATCCTTTAGCTACACAAATTAACCTTGCTGACGTAGACAGGCCATCTCAACTAGGGCTCCAACATTGGATTGTCTGTGCCACTTCTAAGCTTCCTCCAAGTATGGTGAACTCTTAACTTTTGGACTTTCCTCAAGATCAAGTTCTTAACAGTTACCATATTTAAGAACTCCAGACTTTCGTTTTAAGTACTTCGCTGCTTTAAGCTCACTCCCTCATGTAAAATGAATTTACCTGTTGCAACAATAACCGGAGATTAGTGCAGAAGTTTCGACTAGCACATAATCTGGCATACGGTTAAATCCTTCTGTTGATTGGGGCTCTGTCATTATGCTTTCTACCCTAAAGTGTTTTGTTGTGATTAGATATCTGGTGTTGCTGCAGCATCATAGAACCAGGGCCTGGGCAGGACTTCAATGACCAAGGTGAGATGAGCACTGCAGGCTGAGCTGAACTTTTGGGAAGACGTCATGGTATCACATGGTGCAATACCACAACCTGTTCCAGTGAGAATGCTCTTCTTATTGCACCGGAGTGTGTATATGTTACATCTCGAATACATTCCGATGAGTTCATGTGTACATATGAGGAGGCCCATCTGTAGGAAGATAGTAAATGTGAACGTTTAATTGCATCAGTTATTTAGTTCATGGTTGAACGCCAAGTGTTATTGAGTTTGGTGGTGATAATTTGTTTAGCACGGTGTTTGGGAATGCTTCATGCCAGAGTTCGAGGATTTCAAATCTCGCTGGGAATCTGTTGCACCAATGGCTCAAAAATGCCTGGTAAGTGTCACAGATCAACTCACTCTCTGCTAAACTTCTAGGAGTAATTGGCAGACATGCAGCATTGTTAACAAGTGTACCCATATGCCAGAAAATTTTCACAGGTAGACCGTCTCCGTTTTTAGTGACAATTTATTTAAAAATGTCCCAAATGCCAGGTAAATTTCACAGATTAACCCTCTCCGTGTGTTAAGACTTCAGTAGCACTTTTATGCTCGCTCCTAACATTAGCAACATACTTCAGTTCAATATGCTCGGACTTAAATCTCCATAGCCCTTTAATAAGAGACGGGGGTGGGGTTATTCTAACACTAAGGTCAGCTATAATACAGGGAAAATATATTCAAATATAACTTGGCTTAATTTCTAAATGGACGGTCAATAATGCAATTGAACCACTAACACATGATAAAGAGGTGTAGTAGATTATGTATAGATATTTTATGACTAGATCTTAAAAAAATAAATAAAAATATATTTACATAATATTATAAAATATTAACATACAATGCCATGTGTTTATTTTGTTGAAAAGGTGAGTTTAATCATATCTTGTCATGACTTATGAGACGTAAGTAATTTTAGTTATGTTCTTATTCATTAATATGACAAATTAGACGATAAACATCAAACATGATTTGTATTAAATTTATACGTAGATAAAATAATGTGTACCAAACAAACATGCATTTCTTTTTCGTCCCATTGCCCTTAACTTGTGAATGGCACCAGGCAGTTAATATTTCCCACCACAGGATATTGGTGAGAGTAAAGAACTTAGAACTATTAACTGGCGCCTTGTTACAACGTCAAGCGGCTCAAATCTGTCTCTTTTTTTTTTCTTTTTTTGAGCACTGCTGGAGTGACGGAAAAAATTATCTACTTTTTTTACTCTTTCGAAAAGATGAATTCAAGTGAAAAAGATTTTTACAAATTATCCGGTAAAAGTGCAACAACATTTTAAGGGGTTCATCTTTCCTATTCATCCACGTCAGCCGGGTAAAGAAAAAATAGAGAAGCTTTCCCGTCATCTTGGCATTATGCTTTTTTAGGGGACCAGAATCGAATTTTTCTCGTCGGCCGTTCCTTGTACAGTCTTTCGTATGAATACAATGATTCGTTGTGTCTTGTGGGTTATATACTGAATAAATCTGAAATAAAGGTTATTTTTGATATCCATTTTTGAAAATTTCTTCTCATTCCTCGTTACAAGAAATGAAAAGACATTCTTCATTCATCATTTTTAAAATGATAATATTATTTGTTTATCATTTTTAACTTGTGCAAAAATACATTTTTTAAGACAGTGTTCATTCTAAATGAAGTAATGTTCTTTGACGAAAGACCTTCTAAATTTTAGGAGACTTTAAAGTCATTCTTATTTTCTTTGGAATGACTCCTTCCGTTTCTAAAGGTTTTCCTAGAAATAATTACACATTCAAATGTGACTCATTCCTCATTTGAAGTGAGAATGACTTCTCGAAAATAGATGTCAAAGATTACCAGAAAAAAGATAACAAGGTGTGACAAGAGACATTTCGATTAGTGAACTTATTTTGTGTGTCATTTTTACTGATTACTATTAAAGTCCAATCCAATGTTTACACCCCTTCTTAACATCCCCGTCATTTGTGCATGGTATACTACAAAGTTCAGGAATTTGATCAGCGGTCCAAAATTGGCCAATTCGTTTAATTCCCGGTCCACCCCCAAAACTTCAACAAACAAGGTCCTCCTCCGTCAAATTTCGTAACTTTTGGTCCAAAACCAAACGTTGCTTCAACCCCTGTTAACGTGAAGAGCCTAAACTGACAAGATTGTCCTTCAAAGTCTAAACGTGAAGAGCTTAATCTGTAGTGTCCAAATGCCCAACCTAAGCATATGCCATGATCACCGCAATCCAACAAACTGCATCCCTCTCAACCATTTCATCAAACACCTTCCTCAACTCCCCAACTCTCTCCAAAGCTGAGTAGAAATCGATTAGGGCAGTATGAACAAAAACAAACCAAAACCCACCTTCCAGATCTGCCCCTGCACCACCCCGGTGAACCCAAGCACCGACACCTACGCGCCTTGAGGAGGGATGTGAAGGTGTTAGTTGGTGGGGCACTGGCGAAATCGGCACATGTCAGTGTACAGCTTGAGTGCTTGGGCCGACGCAGAGCAGAGGACGAGGCCCTTGATGATGGCGTTGTAGACGAAGACGTTGGAGTCCGCCGTCTGCCTGAAGTCGAAAAGGGTGCCCATCTGGCAGAGGCGGGCACAAGCGATGACAAACTAGTTGGCGAAGGGGCCATTGTCTTCGTCGCTGAACAATTTACCCGCGTTTGGGAGTGAAATGGAGTTTTTGCTCGTTGTCGCCGCTGCACGATCCACAAGGGTTTGGGGGAGTGGGTGGGTGACGAGAGGGGCAAGGAGGGGCTTCTCCACGAGTCACGGGCGGGCACTAGGCGCACGAGTCATAGGCGTCCACGGAGGGGCTTCAACACGGGATATTTTGGGGTTTTCAATCCTCTAAACGGCAGGAAGTAACAAAATAGATCTAAAATTTGGAAATTTTTAATCTTTGGACCTAAAGTTATATTTTCAGGTCATTGGATCAGAAATTAGATTTGACTTGCTTTTTAGACTGCAGATTAAAAAACCCTACAAAGTTTGAACCGAGAGACTACAACGTAATGCTGACCTCAGTGACCACCACCTCAACCCCCACGCCGCTCTGTATACTGTGATATGCGCAGCACCACCGTGAGACTGGCCTCACACTCCTCTTGTCTGAACGCTGCCATCAACGGCTACATCCGGGACGGCCGCCTAGCCAACGCCGGGAAGCTCTTCGATGAGTCGGACCCCCGCCGCAGAGATGCCGCTACCTGGAATTCCATGATGGCTGGCTACGTCCGGGCAGGGCAGCTCGCCGCCGCGACGGCCCTTTTCGAGGACATGCCGGCTGCCCAGAGAGACGCCGTCTCCTGGAACACGATGCTGGCGGGCCTCCGCCGCGCCGGCGACCCGGAGGGCGCCCTGCGCCACTTCCTCCGCATGCGCAGGGCGGGCGTCGGGCCCACCGCGCCCACGATGGCGACGGCGATCGCCGCGGCAGTGGAGGCAGGAGGCCCGGCTGCCCACGTCCCTCCGCTCCACGCGGTGGCTCTCCGCTCACCGGGGTTGAGCTCGAACGCGTTCGTGGCGACGGCTCTGGTCGGCGGGTACGCGGCGCTCGGGGAACCCGCGGGGACGCGCCAGGCGTTCGATGAAATGCCCGTGAAGAACGCTGTGTCATGGACCGTCCTGGTGGACGGGTACATGGCCATGGGCTGCGTCGCCGAGGCCCGCGGGGCCTTCGATGCCATGCCGGCGAAGAACGCGTTCGCGTGGACCGTGATGGTAAACGGGCACATCCGGAACGGAGACATCGGCGGAGCTCACCGATACTTCGACATGATGCCAGCGAAGAATGTGGTATCGTGGACCTCCGTGATCAACGGATATGTCCAGAGTGGGGGTTTCGCCGTTGCATTCGACCTGTTTGTGGAAATGCATAGGACGTCCGGTGTCCCGCCGAACCAGTTCACCTACTCTGCAGTCCTTGGCGCCTGCACCGGGAGCTCCTCGCTTCTTCTTGGGAAATCGATTCACGTGAGCATCTTGAAGTCCGGCCTGCCGGCGGACGTCGTCCTGGTGACCTCCCTCGTCGAGATGTACGCAAAGTGCGGGGATGTGGACGCGGCGTTCCGCGTCTTCGAGTCGATCGAGGACCACAACAAGAACCTGGTCTCCTGGAACTCGATCATCGGGTGCTGCGCTAGGCACGGCCTCTGCTCGAGGGCGCTGGAGGCATTCGAGTGTATGAAGGCCGGCGGCATCGCCCCGGACCACGTGACGTTCGTCTCGGTTCTGACGGCGTGCGCGCACGGCGGGCTGGTGGAGGAAGGCGAGCGCCAATTCGGGTCGATGCAAAGGGAATTCGCCATCCGGCCGAGGGTGGAGCACTATGCGTGCATGGTGGATCTCTTCGGACGGGCGGGGCAGCTGGGGAAGGCAGAGCAGCTGATCGGAGAAATGCCGTTTGAACCGGACGCCGTGGTGTTAGGCGCCTTGACCAGCGCCTGCGGCCTGCATTCTAGCCTCGAGCACGGGCTGCCCGCCGCCGAGCTGATGTGCAGGTTGGGAGGGGAGCACCCGGCAATCTGTACGATGCTAATGAGGGCTTATGGCGACAGAGGGGTGTGGAACAGAGTTCAGGAGTTGAAGGACAGGATGGAAGGGTTGGCAAGGAGGAAGCTGAAGGGTGCAAGTTGGATAGAATGTACTTGAGCACTTATGAAAAAGAAAAAAAGAGTAATACTTGTTGCAGTCACACTTCTTTACGGTTGGACCACGTGACTAATTTGGCCAGTTAAGCGAACTGACATGACTATTCTCATAATATTATAATTGACAAATATAAATTTTATATTAATAAATATAGATTTTGATTGACAAATATAATATGTATTTTTCAATCCAAATTCGTATTTGTCAATACTAAATCTATAGTTGTCAAACAAAATATGTATTTGTCATTTGTCAAGCAAAATATTATGGGACTGACTATGTCAATTCGTCCAACTAACTAACTTGGCGATGTGGTCCAACCGCACGGAGTTGTGCGGTGTGACTTAGGTTTTGTTATAACTTGATTGTGCAACAAACATTACTCAAGAAGAAAAGTAGAATTTATGAGCAGAAAGCCAAATGAAAGAACATTTAAAAATTGAAATCATCAATTTAAGAACTAATAAAAATAACATCTTTGATTTTAAAATCAATCATTTTAATATCACGGATTTTGGTTTTTGGTGATTTTGGACTGAAAACTGAATGAGCTAAAAGGATAATTTTAGGAGTCAACCGGTTTTAAAACATGGTAATCTGCAGTACTCTATACATATGCAAAAATAACATAAAACGGTTTATAAAACTCTAAGCATAAGGAAAGTATCAATTTAAGGCTGTTTACGGCATTTTACAGTAATTTTATAACACACCAAACGAGACCTAAAACTTCATAAAATACTAAGTTTGACAATCTCTAGTGACGTATTTGGAGAGATTTTTAATTAGGAGTTACGTTGGCTTCCATTTTTAAGATGAAAGAATATTGAATGGGAGTTGGGGCCCTTTCAGAATGGGCTTATACTATGAGACCTATTTTAAACCTACACAATCTTGGGTAAATAATACTTACTGCAGGGGCGATGCAGGGCACCAAAAAAAAATTATCGTGTAAAAAAATAGATTCTGTGAGTGCATGATCTAATGTTGCACTGTGTATGATGCAATACATATTATTTATTATAAATTTAGGCATGCGTACCTACTCCAAGAGAAATACTTTGTTGCAAACTTGCAATGTTGTCTGGAATCCAGATATTGCAGTTGCAATGTATTTTTTCTTTGAATTTTTAGATATTAATCCCTATAAGCTTTTTTGCGACAAAAAATCCTTATAATCTTTTATATTTATTTACTATCTATATGATACCACACTCCACAATTTATTATTATTCCTTAGAACCATCCCCATCTCAGAATAAAAAAGGAAAAAAAACCTCATGTCATGCATTTTGAGTATAGACATTGTGGGACTTGACTAAAATGTAGTCAAGTATCATCCCTCATCATCTCTCTTGTCATTCTCTAACATACATTCCCCATAAAATAGGTGTAGGCACAAGTGAGGTGCCTGCCATGTCACGCACCTGACGTGGTGTGGTACCACATCGTGCACCCAACGTGACATGGCACCACATCAGGCACATCACGATGTGGCGGTGCTTCACAGACAACTTTAGGGTTTCTGAGACAAATCGCAACTAAAATCCATAAAATAGGCAATCATTTCTCTCTCTTTCTTTCTCTCTATTTGTGGACTATTGAATAGTCGAGAGGTTCTCATAGGAGGAAGGGAGAAGGGGCTATTAAGGAGATCATGGAAACGAGAAAGATGGATGGAAGGAAGAGACAGTTTAAGGGGAGTGGCCCTTCTCCAAGACTTGTTTGCAACACAAGGGTATTAAAGAAGAAGATGAGATTCTTTAGACCTTTTATGTCTAGATCTTTTTATGTCTTCACTCATACGAGGACGACAACAAACATGTTACTCGCTACGAAAAGATGGAGAAGATCCTCCTCATCCTCATGTGCATGGGGGGATGAAGAGATCTAGAGGATCTCATCTCCAGAGAAAGTGTTTGGGGTGGTTGAGTTCCTTCTCCTTCTAGAAGCAACATCCCAACATAAATACACTAAAAAGAGACATACACATGAGACAAATGAAAGAGAGAGTATAGACCGAGAAGAAAAAAGTATTTCTCATAAGTTTTACATAGTTAAGATAAGAGTAATTATTTCAATATTATTTATCTATACTATAGAGCAGATATAATATTCTCTCTTGTTTCCATGGGTCGAGAGCAAATAGTGGCCGCTAGATTTAGCATATATAGATATCCGCAACGGTTCACTATCTAAACTATTGAAAAGAAAATAAATTCTTTAGTCTCACTTTGTTTACAGAATAGCTTAAATCAGAATAAGGTTTTGGAGATTTTTTAAACTAGAATAAGAGATATTTTGATTTGGTAAATTATTGGTATTCCATCCAGAATAAAAAGAATTACACTGCGCTATTTCAAGTGATTTGGTAGGAATAAGTGGAGTAAAGAGTGAAATAAAAGGTGAGATTAAAGAGAATTGGGAGAATTAAGTATTCCAGATAGAGTTTGGGGAGTTGAGAGAATTAAGCTCTCCGCAATCAAAGTAGAATAGAATCTTTATACCGATTATTCCGGTTCTATTCCACAAACAAAGTGAACCTTAAGTAATTCTCTTTTTACAATTCCTCCTTTAAGGTTTCTCTCCACCTTCCGTGGAAAGGATGTTACCTTGCCTCATTTTTTCTCTTTTTCCGTCTCCTCTTGTTGAGATGAGGTTACCTTCCCTCATTTAGTTACTTCTCTCTCTCACGTACATGCGCGCACGTTACCTTCCCTCATTTAAGTACTTCTCTCTCTCACATACACGCGCGCACGAAGGCGAGGGTTATCTTCCCTCCTTTAACACCTTGACCCTTTGCTCCATTTAACTTCACCATCATGTAACGCCTTTGTATTGCATCCCTCATTCATAATAATGGAAGTAAGGTCTATGCCTATTCTTCCAAGCAGCTCACATACTCTCATGTTTTCTTAAAGCGCTCAGGTTCATGATCGTGATATCCAAACCAAAAATGGAGATCCATAGGTGTGGACTTCCGAGAAGAAGAGTGCATGCCCAAGCATCTCTGGTGCCCTTGTGTTCCCCAGTGGTCCCACCGCATTCCAATCCAAAAGGTTGTCTAACGGTGGTAGAAGTCAAAACTTGGAGAGATTTTATCTGAAGACCTTTTTACTTTTTAGAATATCTTACTGCACCGTGATGAGTTATTACGTGTTGTCTGGCTGTGCAAACAAGGTTAAAAAAAATAATCTTTAAAGTTTTCGGAACCTCCCAAGATGTCCTACAATCTCTTACAATTCGATTTTTGATTGGATATTTTAAAAAAATGAAAATTCAAAAATAAGTCTCGATGAACAGTAAAAAA
Source organism: Zantedeschia hybrid cultivar (assembly GCA_030544215.1). Classification (NCBI taxonomy): domain Eukaryota; kingdom Viridiplantae; phylum Streptophyta; class Magnoliopsida; order Alismatales; family Araceae; genus Zantedeschia; species Zantedeschia hybrid cultivar. The sequence goes on along the minus strand of JARZZO010000014.1, from coordinate 1,425,191 downwards.
ATCAAGACTTAATTTTTAAATTTTTATCTTTTTTTGAGATATCCGATCAAAAATTGAATCTTAAGGAATTGTCAGGCATCTTAATGGGTTTAAAATATATATATATATATATATATATATATATATATATATATATATATATATATATATATATATATATATATATATATATATATATATATATATATATATATATTATCTTACTTGCTTCGCCAAGTGACGTAATAACTTTTAGCGGTGCATCAAGATATTCTTTTTCTTTTATTCCTTTTCTCTCTCTTTTCATTCAATGCCACACATGTTGCGAAGGGAAGATCATATCTAGTATTGATAGGCTTGCCTGCGGTGTACGCTGGGTCGCGCGTGGAGAACTTTCAAAGGAGAGTGAATTTCAAGAAGTACGAGACCAAGAATGGGCACGGATGAGGCATGACATTTTCCACCTCGAAAATCTGTCTCATGTTTTGAAGCATTTTTACTAGGGCTGTAAACCGGTAGGATACGGATACGGAAATGTGTATTTCCGTTTTTCGATTTTGATAAGAATAGTTTGTTTCCGTTTTTCGATTCTGATAAGATCAGAAAGTACATTATCTGTTTCCGTTTCCGATAAAATCGCAAAGTCCATTTTTCATTTTTGATTTGTTTCCGATTCCAATATCGGAATTGAATATTATTTTCGATAATTATCGAAAATTACTGATTTCTTGATTTATTTGTTTAAAACATATAAATGAAATCTAAATATAACCAATATGTCTTAGTATATTAGATAATGATTAATAAGATTAAAATAATCTTAAGGTTAATATTATTCTTAATAATAAATTTAATAACAATCGAAATCGATCGAAAAGCGGATACGGAAATAGGAGTTTTTGTTTCCGATTCCGATAACTTATCGAAAATAACCGATTCCGATAACTATCGGACGGATATTTTTTATCGAAAACGGATATTTTTTTTTAATAACAGATCGAAAAATCGGATAATCGAGTTTCCGTTGACAACCCTAATTTTCACAGTAGGCGAGGCATATCCAAGTGCCATCTCTCTTCCATGTCTTCTCAATTCAGTTAATGTCCACGGTTTAATTTATTTTTCTTTTAATGTCCCCTCGAAGATCATAAGAGGTATCAACCATTTGACTATTAACTATTATTTTGTTAGTTGGACGTAATATGAGATAATATTCTCATTTACTGTGTATCTATTGATAGAGGTTACTAACATATTCTTGTGTATTTATTGATAGAGATTACTAAATAATTACATTTACTTTTGAATACATACTAGATATTAAAATGGATGTCTATATATTATTGTTTTTCACTTGATTATACTTGTCGGTGCAGCCAACAAAAAAAATTATTTTGGAATTATTTTAAGATCATCTTCATTATGTCCCACATGTTTATATCGGCCAATTTTTAATCAGATGATCGAAAATCAAATTATACAGACATGTAAGACAGATCAGAAGCAGTCTAATTTTTTGCGCCACGTGTAGTCGGTGCCGCAAATAAACCTCGTCGCTGATGTCATTTCCTCTTTTTGCTCAGCAGGTGAAGCTTATACAACCTTCCCTATGCATAGTTGCAAGATCCACGGGTTATTTTTTTTTTCCACATATGTTATGGTTGATTCCCCCTTCCCCTGACTGTTTCTTTTACCTTGCGCCATTCTTGGATGCCATACACCGTCTTCCATTCGTCTCCATTCCTCACATATGTAAGCGTATTAAATAAAAACATGGGGAATAAGAAAACATACATGCCCTCCCTTTTTGACATTCCATGTTCCTCCTCCCTTATAGTTTATCTCCACTGGATAGCCTATTTGTCAATGTTAAAATTATAAAGATTAAATTAGTATTAGATTGTAGTTAACAATAGTCTTCAGATATATTCTGTGAGCTTTTACCCACTTTTCTTCCCCTCTCCCTCAAGTAGCTACCTGCGGCAGGTAATATTTCTCATTTATAAAATGTCTATAATCAACTATCAGATGTCGAATTTTGTGGAGTTTTCCACTCCATACACAAGGGTTTAAAAATTATTAATCTTCAACGCATCAAGTATTTGAAAGTAGAGGAGAAAGATAGTTTACTTATTTGATGGGTAATCACTAGGGCAGTTATGTACATGCATGTGTCATTAAATTTTTTTACATGGTTTGGCATTTTTAGGACTTTGTGTAGATTTTAGAAATATTTCAAAGAGTATCTAATGTGACTATTCATAAACTTTAGATCATCAGAAACGAATATATTATCCTTTGAGTTGTGTCATTGCGCCTATTGAAAATATTCCATGAATACTAATTCTAACAATGTTTTATGTAATTTTACCAAAACTTTTTAGTCGACGATCATTGAAATAGCATATGAAGATCTTTTTTAAACAGACAAATTTTCATATAACTTTGTGTAGCGGTCAGAAACTGATCAAGCGATGATTACCATCTGATCAAATCTCCTAGCTACGCAATAGAATTTATAAGACCAGAAACGTCCATGGTAGAACTTGCAAGAAGAAGAAGAGACATCAGAGGGCCTCCCGTTCTCTTAGAGAGCAAGACCCTCCGATGCCTAAATTAGGTTCTGAGAGAGAGAGGATTTTATGGGTTCAGTGTCATATTGAGGATTTTATGGGTTCAGTGTCGTATTGAATATACCTCTTTCAGGAGAGGGCCAAAGATATATATAATCACTGTGTCGTGTGGCATCATAGGGGTCGTTGCTCTTGGAGAGTTAATTGGCCTAGGATCCACGCCCCTTGATCAAGGGGATCATAGGACATTAGGCTGGAAGGAGAGATCTATCTTTTCGTGATCGTGGGGACCTATCTTAAGTAGACGGTTACACCGTTAGCCCACAAGATCCGCCTGATGGCAGAAAGGAGTTATGGGTTGACCCTAGGTACCTCCAATCTCTCGAGCAATTGGAAGGACGCAGCCTTTGAATCCAGGCATCTGGCCTCCCCTTGTTGGAGCGGACTTTGGGCTATAGAGAGAGTAGGTTCCTCTAGTCACTCGATAGCAATGACCGAGGCATCGATGGTCGCGGAGCTCATCGACTGATGTGTTTGTCTTCTTATCTTGACTTTTCTGGGACCTAGAACACATGCCTTCTAGGTCCCAACCTTCGAATTGTTAATCAGGGTACCGAAAGAGTTTATGTGGTATCCTTGTGTAAGTACATGCAGACTGTAGACTCTTGGGCCTTTGACTAAATGAACTTGATTGGATCAGATCAAATCATCCCTCATCACTTTGGTACCAACTTGTATTTTTTTAATGTTAATAGTTTTAAAGACATGCACTTTAACTAGAACTATAAAGCATGAATAAGGGAATATTCCCTCCCGATTCCATTTGTCTAGAGAGTTTATTAGCTATTAGATCTTACTATATAGATTTTGTCATTGGATTTATAATTCTATTCTTCTCCATTTGTCTAGAAAGACTATAAGCTATCATATTTCCTTGTATGAGTTATACATACCCTTATATTAATGTTCCTATTCTTATCTCCCGACTCAAATAATGGCTAGATTTATGGGCCAGAGTAATGGCCCCTCTTCCCCCATTTTTCATTTCATTTAGAGAAGTACTTGCTGCTACACCACTTGGGAAGCAACAAGAATGACCAGTATCACACCTCCCAACTATTAGAAACCATGCATCCCTCACTCCCCATGCCCCTGCAAGCGCAATGATGGCACTTTGACGTGCGTTGACGTCAGTGCATATGGACGCCCATTAAAAAGAAAAAAAAGTACTTTGCCAAGATTTTGGAGAATATGTATGCGCTCTCAAGAGCATGTACAACATTTCGAGAGCATGTGCTCCCAAAAGCATGTAGCTGCACAAACTTTGTGGACCCCAAACTTTGTATTTGCTCTTGAGAGTGTGTACATACTCTCGAGAGGGTGCACATGTTCTCGAGAGCATGTACATGCTCTCCAAAATCTAAGATAATATATTTTTTTTCCTTTTTAATGGGAATCCATGTGCATTGACATCAGTGCGTGTCATGGCATCATCATTACACCTATAGGGGCATGTGGGGGGATGGTATGTGATGTCTAGTGGTTGGAAGGCACAACACTAATCATCCTTGCTGCACCCCAAGTGGTGCAGCAAGAATTTCTCGCATTATTACCCTCTCTATCCTACTTTCTCTCTCCCCCTCCTAGAGTAACCGATGATGCTAAAACATTGTCAACATATCAATGCCTACATCACAGAAGGTCTACGTGCAACAAGGCATCAACAGTGTCAATAGTGTCCATGGAGAATACCAACCATTGGATTATCCATTATAATCTCGACGTCCAATCAAAATGTTCCCCACTTAATTTCTATAATTAGGACCTAATTTCCAAATGTTTCTCCATTTGATATATAAATCAGCACATTACACCTCAATTTCTTGCCTACATTATAAAGAGTTTTCTAGGCGTTATGTTTTCCACTCAACTGATCTCTTATGTGGATTTCACTTGTTCATTTCTTTCTCTTCATTACCAATTATAGTCTATAGCAGATGGTTCTAAGAAGGAACCTGACCAACCCATATTCTCCCATCTCTGATTAATTTTTGGCTCTTTTTTGGGTTCTCAAGGTGACACACTTCCTTTTTTCATACTACCAATTCTCATCGATCCGGCAGCAGTATTAGGGAAGATAGTAGAAGTTAGAGGATGAGTGAAATTGGGTAGAAGGGAACTACATAAAGAAGGAACTGGACTAGAAAGGATGGGAGGCCATACTATTTTTGAAAAGTAATATGGTACAAGTGTTGGAGACATAGAAGCATGGGTGTCTGCCGTTCACCATGATCCTTGAGATGGACGAAGGTGATGAAACCTAGGTACATTCTATGATAACAACGCATTCATCATATCCTCCTCTAGGTAAGACATTTGCTTCGCATTTGTGCTTTTGCTAGTTGCAAGAACCAGGCATACGGTATCCTTATATGTATTCCTTAGGTCATAGCATCTCTCCCTTGTCACCATAGAGGGGCTCCTATAGCCCCATCAAGCTACGACAATGGAGTGCGTGTGTGTGTAAGGTGTAAGGATGTGTCCACTTAGATTGATTTTTTTGTAAAAAAATTTAATTTATATAGTTTTTTATATATTCAACCAATGATGACACAAATGCCAATTGACAACGCTATTACTGATGTTAAAAAGCCATTTATTCCATAAATAAAAAGAAACATATGATAACCAATGGCCAAAGGCCTATAGGGAAATAACATAATTAAAATGATGGCCTATATGTGATAAACCACACCCATTGGGACCCCTTCCTTCCTGCAAGACTTCAAACAAAGGCGAAGAAGAAAAGAACCGCTACATTTCAACGAGCTGAGACCATTCACTGCTGAGGTTTCAATGAAAGAACACCCAACAAAACATATCTTATATTGCATGTATTTCTTTTTTTTCTATCCAAGTTCCAACCTGAACCTTTTGTTTATCTCTCTTATGTGTCACAATCTTCCTCTCGTTGCTAGATTTGATGAAATTAATCTCGACTTTCACTCTTTCATTTTCATACTCAATTGTACTAGATCTTTTCAATTTAAACGTGCATTGCACCTGTACTTTAACTAGTTTCACATGAAAAGAAAATTTTGGAAGATTGTTTATATTTTTTCTGGTCGTGAGCTAATTATAGAAGTTTATTTTGAAAAATTACTAAATATAAATCTTTTAAAAAATAAAACAAACTAATTATGAAATGAAATTTATAAATTGTCGTCATGAAGTCTAATATTGTAATGAAATCATTACAATGTGAAGAAAATCAAAGTGTAACTATTTTGCACACATTTAGCCCCCTAGCAAAGAGTGAGACTTACTTTCCACTCCCTTTTACTTTTTCATAATCTTACCTAAAGCCCCTTCTGTAAGCTCCCAAGGATAACTCAATTTCCAAGCTTTACAAAACAACCTTCCTAACTTTCTCTTTCACTTTTTAACATGTTTGCACATACTCACCTTTTGTCTTCTTCTTCTAAAAATCGCCACATACCCTCCTATATTATTCATCATATTTTTATTTTATTTTAACTAAGATTTTATATAATTATAAAATTTTACTTAATACATATATTTAAAATCTTAAATTATTTTATTCTGATCCACCAAGGAGAGTCAACTCCTTGTTGCTAGGTAATTCTTGAGCTGCTAAGGGAGGTTTCTAGTCTTACTGTCAATTTTCACAAGAGCCAATTGATAGACATTAATGTGAGTGATGCAGTTATGAGAAGGACAACTTACATTTTAGGCTGCCAAAGGGGTGAATTCCCAGTATCTTATCTCGAGATGCCACTCACTCTTGGGAGCCTTAGGTATAGAGATTGGGAAAAGGTGGTGCAAAGGTTTGACAGTTGGTTGGTTGGATGGAAAGGAAGGTTTCTCTCTTTCAATGATAAGTTGACTTTGTGCAGTTCCGTATTGGATAGTCTCCCTATATACTTCCTATCTATGTTCAGAATCCTTGCCATAGTTGCTAAGAGGCTAGACTCCATCCGAGCTAGATTCTTTTGGCATGGGTCAGGAAATCCAAAGAAAAATGGTTTCCATATCAGTTGGAGCAGACTCTGTGGATCCAAGGAGAATAGAGGAGTGGGACTGAAGGACGTCAAACTCTATAGTGTGGCTCTCTTGTCCAAGTGGCTCTCAAAACTAGCTCAGAATAACCCAGGTCCATGGAAGGAGATGATCTCTTAGAAGTACTACCCTTAAGCTAAGCAATGGAATTTCGAGCTAGCTTCTATGTACAATGTATCTTCTTATTGGAAGGGTATTCTCTCTTCTATTGATGTGTTTAAGGCAGCTTCTTCCATTGTTTTGGGTAATGATAGGTGTACTCTCTTTTGGAAGGACACGGTGTGCAGCTCAGCCCCTACGTGTCACCTTCCCGAAGTTGTTTGACATTTCCATTTAACGATCGGTGCTTGTATCTCAAGTAGCTGAGGGTTACTATTCCCCAACTTCATGATACCCTTTGTTCAGGAGCAATTTGAGAGAAGAAGAGATGAGGGATTTACTTTTGCTTCTTCAACATATTCATGTTGACCCATCTATACAGGATGTATGGACATGGAGATGGGATAAGAAAGTATTCACTCTGTCAAATCTGCTTATTCCCTTCATAGCTAGTGGGGGTACTAGACATGCCTTTTACTTTTCAATCTAGAAACTCAAGAGTCCTCTTAAGGTGCAATTCCTCATGTGGAGGGTCTCTCTTAATAAGCTACCCACATGTAACATATCGGTGCACTTCCTTACTGATTTGCTCGTCGGTTGTTGTCCTTGTGCTTTAGAGGAGGAGAGTCTAGACCATTTGTTCACATTATGTTCTTTCATTGTAGAAGTTTGGCACCTTGTTTGTAATCAACTTTGAGTGGGGTTATACATTGGGACTCAGTGGAGGACCCTCCTTAGGTCATGGGGGATAGATACCTTGGCCTAGGAAGCAGGATAGGAGGCTATGGTGGATGATCCTTCATGCCATAATCTGAGCAATTTGGACGGAGCGTAATAGTAATAGATTTAGACGGGAAGCGGCTACCCCAAAGATGGTCCTCTCTTTTGTTTTTAAGAAAGTCAAAGAATGGGTTACAATGTCTTGTAAATTGGATTCTTGTAACTCCTCCTTGTTTTGTCTTATGTAGGAGAGTTAAGTGGGGGGTCGCCGTCATAGTGTTTTGTATAGGAAGGGTTTTGTTATTTTTCTTTTTTTATTGTCTATGTACTTTTCTTCTCTTCTTAATACAAGTGGTACGGGCACCTATTAAAAGGTATATTTTAACACTAACAGTATAATACTTTTAAAATGTTGCTTGGTCGTCAAGACTATTTTAATGTTAAAGTGTTATATCTATTGCACTATAAATACAATACTTTAGTATTATTAAACATTAGCGCTAAGACATTTTAAAGTGCTATTAAACGTTAACATTGTTAAATGTTATACGAAATAACATGTGTTAGTGTTAAAGTATTTAAGTGTTGAAGTTTTATAATGTTCATGTATTCTTGTGTTCCCATTATATTATAATATTCTAATAGTATGATGTTTTAACAATATAATAAGAAGACAAGAACATTTAAACACCGTAAATCATAACACCAAGATGCTCTAAAGTAATAATAATACACTTTAATACTAAGACATGTTAAGACTAACGCTTGTTAAAATATTGTAGTGTGAAGGTGTTATAGTATTCATTTTAAAAATATCTTATTGAATTTTATATGTTAAAATATTATTATCTTCTTATTATACTATTAAAGTAATATAGTATTAAAGATAGATAGTGTTCAAATATTATATTTTAATAAGGTAATTAAAATATAATTTAAAATTATTAAATATTAGTTATATATTAAACACTTGTTAAAATTTTAGTAAAAATAAGAACAAAGAAAAATTTCTCACGATGGATAATGCTATGGAACATGTGATGGTTTCTCAAGAGAAGAAGACAAGCATGAATTAAATTTTAAAAAGATGACTAAAAATAATTTAATATTTCAAATACTAACAATATATTAAATAAATATTTTATAAAAATATTAATCAAAATAAAAAGAAATAAAAATGTATGATGAATAATGTATGAGAGGTATATGGCGATTTTTCTCAGGAGAACAAGATAAAAGATAGGGAATTTTCATAACACTTTATATTTTAATAAAACAGTTTAAGAATGATTTATAATTATTTATTATTAATTATATATTAAATAGATATTTAAAATATATAAAATAATAATCAGATTAAAAGAATAAATGATGAATAGTACACGAGGGGAATGTGGTGATTTCTCAAGGAAAAAAGACAAAAGATAAGGAGTTCACGTGACATATTATATTTAAAAACTAATATTAAAAATTATTTTTTTAATAAAAATATTTGAATATAATAATTAAAATTTTAAATTTATATTAGTTGTATATTAATAACTTGTTAAAATTTATAATAATATTAACTAAAGTAAAAGAAAAACTTACGATGAATAATATACGAGAGCATGTGAACGTATTTTAGGAGAAGAAGACTAATTTTTTTTGCAACTTATTGAAAAGTAAAAAAAGTAAAAGTATATTTTATAAAAGTTTAAGAAAGTGGAAAACAAATGACACTCCCTGCCACGGACCTGAATTTATTATCCTAATTTTAGAAGACAAATGCATTTAATCGAGAAGCTAATTATTTGTGCCCTTTCTCGTCCTACCATGATCCCATCTGTGCCCTCCAATTCTTTTCTTCCTCCTCACTTTCCCATCGGTTTCTGACATCCCACCACGCTTCCAGCAGCAGCCGGAGCCATGGCGTCCCTCGACACGGATTTGAACATGCTGCCCGCCGGTGAGGGCTCCAGCAGCGCGGCCCCACCGGGACCTTCTGTCGCCTCCTCCTCCTCGAAGAAGCCGAAGCGATTTGAGATCAAGAAGTGGAACGCCGTCGCCCTCTGGGCTTGGGGTATGCATCCCTCCGTTCATAGAGTTTGGGGGGTTGGGGTTCTGAATCGCCCTTTCTTCCCCTTGGCCTTCTATTCGATCGTTTGCGTCTGCGCCTGTGTTGGATGCGTCGTACCGAACTGACTGGTTTCCTGCGTCGATGCAGATATCGTGGTCGACAACTGCGCGATTTGCCGGAACCACATCATGGACCTCTGTTAGCTCCCCCATGTTCTTGCTTCTTTTATTGTTGTTTCTTCTTCTTCTTCTTCTTTCAAAGCCTTCACGTAGGGTTACGGGATTGTGTTTCCCTTCCCGTTGAGGAGGAATTTTGATGACGTCTGTTGGTTTCGTGGAATCCCTGAGCAGGTATTGAATGCCAGGCGAACCAGGCGAGCAACACGAGCGAAGAGTGCACTGTGGCTTGGGGTATATGCCTACCGGACTTCTAAAAACCTAGGAAGACTTATTTTTTCCCTCCCGCAAAATGTTGTTGCTATATGCGTCTAATATTTGCGTGTTTTTGTAATTCATGGGTTAATGTCTATGGCAGATGAGTATTCTGCGTGTCCTTTCGGCCTTTAATGGTTCTGAGCTACTCTATCTGTTACTTGCTTTGCCGAGTTTGTTGTTTTAATTTCTGTTCTTTTAGGTAAGCTTGAGTTCTGTATTGGCAGTTATTGTGCTTTGGACAACCTTTTGCCATACAGATGATTGAGGATTCAAAGCAGAGAGAAAATGAAATGTGAGTGGCGGGAGAAGCTCTTGTGAGAAGGGGTTTTAGCAGATTATAGGATAGTGGAAAAAAATGAAAGATAGCCCAATGACATTTATTTTGGCAGTTATAGTTACATCACCGCTCCTTAGGGATTAGGAACTTGCCAGATTATTTGACTACTCCATAACTGGGTTATGAAATTTTCTAGTACTACTAGAAAACCCGATTTCATTGATGTGATTCCTTGAATTTAATGCTTATTTTCTGTACTTGTTGAGATTTCTCCATAACCATACATGATACAGAGTACTATGTTCCTTCTTATGGAGCAAATTTCAATTGCCTAAGATCGAATGTGCTTCTTCTATCTCTTGCCTCCTTTATACATCCGTGCCACTGTTACTATTGTTGACATTAACATTAAGCTATATCCTTTCAAACTTGGGTTGGCTAAGTTCTCCAACTAGGTGCCCTACTTGATTCCGGAAAGTGTCAGATCAAGGTTATTTTTATATGAGAGGTCATGCCAAAAGTCTTATGAGACAGTTAACATGTAAGAAAAGAATCTTCTTGATTGCTGTTTGAGGGTTGAAATTGTTCTCTAAGGAACATGGAAACATGCGAGTTCTATTTAGACTCGTATAGTCACAGTTTGTTATATATCAATATCTCTACCTTTTCATGTTCTTGGGATGAAGTCTCTAGACTCTCTATCGAGACTAGAAATAAGAGGGAGGGAGCGTGGGAGGTGTGCAAAAAGGGAGAAGGATAAGGAGAAGGAGAAAGAGGGAGAGGAGAAAAGGGGACAGGGAAGGAGAGGAGAAGGATGATAAACTATATCTTACCTCTCATAGATTTATTTGGGATGTCTCCAACCCATAGTTGTCAAGGCAGTAAGGCAACCAAGGTGTAGTTGGGGTCCCTGAGCACCTAAGCACTTAGGTGCCTGCCTAGGTGTCGCCTAGGCAAGTTGATAATAATATAGTTAATATTACACTAATGTGACATTAATATAAAAAATACAAGAAAATAACACTAATATGACATTAATATGAAAAAGGTTTTTTTGCATATAAACCATTCTTAAAAGTGGATTGGCAAATAAACCATTCCTAGAAATGTATTTGCACACATATCATTACTTTTAAGGAAATGTTGCAAAAATGCCAAAATAATGGCATTTTGCAATGTTACTTTTAACGAAAATGTTGCAAATATGCCATCATTTGGATATTTTTGCAACATTTCGTTAAAAGAAATGATATGTGTGCTAATACATTTGCAGGAATGTTTTTTTTGTCAATTCACTTTTGAGAATGATTTATATGCAAAAATCCCTATGAAAAATAATAGGTAGTTTATTAGATTGAAGTATCAAAATTAAATATGTGACTGAGAAATAATTATGAAAATGATATTTTATTATAAAAAATACTAACCCAATTGCATACTCTTCCAAAATCTGCAACTTAATGCTTACAACAACAATATATATGTTGCTATAATGTAAAACACATAATAAAAATATATTATCACTTACAAATAATGAAGTTTTATATAATAAAACAATGCAAATTGGATGAAAAGTGAGAGTCTCAAAATGGGTCAGCAGATCTAATACGGGTACCTTGGGCGCCTTTTGGGCCTGTTGAAAGGCGGACCAGCACCTAGCTGCTGGACTTCCACCTTGGTGTCTAGGCAACGCCTAGGCGGCTGCCTTGACAACAGCGCTGTAACCCACTAACATGGCATGGATATTTGAGATGGTAATCTTTGCATGTGATCTTCTCTAGGACAACTATTAGACTATTAGTCAAAGAGTAAATGAAGTGGACCCAACTGTTTCTATTATTGTCTTAAAGGCAAAGGAATGAAGGATCCTTTGATAGACCAAGTTTGGCTGTTACTTAAGGTGTATTACACACTCACCCCTTGTAACTACCAAAAAAGAAGGCCTGAATGGTTCAGTTAATTTTGATGGATGTATATGTAGATGGTTAGGACTAGTGTGGACTGATCTCTGGTGTCCACATTAGAGAGGCAGAGATGTCATGCCAGATGTGAGGAGCTTAGTGTTCCCTTGTGATGGGTCTGAACAAGATCCCCCTGAGAGGGAGTTGGCTGCCGGAACCATCAGGGGTGAACAGGTGCCTGGTGGGTCATGGTCACCCCACTCCTCGCTCCCCTTAAAATGTTGGCCTATGGCAGAGTGGGACACCAACAATGTGTTTGCCCTTCTGGCATGGTCATGGGAGTGGAGAGCGGCAGGAAGACCTTTGCTGATGTGGTCAGAGGGGGACAAGCCGGAGGACGGTGGGGAGTTCTGATGTCTTACACCTTGTCTCCTCCATGACAGGATGTAGGAGGGTAGAGTCCCTGTTTCTGGTAGGTTATTGGAGATGGAAGCCTGGTGAGTATGTGTGTGCGTGGGTACATAGTGGAGATGGCTGCCTATGATAACATGATTGTTTCCCTCATCAGGTCCAGGTGGTCGAATGCGCAGGCTTGGAGCGTCTCTTGGGTGTCCCAGAAATGCTTCCTCTTGCTCTGTGTGGCTAGAAGTGAAGCTGAGGATCTTACTTGATGAGAGTTGCTGGTAGCACATGAATCCTCCTTGGATTCAACATGTGGGGGTCACTTGCCTGTGCTTATCCAGGCCACTGCTGTACTTTGGTGCAATTTAAGTTGGCAGGCATGCCACTGACTCACTGGTTCTCCACGACAGAGAGCTCTTCATAGCTCTCTTGCGGAGTGCGCCTCTTTTGTTCGCATTGATGCTTGGTTCTCTGGAGGAGGGCAGATCCTTGCTGTGATCGTGGCAGCCAAGGGCAGCATCTTGAATGAGGTATCGATGGTGATCGTGGCAAACATGCAGGGGAGGACCTCATCCAGGTGATTCTTCTGCCTTCTCAGGATGGAGGGTAAGATGGGGCAGGGCAGTGGCAAGGGCTAGGGCAACATCACAACAATATGTGGTAAGTTGGGGATGTGCTTTTTGCTTGTGAGAGATCTGGGCACTTCTGCTATTAGTTTGGTTCCTCGCTTGGGGCTTGATGACTTACTTGCTTAGGCGGGGATTCAGAAGGCTCCGTTCATGGGCCCTGATGGCTCCAAACTGGGTCATCATCTTCACCTGACAACTGTTGCTGCTGCTATGGCCACGTCACTGGTCTCCATCCCAGGTGGTGAGGGAGGGCATCCTACCTCCTTGGCACCCCGTGAGCAATACCTAGGACACCTTTGTGAGGCCTCCCAGTTGACTTTCTCCCGCCTGCCTATGTTCTCTCAATTGGCAGTGGCTACTGTCCCTTCGATGCAGCTGGAATTGTCAGCCTTCATGGTCGCCGTGTGGGAAGGGTTAGGGCAAATCCATTGCCTCCTGATGTAGGAAGCTAATGGAGCCCTCTGTGCCAGGATGTGAGCCTCTGGAGGCCCTTCTGGATGATTCTTTCAGGGTGCAGGTATCATCTAGGCCGACAGCTCCTGTTGGGGGTAGAGGTGGGGACAAGCGGGAGTCTGTGATCAAGGGAGCCCTTTTGGAGACCAAAGCAGACAGTCAGGAGCTGATGCCGGAGAAAGCCCTAGCGAGGGTTTTCCTGCCCCTTGGTGTCCTACTTGGGACAACCTTTAATCATGCTTTTCAAGTGGAGGGGGGCCTGTCTGTCTTCCCTCGGGGAGACCTCCTCTTCCTTGGCTAGGGAGGAGGGTAGGGAGGTGGACTTTGGGACAGTTGCTAAGACGCCATTGTTTGTCGACCTCAAGGGGCATTCAACTCCAGGTTGAAGGGGGTCTTGATAACGAGGTCAAGGAAATGTTGGCTAGGGTAGAGAAACTTGTTGAGGTGCAGTCTAAGGAGGTGGCAGATCGGATAGGGGTTTCCTTCTATGAAGTTGAGGAGGACATATGCTCAATGTTCCATAAGATTCAGAATATGTGGCAGCTTGGTATGGCTAGAGGGGTGTGTGTGTGGAATGTTTTTTTTTTTTTTTGGTGGGGTGGGGTGGGGGAAGAGTCGACCAAGAGGGAGGGGAAGGGACTAGCTGTGGATTTGGGGAGAAGGGAGGGAGGAGAAGACTATGATTGTTCCCATGAAGATTGTCTCATGGAATGTCAGGGATTTGGGTGGTAGGGAGAAGAAGGCGGTTGTAAAGGAGATGATTAGGAGATGCAGTATTGGTATTCTCTGCATACGATCAAGTTTGAGGAGGGGGAGGTGGCTTGGAGAGACATCGGAGGTGCTAGGCTTAACAAAGGGGCAGTATCTTTGGCAGTAGGTTGATTAGGTGGCATTTTGGTGCTATGGAATGAGGATGTAGTGGAGGAAGTGGGCAGGCAAGTGGGGAGGAACGTCATTACTATCACATCTAGGTATGTGGATGATGGATTCTTGTGGGACTTTATTGGTGTGTATGGGCCTCAAGGGAGAGAGAGAATAAGATTCTCTAGGATGAGCTTCTGCATTAGCACTTGCAAGCGGGGAGACCGTGGTGTTTGGCAGAACTTGGGGAAATTCTAAAATGAGGTGGTTGGATGTGGTATGAAAGGATTTCAAATAAATGGGACAAGGCTCTGACGATGATGACGATGACGGGAAATGTTGAAGAGAATTGTTTATAGGGTTATAAATACTATTGAAAAGATGATAGGGTGTACACATGTGAACAACCTAGTTAAAAATGTATGGCTTTTTATCCTTGCTACTGGCATCACTAATTGGTGGGTTTCTACCAAACTTAATCTGTGTTTGTAGGTAACCAACAAACCGTACCCATAATTCCTCATCATTGTAGGCTCCTTTTTTGGTATTTGAAATAAGATAGACCTTGACTGGAATCAATTAATTAAAGTGCGTATGTTCACTTGATGTAAGTGTAATATTATGACTATACTGCAGTTGTCACTGTCTTCATTTACATGGTTGGCCTTTTTAGTTTAACTGGGAAAGCATATGCTATTTAGATAGCACTGACCATTTATTTTGAGAGAGGAATTCGTGTTTCTGAGCGGAGACTGATTTTGATTTACAATGTTACATAGTAGGTTTTAAAAATTAACTGGGAAAGTATATGCTACTTGGATGGCATTGACTATTAGTTTTGATAGAGAAACTCTTGCTTCTAAGCAACATATTAATTTGAATGCAATTCCAAATAGTTGTTTCTGATGAACCTTTGTTTTCATCATTTCTAGGATGGTTTTGATCATTTTGATGGAGATGCTGAATGTGTTTGTTGTGATGTGGTGATAGCTACATTATTTGTGTTACTGTCATCTGTGCAAATAATATTTATATGTGTTTTTTCATATTTTATACACTGTTGATCAGTAATTTAGATCTGGAACAAAGGTAGTTTTTTTTTTGTTAAGTTCACATTATCCTTAATGTTCTTGTTGAATGTAAATTTTCAAATACTGCCTTAGGCCGAAAATTTCTCAATGAGATCTAGATTCTAGTTTTCTACTTGAAATGTTGAACTTAGAATTAACTTCAATTGGAGTCTTCGACCAATATATCAGTGGATTCAGATCATACAAATTTCCTGGGCATACACGTGCACACACACAATGAATGGTTAACAGGATGACATGCGTCCTCTAGTTACAGACATGCATACATACAATATAAGTTATGCACACATACATATGGCATGCAGTTCATTTATAAACTTTCAGCCGGTGGTTGACATTGTTCATCTGTTTATAGGTGTTTGTAACCATGCATTTCACTTCCACTGCATCAGCAGGTGGCTCAAGACTCGGCAAGTGTGCCCACTTGGTAAGTATTTTACACGTGACCTCATTTTTAGAGTGGCCCCAATCAGGATCCTCATTTTGACCTATGCATACTTTGCAGATAATAGTGAATGGGAATTCCAGAAGTATGGTCACTAGACTGTGTGGATCGACTTGGGGGGCTAATGTCCAATCAATGAATCAACTTTTCCCCTGTTTTGTCATTAATATGCTCAAACATCAAACATGTTTATCTTTTGATTCACCAGTAATCTTAAGTGTGGTTCATGGATATTTTTCATGAAAAGTTTGGGTTTTTTTTTTTTTTTGTGGGGGGATGCCACTGCAGAATTTGTCCCCAGGAAACACTGCCCCTATTAGCGCTTCAGTTACTGCAAAATTGACTGCAAAATTGCGATGGAAGGGCGGTGCTTCGTAATGTTTGCGTTTAGCTGAATGTACTGTTTGATTAATGTGTATCTGCTTTAATATGGGACGAAGTTATGTTCTCGCTTCTGGTACAGCGGACTTCTGTGATTCTCAATTGCATGTACTGGATTACGTGTTCATCAATGATGATTTGTTCATGAGACTGGAAAAACTGCCATACTACACAGGTACACTCTCACTTGAATTGTCCAAATGCTGTGGTTCATCTCATTCTGTTTCATTATTAGGTCATGTTTCATTTTAAGTGCCCTAATGCCATGGTAGCAGGTTCCGCATCAGCGAAACTCCCTTTGAACGTTGCTGAGTAGTGACCCTGGTTCTAATGTCCCAAGATGGGTCTTGCTCCTTGATGATGGCTAAAGCATTAGCTGAGTTTTATTCTGGTCATTTATTCGTTGATACGATCAGCTTCTGAATTAGGTAATTCCTTCAGGCCCTCCAACGTTGCCGGATTGCTTAGCATGTTGTAAGCAATCCGGGGCTGTTTATATCGAGCTCTTGATAACCAGCTTGGTCTGTTATGTCAAATGAAAAAAAGTTAAAAAAAGGAATAAAAGATATAAAGGAAAATGACATAATCCTGTTAAAAACTCGAGCTAATTAGCTCTTATTATAGTTAGAATAAATGACTAGAGCTTTGGTCAAAGTGAAGGACGACTTGAAGTCTTGAATAATTCATCCCATTCTCGGCTTGATTGATTATCTCAGAGGGCTTCATGACAGAACCCTAGTGGTTGCTGCCCTGCGTTTTCGTTCATGTCCGATTCTCCCGGTCGCCCTATTTTGTGTGATCGGATACCCTAAAATGAAGAGTCGTACCGACCCATGCTTGTAAACTATAGATCGATTTTTTATTCTTATTGGATTTAGATTTAATAGTTGTCGGTAAAATATTAACTCATTTGTGTGCCCAAGGGATGTCAATGGTAACCGTTGATCTGATTATCTGCTTTGTTCGTTAACAGACAATTTGGGGACATTTTTTTTTTTTAATCTCTGAATAGTTAATGAATGCGGATACGGATATGATTGTCAAACCAACTTTCTTAATGGATACGAATACGGATGGTCTAGTTTCAAAATCACTATCCGCTACTATCTGGGAATTTGCATTGTTATATTTTAATATTATTATACATCTTTCTTATTTTATTTATCTTTAAAAGATATTGTGGACTTATAAGTGAGAAATTTTTTATTTTAGCGTGATTTAGTTATGGACTGTTATTTTTATGATATATTATTGATGAGAACTTTAATTTGAGTGATTTGCTTTTTTAGGAATAATTATTTTTTGTGTTTATATTTTATTTCAAATGGACAATTTATAAACTTGTACTTCAAATTTGATTTTCATAGTTTCTCATTTTGACCGATTAATATCCGACAATATACTGATAACCGCTTCTATCCAGATAATAAAAAGTGGTTTCGAATACATCATTTCTTGATAATTATAAGATAGCTAACAGATACAAAATATATTGTGCAAATACGGAAACGGATAATCCATTGTCCGCAACCATATCTGACTCCTTGACATCCCTAATGTGGCTAGCCTCCTAGCATTTCTAGTTCAATCAGAATTGGATGACTGGATATAATGATCCTGTACAATTCGGAACGACAGGTTATCAACGGCTCTGGTCACTCTCCTTTTTCCCGCTCGTTGAATCAATGGTTTCTGTACTCGATTTAGAGCAACAGGATCTTGACTATTTCAGAATAAAAGCAGAGACAAAAAATGAGATTCTTAAGACGTGTTTGGCAAAACTTCTTGATGAGGGGTGATTGAGATTCGGCCAGCCAAACCCAATTAGCCGAAGGCCTAAGGGCCCGCTACCTATAGGAGTATATGTGGGCGCGCCACGTAAGCTCTCCCGATATCCCGACTAGCAAGACGAAGGTTGGGACCTGGGATGCATGCGCTTTAAGCCCCATGAGAGTCAAGCTAAGAAGATCAACATCTCAGTCGGTAATCCCTGAGATCAGTGATGTCTCGATCGTAGCTACCGAGTGTTGAGAGGAGTCTACTCTCTTGGTAACCTAAAGCCTGTTTCAATAGAGGGAGGCCAAGCACCTGGACTCAAAGGTCACTGCCGCCCGACTGTCTGAGAGTTTGGAGGTCTCCAGGGTCGATCCATAATTCTACCCCGCCATCAAACGGGTCTTTCGGTCAAACAACATAACCGCCCAAGGTAGGTCCCCATGATCTGCTCCCTTGATCATGAGACAAGATCCCCTCCTCCTAGTCCAGTATCCCACGATCCCCTCGATTAAGGGGCGAATTAACTCTCCAAGGGCAAAGGCCCCCATGATGCCGCACGAGACAGGGATTATATATATCTCTGGCCCTCTCCTGAAAGAGGTATGTCCAATACTACACTAAATCCCAGAAAATCATCTTTCTCTTCTATAACTTGATTTAAACATTGGAGGTTCTTGTTCCCCAAGAGTACGGGAGGCCCTCTGACATCTCTTCTTCCTCTTGTAGGCTCTACCCTAAGCATTTTTTATCTTACAAATTATATCAAGTAGTCAGAAGATCTGATCGAACGGTCATCGCCGTCTGACCAATTTCTGACCGCTACAATACTGACGCCGTCTGTGGGAATACACAAAGAGCCATGGCAAGAGGCAACAAGAACAGTTGTCGTGTCGAAGCAGCTTCGCAAGTCAATGACGTTGGGGTCGATGCCGATGTCAACCGGTCCCAAAATGCGTCTTCTAGGCCCAGGTGGAATGGCGGCAATCCCATGGCAATAGTCACCCAACAGCTTGGGGCCCTGCTCACCTTAATGCATGAGTGCCTTCCTACACCACCAGTAGGTGCAGTACCTTGTCAGGATGTCGCACCCCAGGACGGCCCTCAAAGGGAGGTTCGGCAAGCACCAATGGTTGTCAACCAGCGGCAAGGCGTATAGAGCGTTGGCAGCCGTTTCCTCATCCTCGATGGGGAAATTTGCCGCAACAACCTGCAACCCGCCGCCTCAGGAGTCGCCGGCTCAAACTACTCCTCCCCCAAGAGGAAAAGAGGTTGTAAGAGCCCAAGTCATTGGTCCCGGGTGTCGAGATCTCACTCTCCACAGGAAAGTCCAGCCATACATCGACTCATCAACGAGTTGGAGAGAAGACTCAGTGAATGAGAACGTTGAGAGAGGCGTCTCGAGGACCTCCTTCAAAGGAGGTGCTCGCCATCCCTCTCAAAAGAAGAAGGGGATCTCTCCCCCTTCTCCACCAAGATCCTAGACGTCCCGATCCCCAGGAAGTTACCTGTCAACAACGTCAACACTTACAACGGACTGGGGGACCAAGAGACCAACTTCAACAACTTCCAGTCTCACATGAGACTGCATAGGGTCTCGAATGCCATCTGCTGCTGCGCTTTTGCCACCACTTTGGTGGGAACAACATAGGCGTGGTTCCCCTCCTTGGCACTGGGATCCATACGTTCTTTCGGACAACTCAGGAAGTTATTCCGATACCATTTCGTAGGCGTCCACCGAAAGAGGTCATCAACCAGTCTAGTGGCCATCAAGCAGAAGCGAGGAGAATGCCTTAGGGATTACATCTCCCGCTTCCATGATGAGACCCTCCGAGTTCCAAAACTCGAGGTGTCCTCATCCGTGACAGCCCTCACCTAGGGCACCCGAGACAATGCCCTCCAAAGGGCTATCGTCCTCCAGGCACCCAAAACCTTGAACACCCTCATCAACTTTGTACACTAGCATGCCAACTGCGAGGAAGTGGTAACTGCCTACCACTTTCGGGGAGAGAAGGGCGACCGTAAGCACTCGAGCGAGAGACCCCTTTCCGAGAAGAAGAAGTCTTGATGCTTCGTGGGAGAAACCAGACGGTAGGTCTGGACGACCTTACATGCCATTGACTACTCCCGTGTTCGAGATCATAAAGGATATCGAAAATAAGGAGCATGTCAATTGGCTCTAGAAGATGGGGACCGATCTTAAGCGCTGAGACAAGAGGAAGTACTGCCACTTCCACAAAGATCACGACTATACACGGAGGAGTGTCGGCAGCTACGAGATGAGATAGAATCCCTGATCCGACGGGACTATCTCGCGAAGTACATGGTAAAGCCTGACCAAGAACACGAAGTCCCTCAGATCGAGAACCTCCCCAACGGAATGGAGATCCACATGATCTCAAGCGGCCAAGTGTCACGAGGAGATAGCCGCCAAGGGAAGAAGTAGTATGCCCACTAGGTGGACCTTGTATTCCAAGCGCCTTGAACCCAAGAAAAACATTGTAAGGGATCAAATGAAGGATCCCATCATTTTCTCGAACGCGGACTCAGAAAGAGTGATCGTTCCTCATGATGATGCTCTCGTCGTGACTGCAACAATCAACAAATGTAAAGTTCATCGCATCTTAGTGGACGGAGGCAGCGGCCCCAACGTTATCAGTTACGACTGTTTTCTCCGAATGGGTGCTGATGTCCCCCTACACGACAGATGTGCATGCCACTATTTGGCTTCTTAGGCAACAGAGTACCCCCGGTCGGAGTGGTAGCACTGGCCATGACTCTTGGGACCGCTTCCTAAGAGGTCACCTTCATCGCCGACTTCATCATCATCCGAGAGATGAGAACCTACATTGAGGGATCATCGTAGGAGTGACCGAGGTCCCCTCCTCATACCATCATAAGTTGAAGTTGTCGACTCCCTTTGGTGTCAGGAAGGCTAGAGGGAACCAGGAAGAAGCTCATCGCTGCTATCTTATCGCCTGTAAGGGACAAGATAAACAAGCAGCAGAGCTCCCTCAAGAGCCGGGAAGGAGCCAAAGGTTGCCTCCCCTACCGAAGATCTCATGAACATCTAGCTAGGCGAAGATCTGGACCGAATAGTCCGCGTCAGCTGAACTCTCTTGACTTTGCAAGTGGAGGAGTATCAGTCCTTCCTATCCCAGTACTAGGACGTCCTTGTCTGGTTCGAAGAGGATCTTTTGGACATCCCTACCGAGTTGGTAGTGCACCATCTCAACCCACTTCTTGACAAGAAGCCAATCCAACAACAGAGGAGGAGATGTGCACCCGAGTGGCAAAAAGCGGTCCGGGAACAAGTCACCAAGGGGCTAAAAATTGGTCTACTCAGACCCGTCCAATACTCCTAGTGGCTTGCCAATGTGGTCTTTGTCCAAAAGGCTACCGAGAAGTGACACATATGCATAGACTTCACCGACTTAAACAAGACCACTCCGAAGGATTGCTATCTGTTGTTGAATATCGATCAACTGATCGACTAAACGTCGAGTAATGAGATGTTGAGTTTCTTAGATGCGTATTTAGGGTACCATCAAATCAGGATGAACCCATCTGACGAGGAAAAGACGACATTCATCACTTATCTAGGCATCTATTACTACATCAGGATGCCTTTCAACCTCAAGAATGTTGGAGCAACGTATTAGTGCTTCGTGAATTCCATGTTCGACTCTCAACTCGGGAGGACATGGAGGTCTACATCGAAGACATGCTCGTGAAAACCCTGAAGGCCACTGATCACCTCTCCAAGTTGGCAAAAACCCTCGACACGCTAAGGAGGTACAACATGAAACTAAACCCCTCTAAATGCGCGCTTGCTGTTAAGTCAGGAAAGTTTCTAGGATTCCTGGTAACCTATAGAGGGATCGAGGCCAATCCGGAGAAGCTCCAGGCCATTCAAGACATGCAACGTCCTGACAGGATCCAGGACGTC
Organism: Zantedeschia hybrid cultivar; assembly: GCA_030544215.1. NCBI lineage: Eukaryota > Viridiplantae > Streptophyta > Magnoliopsida > Alismatales > Araceae > Zantedeschia > Zantedeschia hybrid cultivar. The sequence goes on along the minus strand of JARZZO010000014.1, from coordinate 1,403,085 downwards.
CAATGCTTGACTAGGAGAGTAGCAGCTCTTAGTCATTTCCTGTCGAGAACAGTAGAGAGATGCCTACTCTTCTTCAAAGTTCGGAGAGGCATCCATAAGCAGTCGAGAAACAAAGGAAAGATCGAGTGGACACATGAGTGTAAAGATGCGTTCCAAGAGTTAAAATACTACATGGCCTCACCACCCATCATGTCCAAGCTAGTTGCTGGGGAACGCATGTTTCTGTATATGTCAGTCACTCCCCACTCGCTGAGCTCTATGCTAGTGAGAGATGACGGAGTACAGAGATCGGTCTACTACATCAGCAAGGTCCTGCAAAGTCCCGAGTTGCGATATCTCATCGCTGAGAAGTTCGCCCTGGCTTTGATACACTCGGCCAGGCGGTTACGACCCTACTTCTAGGCTCACCCAGCTGTTATCTTTACAAGCCAAACCTTGGGGAGGATCCTACAAAATTCTGAAGCGTCGGGATTCCTGGTCAAGTGGGCGGTTAAGCTGGGTGAATTCGACATCACCTACAAGCCAAGAACCACCATAAAGGGATAGGCTCTTGCCGATTTCGTACCCGAGTGTACCATCCTAGCGCAAGAGGCAGGCAATGCAAGTCTCAGTCTGATTTTGGAGCTTTATGTCGACGGATGCTCTTGTGCAGTAGGCAGTGGCACGGGGCTAGTCTTGTTGTCCCCAAAGGGAATTGAGCTACACTACGCCCTACGCTTCAAGTTTCTGACATCCAATAATATTGCTAAATACGAGGCCCTCATGTCGGATGTACATATGGCTAGAAGCATGGAGGCCACTAGGATCAAAATCTTCACCGACTCCCAGCTAGTGACCATCCATATTTGCAGAGATTTTGAGGCCCAAAATCCATGCATGAGCCAATACCTGTAGGAGGTTTGAAGCCAAACTGTAGGGCTCGAATACTTCGAGGTAGTCCAATTACCGAGAGAGGACAATGGCAAGGCTGATTCCCTATCCCAACTAGCGTTATTTGTCAGGTTAGTGCCCTCTCGGTCAGTACTTATCGAAGAGCTTGAATGACCAAGCATCCAAAAAGAGGTCGTACAAGCTATTGGGTAGACCGTGTCATGGATAGAGCCAATATCAAAGTTCCTGGCTCATGGCAAACTGCCAAACGACTGACTAGAGGCAAGAAGTGTCAGGAATAGGGCCCGACGATTCACTGTGATAGATAATATCCTGTATCGAAGGTCTTTCTCCCAACCCCTACTCAAGTGCCTCCACCTGACTTGGCTTTAAGGGCTATACATGAAGGTATGTATGGAAGCCACGTAGGAGGCCGGCCGTTCATAGGCCTACATCCTGCTTCGATAAGATTATTGGTGACCCACCCTTCAGAAAGACGCACTGAAATACGTCAAGAAGTGTGACTGACGCCAACGCTTCGCGGCAACTCCTCACCAATCGGTTGTCCCTATGACAAGCCTCCTCGACCCATGTCCTTTTGCAAGTGGGGAAGCGACATCCTAGGTCCTCTGCTCGAAGCACCAGGACAAAGAAAATATGTCATTGTCGAAATCGATTACTTCTCCAAATGGATCGAGCTAGAGCCATTGACCAGGATAACCGATAGAGCAGTCTGGAGCTTTGTGTGGAAGTCTATCATTTGCATATTCAATGTCCTGAGAGCCATACTCTTGGACGATGGGAGGCAGTTTGCTAGCGCGTATTTTTGAGAGCGGTGCGAACAGCTGAAGATCAAGCATTGCTATACGTCAGTAGCTCATCTCTAGGCGAACGATTTAGTAAAAAATGCTAATCGAACCTTACTCCATAGAGTTAAGACTCGATTAAAGGGGGTTGCACGATCCTGGCTAGAAGAGTTATCTAGCGTCCTATGGTCCCATAGAACGACCGCCCGAGCAACAATAGGAGAAACTCTCTTTCACTTAGTGTATGGAGCAGAAGCCCTGATCCCCCTGAAAATAGGGAGCCCCTGGCTACGGGTTGAAGCCACGGAAGCAAAAGCCACCACCAGCTGAGAAGAAAACTTCGACATGCTCTCAGAAGTCCGAGAGAATTCTAAGCTGAGAATGATGGAGTACCAACAAAGAATAGCTAAGTATTACAACTTTTAAGTAAGAAAAAGAAAGCTCTTCTTGAGAGATCTAGTCCTAAGAAAAATCAAAACGTCGACGCCACAACTTGCCGCAGGAAAGCTGGCCCCCAACTAGGAAGGCCCTTATCGAGTATCAGAAGCTCTTGGAAAGACTTATACCGACTCTCCACACTCGATGGCAAGGAGGTACCCCGTACTTGGAACTCCGATAACCTAAGAGCCTATTATTGTTAGGATCTTCTTGAACTTTGTAAAGTGGAGAAATAAATGATAGCCTTTCATCTCGATATGTCAGTATTAAATTTTTTCCCTAGTTCTCACACTCGGGAAAGACTCTTAAGTCTATATTTTTTCCGAGTGCTCACACTCGAGAAGGACTCCTATGCCTATTTCCCCGAGTACTCACACTCGGGAAGGGTTCTTAAGTCTCTTAAACAAATCTTTTCCCTGAGTGCTCACACCTGGGAAGGGCTCTTAAGCCTCTTAAGCCTATCTTTTCCTCGAGTGCTCACACTCGGGAAGGGCTTTTAAGCCTATCTTTTTCCAAATGCTCACACTCGGGAAGGACTCCTAGGTCAATCTTTTCTCCGAGTGCTCACACTTAGGAAGGGTTCCTAAGCTTCCTAAGCCTATCTTTTTCCTGAGCGTTCACACTTGGGAAGGGCCTTAAAGCCAATCTTGTAATCAAGTGTTCACAATCGGAAAAAGTCAATTGTACTCATTTTTCGTTCAAGAAAAATAGACAGATTGTTCGGTTATAAATACCCAGAGATTGACATTCAACAACATTGAGAGAAAACAAGATTTTATTTCATTCAAAGGAGTGTCCAAAGGACTTACAAAAGAAAGAAAAAAGAAATACATAACTTACGGCGGACCGGCTGTCTCGCTCTCTAATGGGACCTGAGATACAAAATGGGGCAAGCCGGTATGAAATGGGTGGAAGTGAATGATTGACTATTTTGACAAGGTACCTCGAATACCTTGTTGGTTAACATCTATCCGGTCGAGATCCAGAGAAGGATAGTGGCTAAGGGTCGACGGTGCCCTCGGCAGCAGCGACGGTGTCCTTGACGACGAGCTCCTGGGGCCCATATGGTAAGGTCAACAACTTTAGGCCCCTTGGCTTTCTTGGCTTTCTTGGCTTTGGCCCCCGACACATCCTCGTCGGAGTGGTAAGCAAGGTCGCCTTACTTAAGTAGCCCCAAGCCCTCGACGTTCATAAAGAACGCTTGGGCCCGAGTATCTGCTGCCCGAAAGCTGGCCAAGAAGCCTTTCGCAATTCCCTTGTCATAGCCAACCGTGTACTGTTCCAGGCTAAACTCAACGTTCACGTCAAGACACTCAGTCGAGAACTTGTACCAACTCACCGCTTTAGAAGCTGCCGTTTCCAGTGACCGAGCGCGAGCGTTGGCCAAGTCTAGTTCCTCATCGACCTTCTTCTGTCGCTCCTCCAACTCGACGACCCGGGCCAAAGCCACCTTGAGACTAGCCCCCAGCTCCTCCTTCGCCTTCACCGCCCATTGAGTCTCCGCCCGGGACTCGTCCAAGGCTCGCTGCAGATCTTGTTGTTTAGCCTCGAGCCTTTGCCTATTCGCCTGAAGTTCATCGAACCTCTCAACCAGACGGTAGGTCTGGACGAGCGTCCTCAAGCCCGACTGTAGGGCTCGAACGGAGAGCTCCGAATTAGGCCTTCGCTCTTCCCGAGTCCGCTCCATGGGAATGCATGCGGCCAAGGCCAGGTCGTGCACCCTGTCCCCGTCGGCAAAGGTGCTGTCGGTGTACATCCTCTATACAGGTGGGTGCTACGGGACTAGCTCTTGGGTCAGTGAAGAGCCCGCTGGCTGCCTCGGTTCGGTCGAGGGCGCTTCAGATGACCACGCCCGCCGTCGGCCGAAGGGCTTCGACTGTGGCCTCCCCTTGGCCGCTCGCCATGGGGGCCTTCCCCATGTCCACCCGACGCCTATTCCGTCTGGCCTAACCCCCCTTGGCAGCTTCATCGCTATGGGGCTGCCTCTCGGCCGCCCTCTTCCGTGGTCACATCTCATCGAGCCTTGCGGTCACGTCGGCACCACTCGCCATTGTGTCTGCTAATGAGATGCCCCCGGGAACATCAAAGTACCCGAGAGAAGGGCCGACGTCGAGCCCTTGTATCTTCGTAGGAGGCAGACCTGTCGAGGCTGCCTCACTGTCTTTGCCCTCAGCCTGAGCCTCTTACCGGCAGCTCGAACAAATGTCTTGGCTTAAAGGCGAAAATCATGATTAATATACGACCGAGAGTTAAACATATGGCAAAGAGACTGAGAAAGACACTCACCCTGAGACTCTCGTGGGATAAGGCCAGTTGCCAACAAGGCCCTCTCGACAACTTCGAGGTCGGCGTCAGTTACGAGCTGGGCCTTAAGGACTGCCTTCATCGGCTCCACATCTGGAGAAATCCAGTAAGGCAACGGATCATTCTGCATAGGAGTAAAGTTGAAGATAGTGCAGAAGTCCCAAGGGAGAATTACTGCGGGATCTCAGGTCACGAAGAAGAAGTGATTCTTCCATAATTTGTGGCTCGAGGCGGTGGAGTTTAGTCGGAGGAACAAGTTGGGCAGACGGGCCTTCACAAAGAAGAACCCGTCGTCAATTTGAGTGTAAGGCAAGCGTTGGAACATGCACCCAAAGATAAGAGCCAAGAGATTTACCCTCCACTCATGGCAGACAAGGAGGAAGGTGTAGATGTAGAACCAGGCGTTGGGGGTGAGCTGGGCAAGAGCAAATCGGTACTGCTGAAGGAGATTGCAAATGAAATAGGGAACCGAGAGACGAAAACCCGTGAGGAACATCTCCTTGTAGGCAAGAAAGGAGTTGGGAGCCTCAGAGGAAAGTTGTTCACCCGGACCGGCCTTAACCAGACGGTACCCATAGGACACCCGGTACTCCTCCATTGATCTCCCTAGCTCCACCTGCTTAACTATGCTACGGCTATGGCGGACTAGGGCAGGAGCCCTTCTCTCAGACAGACCAGAGAAACTGGCAACCTCGTCGGAGGCCATGATGGAGGTCTCAGGAGAACTCTCGGACCAAGAAGAAGAAGACTCGCTAAGCGAGGAAGAAAAAGACTCTGGGGACCAGGAGGTAGACCCGGAGGAAGGAGGCAGAGAAGAAGTCCTAAAGGACTCTGAAGAACCTACGGACTTGGAAGCTAGGGTGGACTTATCGGAGGAAGCACAGGAGATGCCCAAGTGACGGAGGATCTCCTCTTCCCCAACTCTGGCAAGCGACAAGGATGATCAGGTAAATGCAAGAGTGATTTTGACTTCCCCCAAACTCTACTTTTATAGGGGAGAGCCAGCCAAGCTCCTTGTCTCTTCTTCCCTCCTGGAATACCGAGAGGCACCAAAACCGTCCGTCATGATGAGTGACCAGATGCATTGTCTGAAGCTCAAGGGAAATGCCCTATCATGATAGCCCAACTCGTCACCCGCGAGATGACGCCACGTAGACAACCGACACGTCTAGAATCACTTGGGGGTTGCGAAAAGTAGGGAGACATCATCTCCTTCCTTAAATACGCATCCTTTCAAAGTACAACCGGCGTCCTATTTCCCACGCCTGTTGGTCTTATCAACTACCTTTGGGCTTCCCGCTCAATGTCACTCCCACATTCAAATTTTGAATTTGGGAGTGAGGGGGCTAGTGATGAGGGGTGATTGAGATCCGACCCAACCAAGCCCAATTAGTCGAAAGCCCAAGGGCTCGCGATCCACAGGAGCACATGTAGAGGCACCACGTAAGCTCTCCCAATATCCCGACTAGTAAGACGAAGGTTAGGACTTAGGATGCATGGACTCTAAGTTCCAAGAGAGCCAAGCCAAGAAGACTGACATCTCAGTTGGTAATCCCCGATATCAATGATATCTCAATTGTAGGTAGCGAGTGCCAAGAAGAGCCTACTCACTCGATAACCCAAAGACCATTTCAACAGAGGGAGGTCAAGCGCCTAGACTCAAAGGCCATTGCCTCCTGACTGCCCGACAGTTCGGAGGTCTCTAGGGTCTATCCATAACTCCACCTTGCCATCAGATGGGTCTTGCAATCTAACAACATAACTGCCCACTTAAAACAAGTCTCTACGATCTGCTCCATCGATCACGAGAGAAGATTCCTCCTTCTAACCCAATATCCCATGATCCCATCAATTAATAGACGTAGAACGTGGGCCAATTAACTCTCCAGGGTCAATGGCCTCATGATGCCGTACGAGACAGAGATTATATATATCCCTGATCCTCTCCTAAAAGAGGCATGTCCAGTACTACATTGAATCCTAGAAAATCCTTTATATCTTCCATAACCTGACTTAAGTATCAAAGGGTCTTACTCTCAAAAAATACAGAAGACCTTCTGACATCTCTTATTCTTCTTGCAAGCTCTACCTTGAACGTTTCTAATCTTACAAATTATATCAAGTAGCCAGAAGATCTGATCGGACGGTTATCGTCGCCTGACCAATTTATGACCGCTACACTTCTATTTGAAAGCTATTTTTGACTTCCACTTCTCATATAAAATGAGTTGAAGGGGAAAAATTATAACTAATTTTAATTTGTTGCAAAAATTTACTCTCCAATCTTAGAAGCACCACCGTTGTAGCTTTTGGTTGGACGATGAAACACATACAATACTACAAAAATGCCTTCCTAGATCTAATGACTTCCATAAAATATAACTAAATAGAAATACAAAAATACTTCCAAATGAAAATTGTGCCAAACACGCCCTTAGAGAAAAATGATATACATGTTCTTACCTTCTTATCCCCATTTTGCTTCTGCTAAAGTGATATGCTCACATTATCTATGTTTGCTTTATGGGCCGCATTTAGTTTTAAGCATGGGTCCGAGTCCACTAAGCTCGCAGGTTGGCCCAGCTTACGGTACAAGCCAAACGTACTCAGCTTCTCTGAATACTGTCCATGCACGTACGTGTGTGCATACATGTTCATGCACGGGCGTATCAAAACCAAAGCAAAGTAAAATAACGGATGTCTCACGAATCATTCGGTTTCAGACCTAAAAGGCCTAAAATCAATGCGCTCAGTTCAGATCGTATATACTTGCAGAAAACAAAAAGGCGTCAATATGAAAATGAAACTCCTACTCCTACCCCGCTATCATCTGATAAGACTGACACAAACCAACCTGCACAGATTCAGCTAAGGACAACTTTCTTTTTATGTTCTATGAAGAAGCTTGCAAAGGCCAGGCTTCATAATATGATCTGCATTGGGCAATCACTATATTAATTACAACATTCTTCAACCAAATATGCAATTCTTAACTGGAATATACAGCCACCCGGATTTAAGAATGAGATACAAGAAAAGAGCTCTGTTACGAAACTTAACTGCCATAAAAATTGCATCGTAATGATGCTGTCCTGTTTAAACCCACCAGCTTATGACCTAATTGAAAGTTCTTGTCAGGTTCCATGTCAAAATTTTATTCTGCCCTGTAAAGCTCTGCTTGCCTGAGGGCTTACCATTGCTTCTTTCCCTTCTTCTTTTTCTTTGGGTTGCTCTTAGAACTAGCATTTTTGGAGGGGCTCTCATTTGATGGGCCGCTGCTATCAAAGACACCTGACTGCACAGCATTCTGCAACCATTCGAAAAGTTCTTCTTCCGATATAGGTTGCTCCATATTAGCAGTCGGTATTCCACCGCTGCTACCTCTGTTCGCTGAAGTGGTTCCCTTGGTGGTGCCGCATCTTGAGGCTATACTAGTGTTTACATGAAAGCTGGGCTTGTGGGTGTTCGCAGGACATCTCATTCCCTGTGTACCAACATTCTCATGTGACTATTCACATAAGATATGTTTATATAACAAGATGACTTGGACTGTATTTACTGCTGATTGAAAGGGACAAAGCAACTGTTGTCCCAATATTCTCATGTGACTACTCACAGCATGCAAGAACTGAGACACTGAAGCAGTCCACTTTTTTGTACATCAGCAGGATTGTTCCACTTACAGACACCGACCTATTTTTGGATTTTTCAATTTCGCAAGTGTACAAGCATATAAACTTATGTACAAGTCTACATCGATGTATACAATCTTTCCACTGTTTTATGGGGGCATATTTTAATATCATGTGTCCAGGACATTCCAAAAGGTACTTGGAACTGCACAATGATCAACAGCTTTCAGCTGTATAGCCACTTGACCAGTACATCTCCATGCAAACAAAAACAAATCCTTTTGTACTTATATTACGCATGAAACTTAAATCCATTCAGACCTGGGAACATATGTGAAGCCAGAAAGTTCTGCTTTCTGTGGGGTGGGGGGCACAAGATTTTCCAATGCCAAAAGGTGTGTTGATGTCTCATATTCAGAAGATGTCTTAACGGTTGAAGCAGGTGACAAGGTTTCATGTGAAGGGCAAGGCAAAGCCTCCCTAATAGGCAAGCCTGATGAGGTGGTAAGGGCACACAAAAAAAAAGGAAAAAGAAAAAAAAAGGAAGTGTGGCCAGACGTTTGTGTGGATGATATTTTGGATTTTTCTTAATGCTATATATTGCGGCGATGCAGGAAACCCTAAGGTGGCATCCAAAAAGCTTTATACTGATTTCTTTCCCATCGAGAATAGTGCAGGGGAGTGTAAAGTGAGCTCCGTGGATATGGGCATTATAGAACTGCATAAACTTGTGTTCTTTTTTCCTTCCCTTTCTCTCTCTCTTGCACTCTCGTTTGCTTGTTCTTTGTATGTGTGGTTGACTTGCTTCTCTATCCTGTAAAGAGATTTTTCAACAAGGTGTTCTAGGGATTTTTCTCTTTTCCACATAAGAAACATCACTTGGGACAAATGGGGAAACATTTCACCAGTAAAATGCACTTTACAAACTTTTGTTGAAGGGGGGATACAATATCCAGGAAATAAGCTCAATAATTTGCATATCCTTTTTCTGTTAGAGTGGGTTTGGTCTGCCAAAAACACACAACATTAAACTTCTGTTTCTTCCACCATGGCTCAAGACCCATAGGACTATAACAGATCTACAGATGTTCTGCTGAATATTCTCACTCATGGAACACATAAAAGTATGAGAAACACAAAGGTTTTGTTCCTAGGATAAATCAAATGAAAATGTATCACATTTGTATTTAATTCTGGAGACACTCCTAACAATGAGAAGGGATAAGTTATTCAAAATGCTTTTCCATCATTATAGGCTTTATGATTTGGGTTGTTCTGAGTAGAGGTACATTTTCTCCTGTACAACAGACTTTAGTCTATTGCCTTTTCGATGCCACATTTGGGCCATCCAGGGACGTATAAAATAACCAAACTTTCCGTAGGTGCCAAGGACAAGGTGAGTGTGGTGAAATAACCTACATTCCAGGTGATTACTCTTGGTAGTATTTCTGGAAATGGGTCTTCTATTTCGGAGTCAGCTAACTTTACGTAGGGTGTGGATCAGTAGCTTATATTCTCGTGGTTGTTTGGTTTTTCCTTTTCTTTGATCTTTTCTCTATGAAGTTTTTTCCCTCCATATAGAAGCTATACTTGCACTTTGGCACCTACTCTATAATGATATCCTGTAGTAACCATTTTCAGAAAAAAAAACACTAGGTAGCGATTTGTCCTTGATGTTCCTACATTGGTTTTGACATTTTGCGCTGGCAGCAGCAACCCTTATCAGGCATATCATAAAAAAGGACAACTATACATGAAAGAGCACCCAGTCTAAACAATCAGGCATATCATAAAAAAGGACAACTATACATGAAAGAGCACCCAGTCTAAACAATCAGGCATATCATAAAAAGGACAACTATACATGAAAGAGCAACCAGTCTAAACAAGTAACCAATCACCAACAAACTATTGTATTACATTCTTAGACACTCTGCAACTTAGTTAACCAAAAGAAGGTTTTAAATAAAACATATAAAGGCACTAGTAAAATGCTGTGCTGAACTTTGGAGAAACGATTCCATACCTGACAAATGAACCACTCTGTTACGTCATATATCTTGCTATCTGCACATACATATGAAAGAGGAGGTTCCATCTGCATTTATGAACGAGGAGAGGAACACATGAATACTACCCAATATTACAAAAGGAAAGTACTATGCAACAGTGTATCCTTCCTCAGAGTAGCATAAAACTCTGAACATTGGTAGATACCATACCTTGTGTAATAGTCCAAACAAGAGGGGTTGAAAAGATTGCTCAACCCATCCATCCCCATCTTTTGCTTGATGGTAATCTTTGCAATCCTATAAGCAATATTGGATGAAAAATATAAGGATTGGCTAGACCAAATATTATACCTGGATTTTTTCATTACTATAATGTAGGAAAACTCATAGAGGATCACAATAAAAAGAAAACCTGACACCATCTTGCTTTGGATTTGGATTTGGTTGTTTGTGCCCAGATATGAAAATCACCGCACTTCTTGCAGGCTATTCTTCTCGAATCTCCCTGGAAGCTTTCATCTTCATCCCCAGAACGAGTGGAGCCAGAAGTGAATATCCCATGCTTTCCATTCTACAGTATTAAAAAGTAATTTGAACTTAAAAGCATAGAAACAGAGAGACACGAAACACTAGACTTGAATAACTAGGAAGAGTACAAATACATCATTCTTTTGACATAAACCCCAAGTATTGGAAAGCAGACTTCTGTTTCAAGTTCAACAAGCCTATATACAAAAACCCCCATATCATATATGTAAATAATACCCCAGATTATCTTCTCCATCCATAGTCAACCTCACAAGCAAGTGCCAATATCAAACAAGAACATTCCTAGGAACATTTTATTATACGTTTACGAAAAGGCAACTAGAAATTACCTGTTTTACCCTCATCCCTCCTCTTTTTCCTAATCCTTTCCCAGTTCACACAGACGACAGTTGTCCCTTGCTCATTGCCATCGTCGACCCAAGCCAACAAATAATGACAGGACAAAGGAGCAGACTCTACCCACAGTCCGACTGTCCCTGACAATCTACCTCAAATCTACCAAAAGGCTGCCTCGGTCCATTGCCATCCCAGCATGCCATTATCCACCGCCTGCTTGTAGCATGATCCACTTTGATCCATCACAAAACCGCCTTATTATTGCTGGCTCTCAGCCTGTACAATGCTGTCAGTGAGAGAGAGAGGAGATGCAGCAATGATGGTCCAATGATGTGGGCAATGGAACCTACTCACGGCAGAGCAAGAAAGGAGGGGTGAGACCAGGGAATCCAAGCAAACACACTTGGGGAAAATAAAGAAAAAAAAAAAAAAAAAGGTAGTACAATCAAATGCCACCCCACAAGATGTGGGAGAGCATCAGAGGAAGGGGGAAGCACACCAGAGAGAGCCCCCTACCATGTTTTCTCTTTCCGAAAGTAGCAGTGGATTGGACCACATACTTTATTGAACAAATAGGTAGTACAATCAAATGATGATAGGAGAGGTTCCTCATCCTCACAAAGAACCCACAGAACAAAATAAGGAAATCAGGCTATATATAACTCACTCCCCCCTCTTTGGCCATGTTGGAATGAGTACCCTGTTGTACCTGATTGGCACAGGAGGGGGAGGGGAGGGGAGACCGAGAGAGCATCAGGGTGGATCAGCATTGAATGGCTGATCCAGAACAGTTTTCGGTCGACCACGCCAATCTTGACTGACCTTGTCTGGGTCCACTTAGACAGATTGGCCAATCCACCCTTAGAAGGTAAGCTCGGATTGGCTAGATCGAGCCACTCCACTGTGCAATGGCTAGTTCAAATGGTTATCAATGGTTAGCTGGGGCCTTAGGGGTCAAGATAAAATTATAAACCCCCAAGGCCCCTCTTAAGGAACAAAGGTGTCCGTATGATTATAGATCGGATGGCTGCAGCAGCAACTTTACTTTTTTTGTTTTTTGTTTTTAAATTTTTTTAAAGGTCGGGTCCATCATGCCCAACACATTAGTATAACCCGACAATGCCCCAAAATTCTAAAAAATCAGAAACCAAGCCCAATGAATAGTGAAAGAGCATTATTTGGGGTCGGTTTTTTTTATTTTTTTACAATTTTTTGGTCACCCGATCCAAGATCAGATTGTACAGATGTGTCGGGGATGGTGGGCCCCCCATAAAAATATTAAAAAAAGAGAAGGAAAAAAATCACTGCACCCCATGCAGTGCAACGAGTATAACTCTATTCCGAATTATCCAACACAGTCTACATCATTTATCGATTTTATCTTGTCTTGTTCTAATCATGTAGATACCAAAGACCAGATAATTCATTGTATGTATTATGAGCAGTTTATTAGCGGTGTCCACCAAATGTTCATGTGCAACTTTTATTTATAGGCATCACAAAGATTCAATACAAGTACTAGTCAAGCAACCTCATCTTCTATTGGATATCGAGTACCTGCAACTCCAACTTCAACTCCGACTTTGGCTCTAGCTCTAGATGAGATTGAGGCCTGTAGAATAATTTTGCTCAAGTTTGGAACACTCTTTAATGTTTGTGCTTTTTTTTTTTTGAAAGTGGATGGTACCACTAAATTGTATTAACAAAAAGAAGAGTGTATAAGATTGTATACATTTATGCTCACAAGAGGAAAGTGCAAAAGGAACGCTGAGACAGTGTGACAATTAAGCTTTCCCTAAAAAGTCAAAACAGGAGGAAGTCCCAGTAGCCTCACTAGAAAACTATGTAGTTAAAGGCGACTGAGACGGTCACCTAGGCACTGAGGCGAGGCGCCCACATAGCGCCTCGCTTGGGGCCTTGATGCCTAGGCGATCGTGGGAAACGCCCCCATCGCCTAAGGCGTTCGCCTCAGTCTGCCTCTCCCACCTGAGCCCGCCTTTCTCACCTCAGTTATGGCCCAAACTGTGGCCCATTGACTTAAGCCCATTACAACCAGCCCACTTACGTCTATAAAAGGCACTGCTCCTCTGGGACCCCTTCTTTGCGATTGAAGCACAGGCACAGCTAGGGTTCTCCCCGTCCGGAGGCGACAGCGGCTGTCCGGTGAGGACAACGACGGCAACCATGTCCAATGACGATGATGGCAGTAACCACGTGAGACAAGCATGATGACGACGACAACGAGAACTACGTCTGGCGAAGACGACGGCGATGATGATAATTGTGCCCAACGAGGACAACAACCTGCATCTTGCGAGGACGATGACAAAGACCGTGTTCGATTAGGACGACAACGGCTACCAACAGCAGAAGGTATGCCTTCTCTCTCTCTCTCTCTCTCTCTCTCTCTCTCTCTCTCTCTCTCTCTCTCACACACACACACACACACACACACACACACACACACACACACACACACACACACACACACACACACACACACACACACACACACACACACACACACACACACACACACACACACACACACACACACCCACGCACGCACGCACGCACGCACGCACAGAATCTCTGCAATCGCCTCCCCCAACTACGAGCACACCTATCTCCGCAATCACCTGAGTTATGGCCCGTCTCTCATCGCTCACAAAACCCCCCCATACTCTCCCTCGCCATATCCCTGTCTCTCTATCAACGCCTTTATTCTTTGTTTCCTCTTCTTCTATTCCTCCTGATCACTCTGTATCTCTCACCCCCTTACAGTACTCCCCCTCTCCATCTCTATAGCCCGCCTTTGCACGTATTTTGTAATATATATATATATATAATCTTTTTATTTTTTAATAAAGTATCGCCTCAAACACCTAGGCCATCGCCTAGGGGTTTGAGGCTAAGGCGACTACCCCCCCCCCCCACCCCACCTTGTTGCCTTGGTCGCATGGTTGGCAGTACCGGCTGATACCAGTACGTACCGGCCGGTACATACCGGTATTGGCCGGCACCGGTACCCATGGTTTAAAGGGTATCGGCCGGTACTGGGCCGGTACCGGCCGGTACGTACTGGTACCGGTACTGGTACCGGCCGATACCGATACTGCCATCCATGCTTGGTCGCCTCATGGCTCTGACTACATAGCTAGAAAAAGCTCCAACCCACTACTTCACCCTATTACAAACAAAACTAACATCTATCTGGGATCAAGGCTTCCTTCTTGAAAATCTACTTGATCCTCTCACCCAAATGATCCATAAAGTGGCAAGAAGGATCAACCACCATATAACATGATTATCCATAGAAGTTGAAAGAAGAGGCTCTAGAATAGTGATTCCACTATGCTTGACATCTGCCTGGATTGATGCTTGGAGAGGACATCCCTCCAAACCACTAAGGCAAAATTGCAATGTACAAAGAGATGGTTTAGAGATTCATTTTCAACCCTACACAAGGAGCATGGGGTAGCCACGTCACAACCAAAATGGACCAGAGGTGGGGAGTCTCCCATTGGAGATTCTCCAAATTAAAGTCTTCACTTTCAAGGGAGATTTAGGAGTCCAAATGTGACGGAGGAAAGGAGTCCTCGCCCCTCCATCTGTAATAATGGAATAAGCTGATCTGCCTGAGAAAGACCCTTGAGCATTCCATCCCCACTTCCAAGAGTCCCGAATAGCTACGTCCACCGTGTAGTCTTGTAGAATCCCTAGCAGAGCTATCGAGTCATCGATCTCATCATCTCTAAGATTCCTTCTGAATGATGCATGGAATGCATAATCGGCCGATCCGGATCGAGCTAAGCCACTTGCGAGCTATTCAAGCTCAGTGCGAGTTTGGCTCAGCTTGGCTCGACTCATTGAGGAAAATGAGCCAAGCTCAAGCTTGGGACAAAGCTTGCTTCCTTATACGAGTTGAGGCTGAGTTGAGTTGAGCTCAGCTTAAAAGCTTGAGATCCAGCTCGAAACAAAACACTTAACTAATTTAAATTTTAAACTTCCTAGAATATTGCCCAAACATTTGAATTTTAACCTATTTAAACTACCGCCCAAGCAAAAGCCATTTAAAATTCTGTGAAGGGGCGCCCCCTACATGGATGCCTATAGGGAGCAGAACATACGTAGAAAAACTCGATGTAGGACTAAATCATCCACCTCTGCCAAAGCAGTGCACTGGGAAAGTGGGGGGCATGTTGGGCTTTTGACGGTTTAATTTTATAATAGTTTCCACAGGTTTCTTCCGCTCCAAACATTCTATAAATAAGCACCCCCCACCCTTCTTTCTACTTGCCAACGAATTGGGCCGGCTCGATTAAATTTGTGAGTTAACTCATTGAGCTGGCTTGGGCTCGGCTCGTAGCTCGTTTCTACTCGAGCCCGAGCTCGAGCTACACTTTGGGCTTGAATAGTGGCTTCGAGCTCGAACTAGATTTTGGGGTTGAATAGTGGCTCCAGCTCGGCTCGGGTATTTGCCATCCCTAAGTAAAATATTCAAAAAAACAAAATGAAAAAGAAAATCAAATGAAATCGGCCTAGATCATCTGGATCGGGCCAAAATCAGTTGAATTGCATGGTCCATATCGGATTGGGATCGAAATAGGCCAATCTTGGAACCAGGCGATTTTTCTGATTTTTTTATTTTAGTTTTAATTCTCCCTTGGATCGAACAGACTCGACCGATCTGGATCCGATCGGGCCAGGATCGTAACTGGCTGATCCTGGAACATGAGCCGACACAATAATCTATGTCTGAATGAAGAAGCCCAAGCATCTCCTGAGCATACTATGCTACAAAAGCTATCGGATCAGAGGAGATGTCAAACAACCTAGTGAGAATCTGAGATAGAGGTGTTGGCCCACACCACTTATCCGTCCAAATCAGACACTGATGCCCATCTCCCACAAAACTTGAGTGGCCGCCAAGATGACATTAGCCACTTGAGGACGCCTCTCCACCAAGGTTTACCGTATTGTACCAGATCGGACTGAGTCGTATGAGTCGACTTGTATCTCGGCCGACCATATATGCTTGCATGCTTGGATTGGCTGATTTGGGTTGGACCGTTTGGGGATCGAGCCAGCTCGCAACGTATCGGGTCCGACTCGTGCCGGATCGCATGATATGGGCTCGAACCGCTACAACTCAGTGCAAGCCGTTCGCAATTTGGCTTGAGCCGACCCGATACGCTCGATCCGATACAATAGGGACTGAAAAAACCTCCCCCTGTCTGCTACGTTTATGTTCGGACAGAAATGCAGCATCCAAAACATCTGCCCCCTTCAAGTCCTTCCATCTCTTCTTTCTACACTTTTTTTTGAGATTTTTGGGAGATCTAAGGATTTGGAGGTGATCTTCTTGAAGGAGAAAGTGTTTCCAAACCTTCTTAGAGGCAGGGTTTGCCGTACCGGATCGACTCGTGTCGACTCAGGCGACTCGTACCATATCAGGACGAATCCGAGTCGGTGCAACTCAACCGAGTCTGTACGATTTGACCATGCGACTCGTACGAGAAGACACGAGTCAGCACGAGTCAACCCGACTCATACCGGATCATGGGAGATCCGAGTCGGTCCGACTCGTCGAGTTGGCGAACCTTGCTTAGAGGTAGATCTAACTGTTTCCATTTGGTTTCAAGGCTTAGGAAGAAGGTATTTATCCGAAACCTAAAAATTTCATGTGCTCTTATTTGGTTGTTCTTTGATGTTGTTTTTTATATTAAAATATGAATAAGAGGTTAATCTATCACTTTTTTTAAATCTTAATATGAAAAAACTTAGATTTGATTAAATTTAAAAGTGATTTATGAGTTTTGATAAAAAATTTAAAAAAATACAAAAAATAATGATAAATGAACTACTTGTGTGATGATAGACATAGAACTATTCTTCGTACATATTTCAATGAAATCTTGATTCAAAATATCGCATAATGAATAATATATTATTATAAATTATTAAGTTATTAAATAAAATAAATAAAATATTATATAAATTATCTAAACTTACCTAAGTAAATCTAATGTTTATAATTATATATATATAATTTATAGAATATTATATTTATGCAGACACTGTGCATGCATGTCTAGAATTAGGTTTGTGTGCATGATGATTAAAATGTATATATGTGCAATTATTATTTATCTTTATTCACTTATTTATATTAATAAATTATTAAATTTTATAAAATTATTTAAAAAATCTTAAAATTTTATGTTAATAATTTCAATGTAATAAAAAAAATTATGAAGACTTCAAGTCATACTCTTCATACTTCTTATGTTATATAATATTGGTGTTGCTTTTCTTTTGTTATTTGGAAGTAGATTGTCACCCCATCCCTTCGACGAGAGTCTGGAGACATCAGATGACAGCATGGGACCATGATTGATGGCAGCATGCACAAGTACAATTACTATCAATTAGTAGGCCAGGGCGATGGTACTTCTCGATTGAAGAAGTACCTTGTAGGAGGAAAAACAGTAGAATATAATAAAGTCATTGGATGTAAAGATGTTCCCGGAGAGGTTAGGACCCAGATGGCTCAACACGAAAAGTCAGGTAGAAGTTCGTTTAAAGAAGGTTGCAGACAAGGAGAAGGAAGAACGGATGATCTACGGAGTTGATCGTCGAGGAAGATAAAGAAAAAGTAGGTTAGACTGATGATGATGATGATGTTCAGGAGTTATATGGCCGTGAGCCCCCCCCCCCCCCCCCCTCCACGCCCCCTCCACACGCTCGGCGAGTTATGGAGCATAATAGGCATGAGTACTAGGAGAGAAAATAGATGAAAGTTTAGGGGGTTCACTTTCAAGAGACAGAGCATTATACTGGTGGATCATCAAGTGCTGGTGGGAGCTCCTCCAGGCAGGGTCAACATAGGTCCAAGAATATATATTTTTATTTCGCTAGTGGACCAGCACCTGCAAGTCGGCCTCAGAAGCACAAGTCAGGCACTCATGTTAAGCAGGATGACACTTTTATGTTTCCTAGGGGGCATGGGAAATTAACAAGACTTGATGATGTGTACAAGAAGGATCCGTTGTACATATTGGGAAGGGCTATTGCAAAATTCTGACATCATGCATGCATCTCTTTCAATGCAGCAAATAACTCTTACTATTCCAATATGATCCAAGAAGTACAAGCTCAGGGGTTACATGTTAAGCCCCCTACTACAAAAGAACAATCAAGAAAATATCTTAAAGATGAGGTCGACGAGATCAAACAATACTTTGGTTCATTCAAGAAGTGGGAGAAGTATGGAGTTACCCTAATATCTGATGGCTGGTCAGGGACCACCGAAAATAGCCTCATTAACTTTCTTATATACTGTGACAGACAAGTATTCTATCATAAATCGGTGGATGCATCAAATAGGATACAGTACTATGAGTACATTTTGAAACTCATGGACGGTGTTGTGTAGAAAATTGGCGATAACTACATTATCCAGTTGGTGACAGATAATGACTCCGCATATAAGAAGGCAGGATAGGAGCTAATGCTCTATAGACCTCATCTGTTCTGGATCCCATGTGCAATCCATTGTATAGATTTGATATTGAAAGAAATTAGACAACTAGAATGTGTCAAGAAGTAGGTTACGAGAGCACAAAAGATTACACGATATATCTACACACATCATTATGTTTTGAGACTAATGAGGGATCATACACATGGTGAGTTGTTGTGGCAGTCTTCACAAGATTTGCCACCAACTCCATTGCCTTGCAGAGTATCTTGAAATATGAACTAGGCCTAAAGCAGATGTCTAAAAGTGACAAATAGCTGCACTCCAACTTTGTTGCGACGGACGAGAGAAAGAAAATTGAGAGCTTGGTGAACAAGCAAGATTTTTGACCGAAGATAAAACTTATAGTACAGCTTATTGAGTCATTAAATGAAGTCTTCGTCGCATCGATGGAGATCAGACACCAACCTTAAGGTTGGTGTATGTCAAATTGTATGCTGCAAAGAAGAGAATACCTGCAATCTCAAGAAAGTATGTCCCAAATTTCTTGTGTATTATACAAAAGAGGTAGGACTACGAGATGGGTCGAGAGTTGCATATGGCACGTGAAAATTTTACATTTCATGACAATTATTTCATACTTTTTGAGTGATGCTTGTAGGTTGATGCGTGATACAACAACTGCACTTTTATTTAGGCATATTATCTCCATCCAGTACTTCAGTACACACATGAGTTGGCATACAACAATGACTTGATTACAAGCCGTGACAATGGCGGTCAACTGACTTGTGAATGCTCCAGATGTGGCAGTGGAGACGATTAATGAAGTAGGGTACTCAATCTATTCTTACATGATTACATCTACTATACAACAGTTCTAATAATGTTGTTAATTACGTAGATAAAATTCTTTCGGGAGGCAACATGGACCTTTATTGAGCCTTCAACTATAGCTGACCATAAGAAATTTGATGCTGATATAAAAAATTTATTTGAAGAAGGGTTGCACATACCTGTCTTTTCATTTATGCCTATTTTGATAGACAATTATATTATTTGTTTTACAACTTAGTGGTGGTTGGATTTTGACAAGTCTGCACCAAGGTTGAGAGAAAGCCATCAAGGTCTTGTCAAGACATCTTCCTTCAATAGATGTGAGCGAAATTGGTCTACCTTTGTATTCATACATACAAAGATCAAGAGTCACTTGTCACACATCTTGTTAGACAAGTATGTGTATGTCCACTACAATATGAGACTAAAGGTTAAACATTTGTAATATGATGCAAAGAAGGGAGAGGATGATTATGATCTCAATGATCTTAGTTACTTGCGAGACGATGAAAATCCTATAGTTGCTTGAGTTGCTAGAACAACAGATCATAGTAAGTCAGAACTTGATGAGGAGGTGGATCATGATAAGCGCCCTCATCCTAACACCTTCTTGGCAGCAATAGTATCAATAATAGTAAGCCAGAGGGGAGATCATGATGATGAATATATTGCTGGACAATCTCAAACTCCCGAGCAGGTACAAAGTCATGATCAGAAGATTGACTTAGAGGAAGATGATGATGGTAATGAGGATCAGTTGGTCTCAAGGGGCATGAGCACAACAGTTTGGGATGATGATGCAGAGTGGGAGCGACTAATATAGGATCCTTCATCTTGACGTCCTCCAATTGCACCTGACCTCAGCGTCCTTCATCTGCATCGTAGCATGGATCTCATCCATCCAGATCGCAGCCTGCACAGAATGCAGGTGCACAACTTTCTAGCCAGACTTTACGTCATTCTAGTACAGGTGCATGCCCTCCAACACGCCTCCCAGCTAGTGTAGCCCAAAAACAAGCCGGTGGGAAAGAAGCAAGTTTAAAGGAGAAGAGGAAATTGAGTAGCATAAAGTCCCGGATGTCAAAGGTGTTAGGAGGATCCAAAAAACACAAGAAAAAAGTTGTAGTCCCAGATGATCTACTTGACGTCGCAGACTTAGAGACACTAGATTCTAATGATCAATTTGAGACGCCATCTCTTTCTGATACTAGAGTGTCAGAGAGTGGATCTGATTCATCAGCTGAAGATGACATAGATGATGGTGATGAGGAGGCTGATGGTGATGTTGGTGTTAGTGTTGGTGCTCGTAGTTGTAGTCGTGGTCGTGTTCCTGGTGCTAACAACGGTAGATCAGGTGCTAGTAATGTTAGTGGGGAAAGAATGATCATTTTTACTAGGGAAGATCAGTTAATACATGTTACTCAGGATATTGACTATGGAGCTCGTTAGGAATATGACTCTGTGGAGGCACTACTTAAGGCTCTAATAAAGGTTCCATATTGTCAAAGGGGACAGTTTGTACACATGCTAGATCGGATGCACACTGACTCATTATCAGATGATGAGTGTTATTATGATCTTGAGCCAAACACGATCATGTATGAGTATGGGTTGCACCACATTATGGGAGAGTTTGATGGACTGAGCACACAGGATGGCAGAAACTCAGATGTGAGACAATATAATTCTGATGCATCAAACTCCTATCGACAACCACATACATATATAAGGGTGCATCTTCTTATTGTGGTAATCATTTGGTCTTAAACTACTAGTAGCCAACATTGATTTTATATAGATACTCTACTTCACATACATATCTATGTGGTGGTCACAGTTATGGTGAATGTGTACCTTGTATTTCTACAATAACATGGCAACTAGTGTACACACTGAGTGATGTGGCATATCAACAATACTCAGCAAATTACCAACAGAGATATAACTCATATGACTTAGAGCTAATATCAAAACTACGTGTTGTCCAACTACCATGTTCAGTTACTAGGAGATACTTCGACATGGACCTATAGTTATGACATGTCTACCCAATACCTATATTGAGGCCATTCTTGGTATTTGATTCTTTACTTTTATTATAGTTTTATACTACTATACTTCAATTGGAGATCATATTCTTAATAATTCTATTCATTATTTTTTTCCAGATGCCACGTGAGCAACGTCATCCGGTATGGGACCATGAGTACACAGTCCTATGGATATACAGTCCTAGGAGATCAACATATCCATTTTCTTTATTATAGGCACCTTGTTAGTAGGATCCATCATTTTGCAGAACATCTTGCGGAGATACACACATATAGCATCATATGTCTTTCAGTTCCCCATGATGTATGTGTATAGTTTCATAGGTTTCTATGCCAAGAGGAAGGATCATCTGGCACGGCACGTACACAACCGATAGTCATGCCACCTATATCACCGATTCGTCCATCTTCATCTACGTCAATATGAGGATCTAGGGTGGAGATTGTGGATGTTATGCGAGCATTCTTTTTAGAATTTCATAGTCCATACACTGTTGTGCACACCATCATTTGTTCAAATGATTAGATGTATTCATAAACAACCACATGTCTCACCTCCTACCCAGTTGAGTTAGATTTTAGTGGAAATGATGAGAGGTCTTTTGTTTCTTCTGATGACTTTGATGAAGATGATTGAGTTTCATCACTCATATGTATGTATATTCTTACCTTTGAGAAACTTATAAGTTTTCAATGTGTAAAATGGACTATAATGCTCATTCGACTAATTTGGTTTGGAAATTTACATTTGATGCTTCTATGAGATTTGGTGTATCACTTGCTTTTGCAACTTGATATTTCTTGTATTAAATTCCTCTTAATTAGCATGCTAGAGCATAGTTTTTTCAAAGTTAAATACATGAAATTGATGTTTTTCTCTTAAATATGGCTTATAATCATTAACGGTAACAAGAAACATCGAGTAGAATGATTAAAAGTGCATATTTATTCCAATAAATTAGGCATTTCTTTCAAAAAAAAGAAGACTTGAACCCGCCTGAACCGGTTTGGCTCATGCGAGACGGCCCGAGTCAATCCGATCCCGGATCAGATCTGACTCGTATCTGGCAAGACCCGATCAGATCCGGATCTACAAGTCGGCGAACCTTACTCTCCACATAGCTGATATATTGTAGTCCACATGCAAAGATAAATCCCAAACTCTGGTCCTGGAATAGTACTTCACTTTAATAAACTCCAACCAGAGGCTCGACTGATCAGTACCAAGCTTCTACAGCCATTTGGACAAGAGGGCTAAATTGAAGAGATGGATGTCCTTGATTCCCAAACCTCCTTTTCTCTACTCTTGCACACTTCGCCCTAGCTAACATTACGACCTCCTTTCCTCCTAGGATTATCTAATTCTGTTACACCAGATAGCTTCAAGCTGTTTGACCACTAAAATAGGAATACTATAAATAGACAAAAAGTAGACGGGAAGACTATCCAGCACTAACTTAACACAACACTAATCTGCCTTCATGAGAGAGGAGTCTGCCTGTCCAACCTACCAATCGAGGATGAAATTTGTAAATGACAGGTCGCCAATCACAACATTTGATGGATCCAGACGAGGGAGGAAGCCCCAAATAAGTGAAAGGAAAGGAGACAATCTGACAACCAAGAACATATGCTGCTCTATTCAAATCTCTGTAAGACATGTTGATGTCGAACACCATACTCTTTTGGAAATTCACCCTTAGCCCACTAAATTCATCTAACAGTTTCAAGATCAGCCTCGTGTAAATGAGTTGATCTTCTGCTCCTGACAAGAAGAGAATAATATCATTTACCTCCCCGCCCTCCAAAAAATATATATATCATTTGCATATTGTAAATGGGAAGTCGACCTGGAGTGAACATTGCTTGCCAGTGAGGAACCCAGCAGTCTATGCTTTCTCCCATAATCTGCTAAGAACATCAGCAACCATTGCTTAGAATATTGTGCATATTCCATCCTTTGTTCATATGCTTAGATTCACAGAAATGCACCCTCATGTTCAGCCTCCCACCCAGAGGGATTTAGAGAGTTCAATTGAGTTGGATAGAGTGGGCCACTACCCAATGTAGCGTAAGGTTTTTTTTTTTGTTTTTGCTTCAAGCCCATATTCCATGTGCTCAATTTGATGTTCTTTAATTTTAGTATATGTATTTATATGTTATTTACATTTACATTTTTTAGCTCTGACATGAATGTATTGCCAAGACGGCCACAGATCAGGATTTGATGGATCCGATCAGATTTTGGCCATCTGATCTGGGGGCGGATCCCATGCTTTGCTTACTTGGATTGGACCAATAAGGTGTCTCATAGTTTTGTTATGCATCGTTTGATTTGGTTGATGGTAGGGGTTTTTATTATATGATGGTTATACAAGTAGCCCTTTTGGCAAATAACTCCCTGAAAAACTATATACAAAATATATATATGCATTCTACAGTGTTTATTTGCATATATATAAATATGTATAATTGTTTAAGGTAGTTATTTGCCAAAAGGGCCAAAATCCCTTTTTCATTTAAGCTCTTATGATTATAAGGGATATGTATAGTATAAATAAATAAATGTCTGGAAAAGTGTATTTATGTAAATGTTCCCCCTTTATTTTTCTAAAGACAAACACAGGATCATATAATCCACCCCGGGACCTTCATGTATAGGCAACCTCCACAATTTCCCCCATTTCGTTCTAGTGATGAAGTACCCTATGCATGTGAGCCATAAAATATCAATAAATTCCCTTTTTTTGCTGTAATCATGTTCCTTATCCAATGTTGCTGTACTATTATTTGTTTGTTCCTACAACCATGCTGTTACTGTCCCTTGTATGTTGTAATTGTTATCACTTTCCTTTTAATCTCTGTTATATGAATCCCTTCTTCCCTTCACTCAGAAAAAAAAAAAAAAAGAACGAACTTTTTTTCTGCTTGTTCTACTTCTCTTGAACTGAATTGGGTCTTGAAGAAGGCCCAGAGGACCTGAAGGGTGACAGAGCTAAGCATCCACAACTGCAAGGCATTTTTCAACATTCCCCTCCAGAAGGGCCATAACTAACCAGAAATTCTGGCTCCCCTCATGTTTAAGCTATCACTTGTAACCCTATATTTTTAGATATTATCTTCTTTCAGAAAACCATGGACCTTTGTCTCTTTAGAGTCCTCAGTAATTGCAAGCCCCTGGTTATCCTTCATGCTTCTATTAACATCCGTTTGCTTCCGTATCATTTAATTAATGTAATTATAGCAAGCATGAGAAGAAACACACATAAATTGAAAAGGAACAGAATACCTTTTGAGAAGTAGTCTGTAACCTTCGGAAATAGTTCAATAGCTCCTCCCTTTTCAATTCATCGTCATATGCTTTTCGCTTCAAGGAGTCTAACAGAACCTGAAAACAAAGGTGTGAAGACATGAAATGGTTCCAATCCCAAGTTCAGATGTTGTTCCCAGTTTATTTAACAGAGGAAACCATTGAAATTGGTACAAACCTCATATGCATTTTGGAGTTTCTTAAATGCTTCTGCAGCCTTTTCATTACCCATGTTTTTGTCAGGATGAACTAGCATTGCCTGGAAACCAAAACAGCACATCCTGATTTTTATTGAGGTATAGCATGAGTACAGTCAGCAGTCACAAAATAAGGTCCTACGAAGAAGCTAAAAAGATTGAGGTGCAAGACATTTAAGCATTTCACTAGGAAAGATACACAACATAAGAGTACATTTACCTTTCTCCTATACTCCCTCTTGAGAAGGGAAGGATCAATAGTTTCATAACGGGCCAGGCTGAGAACAGAGTAATGGTCATTACAGTTCAGTAATCGGATAATTTCCTCTTCAGATGTTAATTCTGACTCGGCCCCACTGGTTGAAGGCATTCCTGGGCCACGGTCTGCTGGCCTCCCGGAAGCAGATGTAAAAGCATCATCTGCAGATGGATCATAACTAGACTCCTCATTGGCATGATCTGTTCTACTCTGGGATTGCCAAGCTTGCTCAGGCCTATAAGTTCTCTGGTCATCTATCTTGTTCTTCAGAAGGTATATGAGAACATCACCCGAAATGAAAGATAAATTAAATCCCAAAAGCAATCCCAGCCATCCTACATAACTTTTTGCACTGTACACAGAGTATACTGTAGCGACAAAGAGGGCAACTCTTTCATGATTGAAGGCAAATGAGACCCCTGTATTAGAGTTTTTCAAAGCAAAATGTCAGAAATTTTAGTAAGCACCAAGCAGCCAAGAATTTAAAGGCTATAATGTTCAAGACAAAGCCGAACCTCCAACAAAGATGACAAGTGCTGTTGTCCAGAAGCTTCCATAAATCCACAAGATTATAGTTGCAAAGATTGCTAGTACCAAAACTGAAAATGCTAAACCAACGAAAGCCAAGACTAACCCAGCAATCACCTGGAGCATAAAGAAACAAAAGCAGAAATTGCTGATAAGTGAATGTACTTCAGTTCCAGAATTAATAATAGCATTCAGGGACATGACTTAGCACATTGGAAAGCTAGCAGGTGTACTGAAAGCATCAAACAAACTGAAGGTATTCTCTCACTTAGCTAACCAGCTTATGAAAGTCAAAAAAAAAAGATTGTGCTTTGCATTTTAGGTTAGAACAAATCAAGCTTATCTAGTGATTCAAAATTATTAAATCATGAAATTTACAGGGCTACCCCTAAGAATGGGCTCCAAGCATATCCATCCTTTTATCTAAATTCCATAGATGAAAAATTACTAAGGCCACGTTGCCATAAAAGAGAATTCAAGATCAAATTGCAGAATATGATTTCTTAAAAATTTCACATTTACTTGGAGAAAAAGAATGGCAAGAATCTGTGTGCCAAAAGCTTGAATTCAATGTAGCACATCCAACTATATCATATTGTCATGGAAAGAAATTATTACAATTTGCCAATCGTCAATGCTGACAAAAAAAAGGGAAAATAAAGTTATTGAACGTTGGACAATTAAAGTTCAATTCCTAAGCCCCATAAAGCAGCCAGATAAATGAGGGGAAGAAAATTCAACACCACACAGGTTACTCCATCTTCTATTAATTTTCTATTTGGCGAAGGGGAATGGAATAAGGATAAATTTCAACATTGGGGACGGAACATCCAAATTCTTTTCTTCTATTTGAGGGGAGACCTCAAATAGGAATCATTCAGCTATTTCCCCCTTTGATCGGACATTCGGACACCTGAATATTTCAATTGTGAAATGCTTTTCTGGCACCTAAACTCAATATGCCCTATTGTACCAACTTATTTCATTACCAAATTAGGGCTGATTAAAAGTATTCAAAATAAAAATAAATAAAAGTGGTAGAAGGAATTACACTTTTCTAGGAATTGAACAAGAATAGGACCAATGATGCTAGTTTTACATGGTCAAGAAAACAAACTGGGATTGTACTTCCTGTATGTATAGAAACATAAAATTGGCAGATTCTGATAAACAATCAGAAACTTGTAGTTTTTTTCAAGCCCTTAATATAGATGATTTTATCTTGAATAAGCTTTGTTAGTAGTGGTGTGTAATGGGAGCCCCCTCCACAGACTTGATTATCTACCTTTACTCAGAGATATAAAACTGGTGGTATCATCCACCATATTTCCGAGTAGCAAAAGATGAATTTTGAATCACTCCAGAGATACTATGACTGGTAGGGATTTCAGCTTCATTGTCCAATATAACCATAAAATTCTTGTTCAAGATAGGACTCCAGTTAGTCTCTAAAACTGACTTTGATGTTTACTCAATTAATACTAGAACTACAACTAGAGTAGACACTTTGCCGTCTAATAAGAATATGACAACTCCAACAAAGGATAGGGCTCACTTCTATCGACACATAAGACTTTCATAAAACCAATAGGCTCCACTTACATCCCATCTGTCCCAGAACTCACTGCTAACACTCAACTAAACAGAAGTAAATTCATTTGCGGAGAAAGGAAGCAAGTATGAGAATTACGTAATTTAAAAAAAAAAACATAAACCAATATTATCCTTAATGTTTATTCAATTCAGTATGAGCATAATTTTTCCATTTACTGTGAGTTTCACAGCAGCAAAATTTGTGTCTATTGGCTGAAAAAGGATCTATTTTTACTACAGCAAAAGCCTGAGGCATTATCGAAGTGGTTAACATTAGCATCTGGAGGCAAACTAAAAAATCAAAACCAAGCCTAATTGTGCATGAGCATAAGCCAGGGTTTTCCATGGGTACCTCGCATATCATTAAAATGGTTAAATATCAGATTCATCCAATAATGTAAACTACATATGCATGCTGTGTTCAGATGGATAAGATTAGATGCCTCTAGGAATCCCACGTCATTGTGGGACACAGGCAAGTTAGGTTACCATTTTTATCTTTTATCAAGTGGGCTTCAATGCCAAAAAGCTAAGATTATATTGTTATGGTTTCTTTTTTCAACATCATAATGGTGGAAGAATATAAGTTCAAAAACTGTTGCACAACAATTTCTTATGTCTTGAACCTGACCAGAAGGGGGTCTGGTCTTTGACCTGCCCTGCTATATTGTGGGCAGTGTGGGTTGAAAGGAATAAGAGGAAGTTTCGGGAGGAGTTTAACAGTTCCTATAATATCTTGCGTGAAGAGCAATCTAGTGGGTGGAAGAATGGGCTAGAGCGGCAAACATGAGTTACAATTCCTACTCGTTGGTGGTGGGCAAGGCTAGGCAGTGGAAGTCATTCACTTTTTGAATTTTGTTTTTGATTTATTCTCTGGATAAATCATTTCCATTTGGTAAATAGTGAGGGTTTATGATGTATTCTGAGTGAAGTATATGGTCTGCTCCTAGGGATTGCCCTCCTTTCTTATTGAGTGTTTTTACTTATATACTTTTGTAACCTTTTCCGTCATTTAATGAATTGTGTAAATCTTGTCACCTTCAAAAAAAAAAAAACAATTTCTTATGTCTTTTCCTTGGGACCTCATGAAGAAGTTGACCTTTTCAATGGCTGAACATAGAACTAAAGGAGTTTGGCACAATGTAAACCAACTCTCAATCACCAGTAAGTTTGCTAGTTAATCCTTCCTCAATGCTAAGCAGAAGCCAACCATATGGCAGTCCAATCATGGACTTTGGTGGTTCAGGGACCGGAGGTTATTCCAATATTTCCTTTTACTAACGAACTTTCTGCAGAAGAAAGAGAAAAGCGATCAAGGAAGGAATTCTACTAACATCGTACCACCATTTAAATGCATATTTTATTCACCACAAGCAACAACATGCATACATTTTTCTTCAAATCAAAAGCTGAATCTTATAGAAGTTCTCAATTATATCAGGCAAACCAAGCAGATCATTCTTAGTTGAATACATGGAACTGAGAAATGAGGATTGTCTTATGATCTCAAAGTACTGTCACTTGCATTTCTAAAAAGTTTGTGCTGTTAGACTTGTCTCAGATGATGTACTTGATAGGTACTTAACAGATGTGTGTGTGTATAGAGATAGATAGATACAAGGGATATACAAGTGTAGGAGTCTAAGCTCTCAAGAGCACCCTTTACAACTGATAATTTACTTACAAATGCTCTCTATCAAAATCTAGTTACACTCAAAATGGATCATGTATGCCAAGGTAATTTGATCAGATATCATATCCAGTCAGAACCAAGTAACATAACAACTAGTGGATTCTAACAATAACTTACTGAAAAACTGAATTGAAATGTCTAAACCAGAAATCAAGGTTCCTTGCAAACAATTAGCACAAAAGAGGAAACAGAAGAAAATAAATAGCACTCACCATAATTACAAACATTTTTAATACCCCGACCATTGCAAGAACTGAGAGGATGCTGCACCAAAAAACAGTAAAGAAGGATGATGTGCCCAAGCGTAACAAGGAATCGAGACCCCTAAGGCTACAGTCCAGCCAAACCATGGACAAGAGAAAAATCAGCTTTCCTACATGTGAAGTCCAAGACCAGATGATTGGATAAGCTTGCTCGATTTTGACACGGGCATGACCACAACAATCATAGATGAATGTTGCTAGACTAGTGATCCATGGTTTCTGCTTTTCAATCCATCCTCTCGCCACTCCAAGTACATATGCAGCCAACATGCCTAAATTGCCAACAGACATCATATCTGAGGACTTCCCACTATCTGTTCCAATGTCAGAAGTCAACAAGTCATCTGTGGTGCTTCTTGGACTTTCAGAGCTGAGGTTGCTGTCAACTGGTATTCCATTATCCCCTCTTGTTGTAATATCATCAAATAATGAATCATTTTCTGAAGTACTTCTCATCTTACTAGGTAAGATGACTGATGGTTCTACATTTGACATTCTATCCATGTCTGACCTCTGTCTACTAGAACCTTTGCCAGATCTTTTGTTATTCCTTTTCCTGTTTGCTGAGAATTTTGTAATGTTTATGCCATCTTCTGTAGGGTCGGTCGACCTGCTATGAATCCCATTATTTGGCACTTCGGTACTGTCCAAAACCTTTCCCTCGCCTGATTTGGACATATCTCTTCTGTCTGATAATGACTTTCCCCCCACTTCGGCATCTGTATATTTGTAGTTGAGGTTGCCTTGATTTAAGCCATTCCTTTGCTGGTTCCCCTTTCGCGCCATAGTTAATTAGGTGTTGAATTTTAAGCTACAGAGAATTACTAATCCAACTCTGGTACATAAAAAAAATATTTGTAGTTAGTTTGAGTAGAACAAAAT
Source organism: Zantedeschia hybrid cultivar (assembly GCA_030544215.1). NCBI lineage: Eukaryota > Viridiplantae > Streptophyta > Magnoliopsida > Alismatales > Araceae > Zantedeschia > Zantedeschia hybrid cultivar. The sequence goes on along the minus strand of JARZZO010000014.1, from coordinate 1,373,042 downwards.
GCATGCCAATAAAACAATGTCAAAAGTTACATGCTAGTGGCGACAGTCACGTAGATTTAGATGCCCCTACAGAAAACAATTGTAAAACTAGATGTAAACAATTTACATATCTTGTTAAGTAATAAGCATGTTTAGGCTGAGTATCAAAAATATGAAAAGGATGAAATCCTATGATTCCCTCAACATAAATTCTGCAAGTCTATGTGCTTATCGCATACTTACAGGCAATCCACAGAAATCCCTAGAGTTTAAGGAAGTTACCGTTATAAATGAAAAATAGTGTAATAGAAAATTGTAAGTCACTATAATTTTGTTCTTTATCAAAAAGATCTTTCATCCCACAGCTCATCGACTAGGCTCATCTGCTAGCACAACTAATTACCCGACAATGGATAAGCACAAATTGCAAATAAGAGAAGGTACTGCAACTCAAACACAATACTACCACTTTTCAGCAATCATGCTTCTTGAGGAAGAAAAAAATGAATGAAGCCAGCAGGTATTATTTCAGATTCTAAAAAGAAGAGAATAGGAATATTAAAATTTCCCCTAGAAAATATGGTAGTATGAATAAAGAGTAGTGCTGGGGCACACTCATGACGGGAACTTGGTTTTGACCTAACAAATGGCTATGAAATTGCACACGCATTTGTTTGAGGTTCAAAACTTCCCTTGAAGAAACTGCAATAGGACACTGAAGGGTAATAAGACAACCAACATCAATTATTACCTCACAGACAATTTCAAGCCATAGAGAAAAATGAACTCATCCATTACCTAGAGATTTGAAACTGGCATAAGATATTCCCATCCTATGTTGTATGAAAAGGGACGAATAAGATTCTCAATGAAATAAGATGAAGGCGAGTGGTGAAAAGAGCAATGAAAAAAAAGGATAAAATGAAAACAGATGCTAACAAAGTGAGGCGTGAGAGGAACAGGGTCTAAAAGCAGAGGAAGAGAAAGGAAAAAAAAAAAAAGATCAATAAAATGGCAGAAAGAAAAGATGAGATAAAGGCGATCAAGTGTAGAGAAAGAAACCCCCCCCCCCCCCTCCCCCACCCCCAAAAGATGAGATAAAGGATAATATTTATACATCTCTTTGAAAGATTTCTGGGAGTGCAGATTTTGGAACCATAAAATGGGTCCAAAAGGCATATTAATCAAGCTATTTACTTGAGCCATTAACTGAATATATCAAACAGGTACACAAATATGCATGAGAAGCCGATCTGTGTTCAAACTCCCTAAGTTATTAAGCAACCTAAAGTTTGTCCAAGCTTGTTCTTGTGAATAAGTAACAAGCTTCTTCCAAGCCTGTTCATGAATTGAAATCTCATTTACAATAGTACCTATGTGACCACAAACCTATATGTCCCATATGCTGGACATTCCAAAGGGTTACTACCAAACTCAGAAAACCATCCTCCACCCACATCTCTATGAAAATAAGAAAGGAAATTAACTCTTGGCATAAAAATACTACCTCTCTTGACAAGTAGTTGAAAGACTGTTCAAATACATTAGCAAATAACTCTGCAGAGCATTCCAATTTGAGTTGTCTTAGGACTCTTAACAAAAATCTCATAACACTTAAACATGGCAAAAAATTAATAACTGCAGCAAATAAAAAAGAATTCTCCTAATTCTCTCCACAAAATCCAGGATGAAGACAGATGTAGTCAACTGTAAGCCTCATTGCTTCAGCATCGCATCTAACCAAATGTCTGTAACCTGTGATTGATTTCGCAATCCCCAAATCCAGCTGCTCAATCTTCATTTTTAATGACATCGATATTCCTTCGTCCAGCCACTACGCTGACATTGAATAGATTTCTTGGAATGTTCATGAGCCACCTTCTTGTAGAATGTACTCTTCATTGAATTCTGCAAGCAGAGAGATTCTACTCTGCCTTTTCATTGGTGGAAATTTTCAATAGGCTTTGAAGTTCCCTACCTCCCTTTGTTGACTTCGCAGAGAGTAGGAATACAGTTATCCTTGTCCTTCTTCCATAGTTTTTGGAACGGCCCCGCAATGTTTTCAACCTAGATTCCTAAAGCAGGGGCCTTCTCTGTTAATTTTGTCCAAGGCAGTTCTCTTTTTGTCCAAGTCACTACGTTTCTTTTTGTCCAAGACACTTCCTTTTTCGCTGTGACTATTGGAAATATTCCTATTTGCCCTCGTTAGTCAGAAGAGATGGGCCTTTAGACTTTCAATTTGGATCTTCCTCATCGAAATATTTTTTTTTCATTCATTATTTTAATAGGCCTACCTTATATGCTCCATTTGCATGGCAAGATATATAGATCTACTCGAAAGTCTATTTTGCCTGTTGCAGTCAAATTTTAGTTTTAGAGGTCCAAAAAAGTGCCATTTTATCTCTATCTCTTCCTAAGCTTTTCCCTTCTCTCAGCCAAATGAACTTTTTTTTTTTTTTGAAAGTCTCAGCCAAATGAACGTTCCACGCATACTTTTTTTCTCTTCTATCCGTTCTCATCTCCAAATTAAAAAAGGGTGGCTTGTGTGTGTATAAATATTAAAATAGAGGGGAAGCCTTGGTGCGACAGCAAAATCATTCCGCCTGGAGGCTAGGGGCAAAAATCCAAAAACAGCCTCTTCGCAAAAAGCAAGGACCTTTTCTAAAACCCACAGTGGCAGGGGCCTCGTATATATATACACAATGTGTTCGTGGAAGCAACAATGCCATTTATAGTTATCCAGTTAAGTCAATCTAAATATTTGGTGGGCTGGATGAAGTTACTTAAGAAAGTGCTCGAATTTTCCATCTCTTTCCATGTACACGTATACTTTAAGTTTGCAGAATTATTCTTATAAAAAAAATATAAATTTACCCATTTTGCATGTCAACAATATATATGCACATAGGCCAAGTTTCGACCTGATTTTTATGGCCCAAGTTTAACTTGGGAGGTCTGCAAGAAACACCATTCTCTATGTCCCCTTTAGAGTTTGCTTTCCTTTGGAAATGCCATAACCATGGTTCACAAGATTATTTGATCCCAATCTAGGTCAAACTCAAGCCACTCAACCCAGTTTTGGGTTGGAGGAGACCAGTCCCCTCCTGAAACGGAGAAAAAGAACAAGGCTTTATCAGCCCACAATCACGCAAATCACACAAAATTGACTAGGATTGGCCGATCCAACCCAAAATGGCCAATCCCAGGCCACTCCAGCCTCTGAATTTGGATCCCAGTCTCTGAAGTATGAACTGAGATCCAATGACCAGTCCCCAGCCACCTCAAACCTCATTAGAATGTTATCATTTCACATTCACCTTTCCGGTTTTTCTTATTTTTCTATTTTTATTAATATTTTAAAATAATAAATCAAGCTGATCTAGGGATCAGCTTTCCTCTTTTGAATCGACTGAAAGGCCAATCTGATACGCCTTTCTTATCCATAACTCTTCAATTTCTCAGTTAACTTTGGTAAGAAACAACTTAAGTTTAGTTTTCCCAAATATACATCAAATAGAGATTGCAACTTTTAAAAAAAACTACCAGCTTCGAAATGCCAACATGTCGGCTCCTATGTTTTTCACAGCCTATATTTTTCTCCATCCATGACCTTACGATGTTGAGATAAGCCCAATGGCCATGTGGCAAGAATACATGCCACCTCCAATGCACACACTACCATCGAAGAAGCCAAAGCGTACTCTTGCTCGTGATTGACATGCTGTAGGAGAAGAACATGGTCTCACATACATTTAATAAGAAAATATTAAACACAGAAAAGGAGAATGAGGAGAGGGGATATGCGGGGGGGGGGGGGGGGGGGGGGGGGGTTGTTATTGCTGTCGTGGGGAGTGAAGGTAGCTGAGGGGGAGGGGCCACAAGTTAGTTCCCATATCCATAAAGGTTGCTTCCTTGTTTCTAAACTAAGTAGACAAAGTCTCCTCCCTTCTGCACCTTCCCGTGCCCAAGGCAAGAGAACAAAAAGAAAGATATCATATACACAGTTAATAGAATTTGCATGGGTACCATTGTAAGAAACATACTTTGCAAGCATATCATACTTGCATGACAACATGTTAGGATTTTCAATAACTCAAAGACTTGGACTCTGGGAATTACTTGCTTTAGATTCTGAAATTTTAACAAACTTGGAAGCGGAGTTGGTGATTCTCATATCTTTAGAGCAAACCTTTGGTCTGAAAATGGCCCAAATTTGACCAGTTCGGGACTATGGCAGGCAACCCTGTTGTACCAACTTTGGAGGCAGGTCCACAAAGCCCCATTGATACTGGTCTAAAAGGGGCCATTAGGGGAGAATGGAACCTCTTATTTCTGATCCCCATATACATATAAATCCAAGTCAGACTAATGCCAAGGGGCACAACAACAGGCATGATCTTGGCTATCTTGCAAGTGCTGATTCCTCAAAAATCTTGGCTATCCAATTCCATAGCAGGGACCAGAAATAAGGGGGCATTGACCTCACTTACGAAAGGGAAACACTCCCCCCCCCCCCAAAAAAAAAAAAAAAATCAATAATAATAATAATAAAATAAGGCTCCCTGTCCCAAATACAGAGAGCTGGATATGGAGGTATGTGTCTTCATTTATGATTTCGGTTTTTTATTATAGTGGAAACACATGTCTGAAATAGACTAGGTTAATTTGGCTTTATGGATTGAATTTAGCTTTCTGAATTTGGTTCCAAATTATTGGAATCGGACCAGAAATCAGATATTCAGGTTGTCTTTGACACCCCTACAATGCATGCTAACATTCATAAACTGTTCAATTTTTCTTTGTTGTGAGATCTGCAAGACTGTCTTTCCCTGTTTGCCCTTCCCTTATTTTTGACATATATAATCTCATTAAATCAAAACTATACACCTGTCAGGATAAGAATTAATTGAATACATACCTTTTTAACATGACACCATGTGCAAATATGTCATCATAACTTGATGTCCTATTGAATTACTGTCACATCTTAGTTTGAGAGGTGTGGATGAGGATTCACATGTCTTCCCCTTTATGTTGCTTCCCATGTCCAGGTCAAGCAAGAAAATAATACAGTTTTTTTTAACATATATTCTTGTAAAGTTAAAACTGTAGACGTGCCATTAGGAGAAAGCATTTCTATACAGGCCTATGGTGATATGTAAAACCATAACTTGACATATCCTCAAATCAAACATGCTTTAATTAACTTTTAACTAAAACTATAAAGGTGTTGTATATGTAAGATGACCAGGGGCTTCATTTGTATGCTTATAATACTTCCTTCACATGTAAAAATGAAGAATGTTGTGTATACATTTACATATATATCTTATAAAACAGGTGAAAAGAAAGAAAGGAAAAGTTTGCTATGTTTCATAGAAGATCTGTCATCCACACCCCATATAGCAAGCTCATCTGTCTGAAAAGAAGCACCAAGAAGAGGCCAGCTAATAATAATTGTTCTGGCTAAATAAGGAACAAAAGAGAGGATAGTCCTAGAAAAGAAACTTGCAAATATCCTGCAAGAGACTAATAATTCCGACAATACAACGTCCATCAGAAGACACCCACACTTGGGCATCTTAAAGAACTTCCATAAAATCAACCCATCCCAACTATTTAACCGCATACAACATATCCAGATGAGCAAATCCCTTACTTAAGAATCGATACATCCACCTGCCTGCCTAAGAACAAAATGTACCAAACTGAAACAATGACCAGGGAATGCTCTATGCATGTCAAGTTGGAACCTTTTCAAGGACGAAAAAGATAAGGTGACCCAGACGATTCCCCAATCTAGGTTTACAGAAGGCCTCCGACGGGACAGCAGCTCGCATGCAACTAGGAAAAAGCACTGCGGAGACGGGGAGCGCCTGTAATCAGCATGCTGGAAGAACCAAGGGGAAGCGGGGTCATCACAAATCGGCCCAAAGGCAAAACCCTAGAACAGCTCAGCTGCTTCATGCGGGAATTGAGAGCAGCATAAGGGGGCTCAAAGCAAGTGGATACCTTGTGGGAGAGGGCGAGAGCAAGCGGGGCATGGGCGAGGCCATGCGCGCATCTACTGGGGAGCTCCGGAGGAGGGTTGCGGGCATCTCAGGCTACCATTCGCCATGGCGGAGCGGACGAGGAGGGGGGGTTCTCTGCGAACGCAACCTGGAGCTTTGCTAGGGCAGAGGGTGCGTGTGGGCGTGTGTTTTTGAGGGATCGGGATGGGATTGGACTTTGGAGCGAATCTGATGTCCGAGGAGAAAGATGAACGCCCTCCCCACAAGGGGCTGCCAGTTGGAAAGCGTTTGGCTGACCTTGTAACGGACGTCCAAAAGCAACTGCGCGTGCAATTGGTGGAGAGGTTTAAGCTGACGTCATTTTATCGAAGCTCGCCTCGCCAACTTGTTAGGCGCAGCTGCAAGATTTGTTGCGTGAGTACGTTTCGCGTAAAAGTTGATCGTAATCGGCGTAACATATCATACTTTTTCATCTATAAGGTATTTTTTTTTAATAAATTTTGATTTGTTAAAATATTTTTAAAAATTTTAATAAATTCAAAGATAGTGATTTTATTACAACTTCTTAACAAAATTTTCAGATTTTTTACTGACTTGAGATTTGACGTTGTCGAGGAGGGCACGGAGTTGCGCCGGACAAGGACCACTCGGCCAAAAGGGGGCGAGCGGCAAGCCAAGGCGAAGGTGACCGGTTCTGTGCACTAGCACCCCACATCACGCGAGCCTTGGGTTGAGATCCCAAGGGACCCCTCCTAAGGTCAAGTCAGGCAGGGACAGGTGGCGTAAGATTAAAAGATGTGGGTAACGAGAGATTGCTCCCTTGAGGTGACCTAGTTGATCCCTTCTTACAAAGGGAGGGTAGGTGAAGGCTTCTTAAAGCAACCGATATAGGACTATTTGCACGCCTTCTTTTCTCTTTTGGCAGGTCCCTACCATCTAGACTAATTGGGCCATATGGGCAGACTCATCGTGACTACGGCCTGGGCCGCTATGCTGAATAGGGCCGGCTCAGGCTCATAACAAATCTTCTTCATCACTTGGCCCCCTATTCCTCGGGTGGTCTGGGTGACAGGCGCGATGAGAGTAGAGCCATATAATGGGTTTGCACTGGTTTCGAGGTTCAAGTTGAATAGGCAACGGTTAGGCTAACTCTAGTTTATGGAATTACTGGCATGACTGGGGCAAAGCAATTCTTGTGATGAGTTGGGCCGGTGTGAAGCCCGAGGTGCCAAGATGGCACCTGAAACTCCCACTCTAGGCGCAAGAGTTGACGCGGTAGGATGCATGGCGTCATCCCATGGATGCCGCTCGAACGGGCGCTTAGATTTTAACTATCAATCTTCCTCAGGCCCCTCATGGGGTTCCCCTATAAATAACGCCTTAAGCCCCTTTGGCCTCTCTTTTTGTAAGGATCGAGACTTTCGGATCCGGTTTTCGGAGTCGGACCCTGTAGTTCTGGCCCTAGTGGGGGCTGAAGTTCTGTGTCGATTCGCGTCAGGACCCCGAGACGCGTTTTGAACGGCGTCCACCGACGCAGACGCGTTTTAGGTTCTGCCACGTGGGTGCCACATGGTCCGACTTTGGGCCGCGAGTGTACGGCCCTGTCGTGTCGTCTGAACGGCGTCCGCATGGGACGACGCCTTTCAGACTGCGACTCTAGGTTTGTCAGAGTACGGCCCTGACATGTTTTCTGAACGGCGTCTGTGTAGAACGACGCGTTTCAGACTCCTGTCAGAGCGGCCGTCACATCACCTGATAGACGTCTGTGAATGTCGACGCGTTTTAGCCAATCTCTGGTTAACCCCGCGAGCCCTCTTCTTTCCTCCACTTTCTTCCTTCTCTCTTTCCCTCCTTCCCTTCCGACGATCTCGACGGCGATCCCTTCTCCTCTCTCTCTTTTCCTCCCACCATTTCATCTCTCCCTCCACTCCATCCCCTACCTAGCTCCCACCACTACCACCTCCACTTCCACTGCGGCGTTTTACTCTCCGGACGGCAGCCGACGTCACGGTAGAGTAAAGACGACCACGGCGGTACCGGCGGCGGCGTGGGACGAGACGGGTGGACGGCTTGAAGCTTGGAGGAGTTCAAGTGACCGGTAGGGTGACGGTTCCCATAGTATTGTGTTTTAAACCATGTTTCCCCCATTTGAGCATGTTATGGATCTTTGGTTTTGGGGGGTAGAACAAGCATGTTTAGGAGTTCTTCTTGATGATATGGGGGATTTCTATAAATGTGGTTTCCTGAAGGTTGAATTCGCCCCTCTTTCAACTCTGTTTTTGGGTGATTTTGGGGTTTTTGGGGTTGAAAAGGGGTGCCTCGGGCTCATGACAGGCCCGGTTCCTGGCGTTGAAAGACGTCGTGCATGGGCGACGCCTTTTTGAAGGGCGTCGGGCCATCACGACGCCTTTTAGGCAGGAATCGCCTCACTGAGGGTCTGCCAGTTCGGGGATTCTGGGATTAAAAGACGTCATGGGTGAGCGACGCGATTTGAATAGCGTCGGGTAACCATGACGCCTTTTAAGGCAGAAATCTCCTGATTAATGTCTTTTGCATTCCTAGCTTTCTGTGTTAAATGGCGTCTGAGGATGTCGACGCCTTTAAAAAGGCGACCACTGGTGTCGACGCCTTTTAGGCCTGATTCTGAAGACAGTATTTCACATGAACCAGTACTTGGAGCTTGAATGGCGTCAGTCTTGGGCGACGCGATTCAAGACAAAACTACACTAATTCATGCCAGTAAAATGTGTTCATACTGCTAGATAGTTGGTTAGTGCATGCTTTAGTGTAATCGGTAGAGATGGATTCTTCACGACCGGATGGCACTGCGTTGAGTGTCGTGCGATCGCGGGCTTTTCACGTGACCGGATCGTACTGTGCCGGGTTTTGTGTTACTGTGGACCTGGAGTGACAGTTGTAGCGCTTTATTACCCTGTGCTGGTGTGGGTGGAGCACAGCGCCGGTGGGGGCGTGGGCGGGGTGACGCCTAGTGAGAGAGGGTCACCTGGTGAACCTCAGAGTCAGCTAGTACCGGTGTGAGAGTGGTACATTCGGAGTGTCACTCATACTGAGGGAAGGAGTAACCACCTGAGCCAGTTGGGCCGGAGTAGCTAGAGTGCTATCCGAGGGGTTACTATTTGGTCTCAGCGGGTCGAGGTTTTCCCACTGTTGTTTGCGTGGTTGGCGTGTTCTATCGAGACGACGGTTGTAGTTTCCCTAGTCGTCTGGTTTAGAAATATGCATGTTTAATACATTTCGACTACATGTGATTCCACGTTGAAAATTAGGAATTGTACTTACCACTGTGCTTGTTACTTTACCATCGGCTGTATTTTACACTTGTGGGTGTGTGCGTGGGCAGTGGGGATCGAAGGATCCCTACTGAGTCTTGTCTTTGAGACTCACCCCTGCGGTTTTCAGGTGAGGACTCCCAGCAGACCTAGCGAGGAGAGTGCGGCCGTGTGTTGAGCGCCGTCAGCGGTTATTCCGGGGTATGCCCCGATGTAGTTGTTATTTTATTTCTGGCCTGTACGTTTAATTATTTTCTTTCTGTTAGAGAATGTAATTATTTGCTGTACCGAGTCGCATTGTAATAACTTTTAATTCCTGCACTTTCATTTCTATTCAATGCGATGTGAATGTTTAGCTTAGTTTATTATTTATTTCCCAGACTTACTTAGATCCTGGTTTGATTCCAAATTAATGATTCGGTACCCATTTAGTAATCGGATTCCCGATTATAGGGTGACGGGTCGTTACACTTTTGGCTAGTAGCAGTTGGGGAGTCAGACGGAGAGCGGAATGAAGGTGGCCCGAGTTTGTCCTTTCAAGTGGCCTTGACCAAATAAGTTAGATGATAAACTTTCGATTCCATCTTGTCATTCCTTCAGTTCATGCCTGTAACGACCCGTAATCCTATAATCGGAAACCCGATTACTAAATGGGTATCGGATCATTATCTACGGGTTCACACCCGGATCTCATACGACACGTCTGGAGAAGTAAGCGTTAAATAAGGCTAAATATAACAATATCACGGACTTCAAGAAAAATACAAGTGCGCAGGAAGGAAATTAATAATATCCGTACACAGTCCAACAATAATTACATGGTCCAGAGAATTAAATAAGTACATGCAGAAACAAAGTACAACAATATCGGGGCATACCCCGGAACTGAGATAGCTGCTGACCCGCATACCAAGGAGAACACCACACGCCGCCACTCGTTAAGAAATCCATACCTGAAATCGCAAGGAGTGAGCCACACCAGAATTGGGCGCAGTAGGGATCATCCGATCCCCGCCTCCCACACACACACACACAAGTATAATAATACAAAATGAAGGCAGTTTAAGTAAAGCAGTAAACACAACTCACAAAACCCAATATGAAATATATGTATTTGTAATGTAACAGGCACAGTTCTAAGCAATTCAAGTAACCCAACTCAATACCATAATTCGTAACCAAAGATCCGATTAAACGATCAAACCACATTGTCGACCGCATACAAACGTCGTCTCACAACACCACCAACACCCACGCCTATCCACCCCTACGATGTTCCGGGTACCGTAAGGTGAGGCAGTGAGTCAAATTTGGACTAACTGGGACTAGTGAATCACCACCGCCCAGTTACGTGTGCACACAAACAATCTAGACCATTGTTCTATCGACCGGACTTCCCTCAACGCCAGGCTTCGGCACTTCAAGAGGGCCCTGGGGACCGGCGAAACCTCCCTCAAGCCGAAGCTATAGGGACTACCTGTAACCCTAACCTCCCGGGTCACATCAGGCCAAAGGGCGAAGGGTACCACTCGTAATCTCGATATCTCAGGTTACATCAGGCTCAGTGGCGAAAGGGTAAACTCTAGCAACACCACACCCGGCTCCACAGTAAGAAACACGTCGGAAATTGCCACGACAAATTAGGAAAACACCGACCCGCTGAGACCAAACAGTAACCCCTCGGATAGCGCGCTGGCTACTCCGACCCGACTGGCTCTAGGTGGTTCTGCTTTCCTCAACCATAGGTGAAACACTAACATATACCCCTCCCACACCGGTACGGCAACATTGCCACACAGACACCGTGTCCCTCCCACACCGACACAAGGTGTCAAACGTAAACCACAAATGCATAAACACATGTACACACAATGCGATTCCGATCATACAAAAATCATCGACCTCGATGTATGATTTTAAGTATGCACTTTAATCGAATTATCTAACAGTGTAAACACATATTAATATCATGAATTAATGTGATTATGTCTTGAATAGCGTCGCCTGTGGCCGACGTCATTCAAGCATCATAAATTGGTTCATATAAAATTGGCCTCGAAATATAGCCTAAAAGGCATTGTGCATAGTAGTCATCTTTTAAAACGCGTTGCTGTTCCTAGCTGCCTAATCATGACAGAAATAGATCTAGGCCTCTGGGTGGTCTGAACTAAAACGCGTCATCCTGAGAAGCCACCGTTTGAAAGGCGTCGCTGTCTCCGGACGCCATTCAAAACAGAACTCTATTCTAATAGAAACCACTTCCGGGACAATTCTGGCCTAAACGATGTCGTCCTAGCCCGTCATCATTTTAAATGGCGTCGCCCTAGCCCGACGCCATTCAGAGCCAAAAATCTGGTTTTCTGCAATTTAACCCGAACCTCAAAACATGGTTTCCTCTATCCCAAAATTACCCCAAAAATACCCAAAAATAGGAAATAAAGGGGAGAATCCAATTTACCACATGAAACCCACTAATTCCCATTTCATAAAAATGATCATTTTCATTAAAAAGCCCCTTAACATGCTCATTCTATCCAAATCTCCATACACGTATCATGCTTCAAAGTGGGAAACATGGATAACACAACCAAATCACGTGCAAAGATCGTCCCCCTACCGGTTACTTGAACTCCTCCTAGCTCCGTGCCGCCGAACCGCCGCACCGCAAACCGCCGCCGGTACCGCCGAGGACGCCGTCACTCTGCCGGGACGTCGGCCGCCGCCCGGAGAATGAAGTGCCGCGGAGGAGGTGATGGGGGTAGTGGTGAGAGGTAGAGAGGTGGTGGAGTGGTGGAAGAAGAAGAAGGGGAAGGGGAAAAGAAAGAGGGAAACAGAGGGGGTCGGAGAGAGGGAAGAGAGAGAGTAAGAAGGAGAGAATGAGAGAAAGGAGGAGAGGCTCGCGGGGTCAAACTGAAACTGGTTAAAACACGTCGTACTAGATAGACGCCTATCAGCTCACATGACGGGGCCGTACTCTGACAGAAACTCTGAAACGCGTCGTCCATCCAAGACGCCGTTCAGACGACAAGACCGGGACCGGACTCTCGCGATCCAAAGCCAGCCCACGTGGCACAATAGCAACCCAGCTAAATGGAGTCCACACAGCAAGACGCCATTCTAAAGGCGTCGTGCACCCCAGACGTCGTTTAGAAGGCACACCCCAGACCCATCAGGGCCCAAACCAGAGGATCCGGCCCGAAATCGACCCGATAACTGTACCCGAAACCTCAATCCTTACAATGCCCCTCTCTTCTTTCTTCATCTTGAGCATTTTGCCATGGTTGTGTCTTTTCCATAGATGGCATCAAGCGATGCTGTTGAGGAATGTGCGGAGTCAAGCCGGACAAGGACCACTTAGTCGTGGGGGGTGAGGGGTGGGGGCGAAGGCGATCGGTCCTACACACTAGCACCCCACGTCAAGCGGGCCTCGGGTTGAGATCTTGGGCGACCCCTCCGACGGTCAAGTCAAGTAGGGACATGTGGCGTAAGGTTAAAAGACGTGGCTAATGAGAGATTACTTACCTTGAGGTGACTTAACCGGTCCCTTTTCATAAGGGGAGGGTAGGTGAAGGCTTCTTAAAGCAGCCGATATAGGACTATTTACATGTCTTCTTTCCTCTTCTGACAGGTCCCTGCCACCTAGAGTAATTAGGCCATATGGGCCGACTCATCGTGACTCTGGCATGGGCCACTGTGCTTAACAGGGCCAGCGCAGACCCATAACGAATCTCCCTCATCAAGATTTTTTTTCGGACTGATTTTTTTTCTGAACCCCAACTTAATGACGTTGATCGTAATAGCTGGTGATTCAAAAATTTCGAGATCATTAAAGATGTGGTAATAACTATCTTTATATTTAAATTTGACATTCATATTACTATTAATATTTTAAAAATTCATAAATATATAAGTTTAGACTTTTTTTAGTTTTTGTCTCTTGTAATATATTTAATTTAGGAAAAATAGAATTCCATAACTTCCGCATTTAGCAGAACTTCACTGTACTCACTTTCTTTTTTACGGTTTCTTAATTTTCTTAATATTTTCAAATAAAAGTGAGGTTATAGGAAATTTTTGCTAGGAGAAAGTTTTTCTTAAATTTAAGTTAAGAGTAAGAAAACAGTTGTCAGCATTTATATTATGGTCAACATTTCTGAAAATTAATTATTTCTTTCTACTTCTATATGACAAGGCCCTCCTTCTCTCTTACAAGAGGGTGACAAAGAAATTTCAAATTGAAGAGTCAATTAACTAGGGTATACATTAGGTTGTGGTAGTGACGAACTTAACCATAGATTATTAACTAATAGCAATGATACCATTTGAAACCAAACAACGTCAACGTTTCTAGAAAAGTCGATTGCTTTCCAAGGAGCTAAAAGACTGAGAGAGGATTGGAAAGAATTATCTCTAAATATGAAAAGGTTTGACTGTGATCAAATTATAAAAAGATCAAGCAGTAAGCAGATTCTTAATATACTTATATTGCTGCATAAAGAGTCTAGAGATCGATACACATTGCAATAACAAACTCAATAATACGAAACTTCTGACTGCTGCACCGCGTGCAGTATCCGATCCCACACTCAACTCTAATGGTTTGAATACATGATCTCTCTCTCTCTCTCATTGTCCAATTAGATTGGACAATATAAAACATCAAACTAATATGAACCCCTAGCGTAGCATTTTTTTTTTTCCAAAATCAAACAAAAGAATTTTACGTCACCCTGCTGCTGTCCGATCAAAGAGATCCCACGACACACCAATGCGGCACAGGCCATGCCTGGTGGTGTAGCAAGCATTATCCAAAATTTTTACATATAATCAGAAGCGGCATCTGAAGAAGCTAGACAGAAAAAAAATATTATTTGTTTCAATATATATGTATATTTAATATAGTCACAAAAATATAATAAATCTGATAATTATACCTATGCTCTGCACATTTGCATTTGTCCAGACTTTACCGCCATGTACACAATGACAATGATGCCAAGATAACTTCTATTGCTTTTTAACTTTTTATACGGTACATATAAACCCGTTAGAGAACTCAACCAACCGGATTATTTGGATCTAACACAGATAGGATTGCGTTCAACAGATGGTTAAGGTTATCATCAAAATGTGACCTTATGGAACTTAAATTTGACGTACAAATTAACCAATAAACTACACTTAACATTAAATTTAAAATAAAAAACAGCTATTTTTTAGAAAAGCATAGACACACTCAAACTTAAACTTATCTCATTAGGAAAAACTATATAAATGTACTTGGACCCAATCGGGTCCGCAGGTCTGATACAAGTGCCTTGGAGTGTGCCTAGTGCACCTTTTAGGCCCGTGGAAAGGTGGCCCAGCACCTAGCAGATGTAGATCAGCCTTGGTGACATCCACCTTGACAACTATGCCTCCAAATGATACCATAAATCATTGAAGACAGATGTTCCACTTAATTTGATATGCTTCATGGAGAATAAAAACTGAACCAAGATCGGACTAATTGGCCACTTGGATTACATTATTATGTTCATCCAATTCTAGCCATGTACATCCTGTCAGCATTCAGAAGGCTGTGAAATGTCTTGACTGTGGGTACAAAAACTTCTCGGATCCATAGTGGTTCACTATCAAAAGATTTAATATATTAGAATCACTAGGCCCCACAAAGTCCGAGTGTCCTGATGCATTGATGTAATATTCCCCTTCAGCTCATGTACAATAGAGAAACATGGCTGCTCAGTTTTCCTGAGGATGTCAATAAAGGTTGCTGCCTTTGCGGAAAGGAGGAGAGTCTTTGACCCCATTTGTATTCAAGGTGCTCTTCTATGCAAAAGGTATGGGATCAGTTTTTTGGTAAACTTCAATGCTGTTAGCAACTGCCGGAAAGCGCAGAGAAGCTTCTTCTGGGATGGGCACCTGAAGGAGATTGCAAGAGCTGGTGGCTGATTCTTCATGCAACCTTGTGGCCTATTTGGGATGAAAGGAGTGCTAGAATCTTCAAGAGGGGAAGCTAAGATCTCCCGACAGGATTACCTCTTAATTTGTGATGGGGTGCAGGAACGGGCTGGGCTCCTATGCAAAAAGCATTCTAAAACAAACGGCAGCAGCTCACACATTTAACTCTACAACTAGGAAGACTTCGAGGAACAAGAGAGCATATACTCCTTGAACAGACAGCAAATTATCCAATCTACGAATTCTGTTCTACAATCTTCAAAGTTACTTTGGACATGCATACATGAAACTGCACTATATTACACGTCATACACTGAAGCTAACAGGTGACCAGAAACTAATAATTTAAGCTAGCATTGAACAATTGGTACAATCTCCCACACGACTTCATTTCTTTTTAACCTGTTATAGCATATGAAATAAACAGCAATTATTCTGCACGAACCTTAGAGTCGTTAAAGAGGCGAAAAACTGACCAAGTAGTCGTTGAGTTGTTAAGTGTCTCAAAATAGCTTCCATGGAAGGAAAATAAAATGGCCATGGCAATGAAAATCTTCACCAGTATCGACAGAATGGAATCAAAAGGTATACCCGAATTCGCCAATGGAGGCAATTCCAAATGCCCATTTGTACAAGTATGCTTGATGGGAAGACCCTCAGAAAGGAATAGCTTTGTTCAGCTGTTGTACACATTATCCAAGTTCTTCAAGTCCTTGATTGAGTGAAAAGAGTGTGCCCCTAAAAGGATGTGCAGAGAACCAGAGTGGGTATGAACTGTTGGTCCCCTTCACAGCAAATACCTCCTTCCACACCCTGTTCCTGCGATGGTACGTCAATATCTTGCTCTGCGTCGCCAAGAACACTGCGTCCCTCGTCTGCCCGACCGGCAAGGCACTCGGTATGAAGCCCATGATGCACCTGAGATGCACCCTGTCCACCAACACCCACTTCTCCCTCTGGTGATCCTCCAAAACCCAGGTGCACATCCACGCCTCTGCAATCTGAACCACAGAGACCGCCCCCTGCAGCTCCAGAAGGTACACTCTGCCAGAGCCCGGCGTTCCCGCCGCGGCACCCTCCGGCAGGGGAATCCTCCTCCAAACCTCATCCCCCAGGTCGAGCACCAGCAAATAGGAGTAGCTGCGCGTCAGCCAGTGCAGCGAGCCGCCGGCGAACACGCCCTGGTTCCTGTTCATCATGCTGAATTCCTCACACCAGTGCGACATGAACCTTCTCCAAGCATTCACCTTGGAGTCGTATACCAAGCAGGCCAGCCGGTCGGCGGGGCGGCGGCCAAACGGGCGGTAGTAACCGGCGAGGACGACACTGAACCGCCCGCCGGACTCCCCGGGTTCGGCGGCCAATCCCACCAGGGTGGCCTCGTCGTCGGGATGGCACCGGTTGAGAGGGATCTCCCGGGTCCTGGGCAGCGGCCGGAACTCCCTGGTCACCGGGTTGCACACGTAGTACACCCCCCTGCTGGGGACGCTGGCGCAGCAGAGGAGACCATTGCAGGAGGCGAGCACCCGTACCCTGTCATTAAGGAAGCGCAGGGAGAGCTCGGAGAAGCCGCCGGCGACGTCGACGCAGACCAGCGCGGAGTGGGTATCGCTCAAGGAGGGCTCCCTGAGGTCCATCACCAGCGAGGGTTCCTCCCGGGAAACCCGGCGGTGGAGCCGGGCGAAGTGGGGGTCGAAGGGGAGGCTGCAGAAGAACTTGCAGACGGACCTGCAGCGGAAGAGGGGCTTCACCGACAGCCTGCCGAGGATGAGGACGAGGAGGTCGTCGGGGAGGCACCCGGCGGGACGCTCGGAGGAGTCCATCTCCTGTTCCGGCGGGTTTCACGGCGGTGTGCGGGCTTCCGGGCAATCGTGGTGGGAGTGCGCCCGGAAATGGAGCTAGCGGCATCCGGGTCGCCCCCAGTTGCAGGGAAGGAGGCCTTGGGAGGAACCCATGTGCCGAAACCATGGAATCTGTCGAGTTGCAGAGGAATCCATGGCCCAAGGTGGGGTTTTGATGGGAATTGCGGGGTGGGGGTGGAATGAGGGGATCAGATTCTGGTGCCAAGCAAATCGGAGGAGAGAAGATCTTGGGAGGGATGGAACAGCTCGACTGCCGCCCTCCCCATTCCAGAAGCAGCGACGAGTATGGTCTATTTATCCACGTACCCTCCGAAATGTCGTATCTTTTATGGTTGCCCTAACCCTTTCGGTCCTGTTCGGAGCTTACGCCATTGCCTAATGCCTTTTTCTTTTTTTGGTTTCTCTCTTACAATGGGAAAAGACTTGTTACAAGCGAGTCGCACCGAATTAACCACATGAGCATATGATTTCTCTTTTCCTTTAAACAGTCAGCTTTAGTACGGATCTCCGATGGTCTTCAAGTCAACAATTTTCTTAAAGAATATTCTTTTGTGCTCATATGGATTATTCAATTTTAAAAATCAGACGTCAATATCTTGCATGTTGCAATTCATACTCAAATCGTAACACGAAAATGTTACATATAGATCATATTCTTATTTTATATTAATATATAAATGTGATATAGAAGCACACATTTCTCAAGAGTATAGGTACAAATTGAAAATAGTTGAAGGCCCGAACATGGGTATACATAAATAATCCACATATTTTCAAGGACATATTACGCAAAAAAGTATAAGGTATGAACAAACGTTATGATTTTTAACCACGCATAAAGTTAGACCAGCATTGCTGATGCCCTCTATTGCTTGTCTGCACATGAAAATATTTCAGTATATTTTGTAACACTGTAATGCCCAAAAACACTACCATAGTGGCTAAATAAAAGATCTGCTCTTCCCGAGGGGAGGGCAGACCGGAGGGCTGAGTTCTCCTCTATTTTGTACTATTTTTGTACATCATTAATATTTCTAATAATATATATTACATACAAATCTAAAGCGCAGAAGTGATGATTTTTATTTTCTAATGCTGACTTATATGCAAAATTTCTCCTACTCTATAACTTTTTGAGAATTTGACTCTGAAAGTGTAATAAGGACAACAATGGGTAAAAATACACCAAACTTGTGAGGGGAGACAATGTATCGAAATATTTCGTATAGTGGTAATTATATTAATTTTTGTATACAAAATAGATACATTCAAATTGTTGAAGAAGACTTGTTAAAAGAAAGTAACAATATATATGTGAGAAAATAATTCTTAGGAAGATGTGTTTGTTAGACATATTTCATTCTAGTGGAAAAAGACAGTGAAAGAATGTCATCCCTTTTATGGCATGCAAAAGAGTATATTTATTATTGCAGTATTAGACATATTTAGTTTAAAATTATTTTAAAAAGTCTTAAATTATTTTTATGTGAGATTCAAAAGATTGTACATCAGAATATGTCTTACCATAGTAAATGTGCCCCCCGAATAAAAAATGGATTATTCAATCTAAAAAAGAATAGGCATATAAAATAATCGATTAGACCCAACAATATGAAGTTCCAAGATTAATTAATTATACGGCAAGCTTGACAAGTGAATAAATTATGGTAAGAAGACAATTTCTTATTAATTTACAGACATACATGTATAAAACATTTCTTCAATTTTAGACAATTTCTTATAATTTACATACATACATGTATAAAGCATTTCCTCAATTTTAGACAATTTCCTATTAACTTATATACATACATGTATAAAACATTTCTTCAATTTTAGACAATGTTACTACGTATGTAGATATAGTTTTCATAGTAAAGTAAGCATACTTTATCTTTAATGTCAAACCATGGTACAATACTGAATTTTATTGGTAATTAAAATATAATATTAGAAGTCACTCTCGTGAGTGGACACTCGGAGCTAATGCTCTGGACACCCCAATCCCTTCCAGAATCCAAATTGTCGATTACTCCATCCACCCCTTCAACAGCTCTATTATTCCTCATCCTGAATCACATCAGAATCCAAATCGTCATCCACCTACCCCACACCTTTAGCAGTTCATTTACTCAATCCATATACCCATGTTCGAGGCCCTGTAGCACCTATGTTTTCCCCTATTTCATCTTGTACTTGGTGACTTGGGCAGTTAGTTTTATTCTTCCATAGCTTAAAATGGAACCAGGAAGAATGGAAGAAGAGGACCTAGATCAAGAAGAAGCTGAGGTGCTGTCAAAATTTCAGAATCTCCCGAGGAAAGAACAAAGTGCAGAGTCAACAAATATGGTGGAAATACGTAAATCAGATTTGAAGACATCAACAAACGGAAGGTCAGTGTGATAGTCGAGGCATATTCCGATGTAAAGGCTAGACCAGCGAGACTCAGAATAGATACACAGAGCAGAGGAGATCCTCTCAATACATGTTTGGACCTAAGTCCAACAGTACTGAGAGGGAGAAGGGGCCAAACATTGTAAAAAATCCTCGTATGATCTCCAAAGTTGGCAAATACTAGGTCCTCCCCCTCTCAGTATTGCTAGACTTCGGTCCAAACATGTACTAGAGAATCTCTTCTCTACACAGAATGCGGAGTCCATCATGTCGGTGGAGCTTTCTTGATTACTCCAACAATATGTTTCTTGTTCGCTTCTCTTCTTCTTCCTCAGATGATGTTGACAAAAGTAACCGAGCACCATGGTTCTTTAATGGGAATATGGTGTTGGTTGAAAAATGTAGATAAAACGCTCCTCCTTCAGAATATAATCTGCATCATGGAGATATATGGGTCTGAATTTATGATCTGCGGAAGGAGTTCCTTAGTGTCAAGGTCGTTGAGATGTTGGCGAGACAGCTGGGGAGACCTCATCCACCGTTATCAGGTGCTATCATCTCTTGGAGCAGCTATGCAAGGATAAAAGTCAGAATTAATCTTACAAAACCACTCAAGACGTCCATACTTGCTAAGCTTCCGAATGGAGAGATCAAGGAATATCAAATAGCCTATGAGAGGATGCCGCGACTGTGCTCATTCTGTGGAAGTTTTGGTCATGAGAAAGACACGTGTAGATCTTGTGGAATTTGAAGCCCATATCCAGGAAGTGTATTCTCCCGAGCTAAGAAGTCAAATGCTGGAGGCGATTAATTACAATTTTGGAGAGTGGCTTAGATCCTCCAGTGCAATGCTAGTAACTCCCAGGCAGAGCAGGAAGGATGAGGCATCAAGAGATTACCAAGTCTCTAGCTCAGATCAGCAAGAGGCATGTCAACCGGAATACACACTGGAGCTGGAGAAGAGGAAGATACATTCTCCAAGAAGGAAACTTGTGTTCGAGGACGATGCATTAATGAAAGTACAGCTACAAGGTGACAACAGGTCAACCTCGGATGGCTCGGTTAACAAGGGCGGGGGCACAGATCTGTCAGAGAATCTTATAAACAAGGTAGAGGGTCATAGGCTAAGACAGACCATTGATCTCGAAGATGGTACTAGATCATGTGCAAGTAGGTACAGCCAATCCTCCAGCTAAAAACCCAGCTACACAAAAGCAAAGGAAAACTTATAAAAGAGCCTGGAGCAGCTATGACTGAGCGATGCAAACCAACCCATTGAGCCTAAAGAGAAAGAGGAAGGAGAGGAACCAAACCAACCCATTGAGCAGTCCAAGCAAATGGTCTTAGCGGCCGACCATAAAGGGCCACGGGTGGATCGATGAAACTAATGTCATGGAATTGTCAGGGAGTGAATGGGCCCTCAACAATTCCTTCCGTCAATAAATGACCAATTCCATACAGCTGAATGTCTTCTTTATTTCAGAAACCAAGACAAATTTGAGAGATCATTCCTTTTTCAGCACCAGGAACATTCATAATTTTCATGTAGCGGAAGCAGTGGGCAAAAGTGGAGGACTATGGTTATGGTGGCCAATAGATGTTAATTTCAAAATCAAACAATCTGATCAGAATTGCATAATTGGAGAGGTTACAGATCAGAGAAACTCAATGGACTCTCTTGTGAATATATGTTAGAAAGCATTACTCAATTCAATTATTAGCCAAATTTCAGATCCTACATGCGTGCTGGGAGACATGAATTTGATGCTTTTCCAACATGAGAAAGGTGGAGGAAACCCAATTAGCCAATATCAGGTTAAACATTTCCAGAATTTTATTAATGAGGCAGGATTCATTGACTCGGGATTTGAAGGCCCAGCATATGTGATGCAGAAGACGATGCATGCATGTTGGGAGCTTCTTTATTGGCTTTTATTAGGACCATTTATAGTCCATTATATTTGTTTATATTTTCTAGGATAACAGAAACGTAAATAAGGGGGGGAGTCTAAGAGTCTGATAGGGATCTCCAAGAGTCAGGAGTTACAGAACTCCCTATATGTATGTTGTTTTTCGTTTAGAAATGGAGGATGAAATTGACAAGAAAAAAGTTTACCTGTGTATTGTGCGTGCAGAAACGATTCTCTGCGAGAGAGAGCCCATACCCCGTCTTTGGTGTGACGCCAAGGTTCTTCCCCTCCTCGGTGCGACGCCGAAGAGCCTTCCCTCCCAGCTCCGGTGCGACGCCGGAGCCTTTCTATCGGTGCGACGCCGACTGGTTCCCCTCCTCTACACTCCACTTTTATCCCCCCCCCCCTCGTTCCGCATCAGTTTTGGTATCAGAGCCAGGTTTCGATCCCCCACCACGCCGTCGTGCCACCCCCGTTCCCCAACGGGATCACTGTCCTCAGTCGCCGTCCTCCGCCGTTGATCCCCAGGCTGCCGGAAGCGTCGCGGCTGCTGCGTCCACCGACCACCCTAGCCGCTGCCGTCGCCACCCTCCACCGACCCTGCCCTCCTTCTCTCCTTCCCAACCGCAGCAACTACAAAAAAAGAAGAAGAGGAAGGTTTGGAGAGGTCGCGAACCACGCCACCGCCGGCTTCCACCGCCATCGCTCCTCGTAGCCGTCTCTCCCATCGCTGCCTCCCGCAGCCGCTCTCGCCATCGCCACCATCACCAGCTTCCCCCGCCACTGTCGACGTGGCCGCTCGCCAACGACGCAGACGGCGCACATATTGATGCAAAGAATACGAAGCCGCCGTCGTCGGTGAAAGAATACGAAGCCCCTGCCACCTCCGCCGAAGCCGCCGTCGTCGAGCCCCGCCACCGTCGCCGTCGCAGCCTCCCCCCAGCACCGCCGCCGTCGCCACCCGCCAGAGCCTCCGCCCCTGCCACCTTCGTGCCCCGCCCCCACCTGCATCGGTTCGATGTTGGTGAACCGTGAAAGGAGAAGAAGAAAGAGGAAGGGGAAGTAAGGGGCTCGTCCCCTTTTAAGTGGTCCGGTCTGAACCGGTCCAATCCAACCCGGTTCGGTTCGAGCCCTATCATCAGCTGGTTCGAGCCCTAATCCTACTGGGTTCGAGCCATTAGCAACCAGAGAGCTTAACCCTTGAGGGCAGGTGGCTCAGACCGGTGAACCTGGATCGGACCCAATGAACATGGCTCGAACCATGTGGCTTACGGCTCGAACCAAGTAGTTATCTGGTCCAGTCCTGGTCCGAACCAGGGTGCGGTCAGGTCCGAACCAGGAGCCAATCCAGGTTCTTGGTGGTGCAACAGAGGTGCAATTGGAGTCGTTATCGCACCTCCCTCATACACAGCTCGTTCGTGCTCCGATTTGCGTGCCGTCTGCTCCGTTGAGTTCGTCTTGACGAGGCCATCCCAGATCCAAAGTGCTGCGTCTCCGACTTGCCTCATTTTGCGTGCCACTTCAGCACGCATATCGAGGACCAATCGCATATCTCGAGGCCCGCATCAACCGCCTCGATTTGTGTGCCAATTTCAGACATTGATTTTGCAGCAACCAGCGTCCCAACTTGCCTCGTTTGACGTGCCAGGCTTGCACGCTTTACGAGGGCACTTGTGCTCACCGTTCGAGGTTGTCCTGGACCCCGATTTAAGCGCCGTCAGCTGCGTTGGTCTCATCTCAGCAAGGCCCATCCAGTTTTAGCAGACATCTGACTCGATTTGCATTGATTTGCATACCACTGCTGCACGCATATCGAGATCATCTTTTGGGCTCCGTTTCTTACATTGATCGCGTCATTGGCTTCATCTCAACAAGACGGACTCAGTTCCAGAGTGGTGCTGCCCCTACGACGCCTTGGGGTAATCTCTTGCAACATGTCTTCCATTTATTTCCGTTTCGCTGTGTTCTTGCCGAATCGAGAATGGACGACATTGATATTAGATGAGAGAGCGAGTGATAATGTGATTCCCCAACATATTGTTGATTCACTGTTGAAGACGAACGAGATTCTTGTAGACGGTGATACGGCTTTTGTGGAGTTTTATCGGCGGGTTAAATGTGTCACCACGGGACACTCCACTACATATGTGGATGGAGCTTGGTGTACTATAAATCAATGGAGCTCTTCTATTTGCTTGGGTCGAGAGTGGCTATCAGAACGCCAAGCGACAGTGGATTATGATAAACGTCGATGCTCCCTTGTACATCCTCATCTTGATGGACGTGAGTTCACGTTTCCGGAATCGTCACTTTATTCTCCTAAAGTAATGGGAACACCGTCCAAATTGTTTGATACAGTCTCGCCAACTACAAAAGATGATCAATCAGATGTGACAGTTGATACTGAGGGTGCTAGTGTTGATCCTACGGTTGACATTGATCGGGATACTACTCTATGTATGGATTCTGGACTTCATTTAACAACGGACGATGTGATTGAGACTAATTCAGTACCGTTGGTCGTCAGTGAATCATCAGAGGATGTATGTGAAGATAGTCCATTGTTGTCAGCTGCTAGTGAGCTATTGATTGTGGATTCATGGGATCACAGTTTATTTGTGGATTCTGGATTACACATGTTCGATATTGTTGTTTCCGATGAGGACTTATTATGCAGTGGTGGGCATGATCTTATTTCTTCAAAGAGTTCGGATTCTCTGTTAGTTGTGGAATCAGGATCGGATTTTACTGATCTGATATGGCAGACCTTCTGTGATTCACATACAGCAGACTGGGTGTTTATCCTTGATATGATTCTCTGCTTGAAGACTCCCTCAGATGATCCAATCATCCGCTTGATTATACTGGCGCACTTCAAAACTCGAAGACGAGTTTTTTCGAACCAGGGGAGATTGATGCAGAAGACGATGCATGCATGTTGGGAGCTTCTTTATTGGCTTTTATTAGGACCATTTATAGTCCATTATATTTGTTTATATTTTCTAGGATAACATAAACGTAAATAAGGGGGGGAGTCTAAGAGTCTGATAGGGATCTCCAAGAGTCAGGAGTTACAGAACTCTCTATATGTATGTTGTTTTTCGTTTAGAAATGGAGGATGAAATTGACAAGAAAAAAGTTTACCTGTGTATTGTGCGTGCAGAAACGGTTCTCTGCGAGAGAGAGCCCATACCCCGTCCTTGGTGTGACGCCAAGGTTCTTCCCCTCCTCGGTGCGACGCCGAAGAGCCTTCCCTCCCAGCTCCGGTGCGACGCCGGAGCCTTTCCATCGGTGCGACGCCGACTGGTTCCCCCCCTCTACACTCCACTTTTATCCCCCCCCCCCCCCCCCCCTCGTTCCGCATCAATATGCTTGGGCAAATAATAGGAAGTAGGGATTTCATATAAAAGAGAGACTTGGTACAGTGTTGGTTGATGCAAGCTAGAATTTAATGTTCCCTAAAGCTCGTGTCTTACACTAACCAAGGATAGCAAGTGATCACAGGCCAATCTTGTTGATCCTCCAAGGTAAAAACAGAAACAAACATAAGCAATTTAGATTCGACATAGCTTGGACTTACAGACATGACTTAGAGGAGGTTATTGCAGAGAATTGGTTGAGAAATCCTCCCCTTGAGGTAGATTGCCGGACAAAATTCAAAGGGATGCAAGGAAGCTTACTCAGTTGGAAAAAAGAGTATTTCTCAAATACATGAAAGAGAATTGATAGGATTGCCAAGAGACTAGATGAATCGGACATAATGCCTATTGATGATGCTAACATTAGAGAAGCAAATGCACTCAAAAAGCAACACAACCAAGCTCTCTAAGAGAAAAATGAATACTAGAAGCAGAGATCCAAATCACACTTGTTCAAAGGAGGAGACAGGAACTCTAAATTCTTGCATCTGCATGTGCTTAAAAGGAGAAGAACCAACAAATTTTTCCAATTGCAGCTCCAAAAGTGGTACTAGAACAAAAAATATAGATGAGATCAAAGAAGATTTTTACGTCATTTTTAGAAGCTCTACACAAGCTCAGATCCGGATTCAGACAACCTAAATTGGATTTCCCTTCAGACAGATAAGAGGAGCATCAATGAGGAGGGCAACCAACAGATTTTAAATATTCCTTCCAAGAGTGATTCAGACAGATAAGAGGAGCATCAATGAGGAGGACAACCAACAGATAGTAAATATTCCTTCCAAGAGTGAAATAGAATCCACCCTTAGAAGCACGAACCCAATGAAGTCATCTGGCCCTGATGGTTTTTCATTTATGTTCTTTCAAAAATACTAGAACTTTGTGAAGAATGAGATGGTTGCTACCATTCAGAATATCTTCATGACAGGTATGATGCTAAAAAATCTCAACCACACCCACATTGCCCTGATTCCCAAGAAAACCCTACTCTTAATGCTGATGATTTTAGGCCCATTAGTCTCACTTATGTCATATACGAAATCTATGCCAAGATTTTAGCTAGTTAAGTAAAAAACCTCCTACAGAAAATCATTTTTCCAAATCAATCGGCATTTTGTTCCCCATCGGATGCATTTGGACAATATCCTGATTACTCATGAGATCATTCACTCTATTAAAAATAAAGGGGTAAAAGCGGGTGTTTTTGTATGAAGGCAGACATCTCAAAGGCATATGATAAACCTGAATGAGGTTTTATTTTAACCCTCAGGAACTTTGGTTTCTTACACAAAGCTATTTCAACAATCATGCTCTGTATTACATTGCATCATACTCTATCCTTGTCAATGGTGAAGCCTGTGGTTACAAAACTCCATCTAGAAGACTGAGACAAGAATGTCCTGTGTCTCCTTTCATATAATATTATGTGTGCAGAAGTTCTTACCAATCTCATCAACAACAAAGTCTAGTCAGGGGAAATCAGAGGTCTAAAAGTTAATCATCATGCTCCTAGTAACACCCATCAAATGTTTGTTGATGATATCATTTTGTTTGGAAAGGCCGACAAAGAAGGGATAAATGAGTATATGCAATGTTTTGACACTTATGGCAAATGGTATGGCCAATATGTCAATAGATTGAAATCAGGTATTATTTTCAATCTAAACACCCCAATTATAATGCAACAAAGCCTTCTTCAGAGCCTCAACATTCCTATCCTCCCTAAAGATACCATCTACCTAGGTGTCTCCTTGTGGTCTAGAAGAGGGAGAGTAGCTCATCTATCCTACCTGGAAGACAGGTTTCAAGCCAAGTTGAACCAATGGAAAGCCAAGACACTTTTACAGGCTGGGAAAGTAGTCTTGATAAATTCGGTTCTTAATGCTATTCCCTCCCATATTATGAGCATAGGCCTACTGTCAGCTAACACCATCAGGAGAATTAATCAAATACAATGCAATTTCCTATAGGATGATAGACAAGATCACAAGAAAATGCATGTGTAGATAGTCTACTATAAAGAGAAAATGGAGGGAGGTCAAGGTATCAAAGACTTAGAATTGCTTAATAATGCTGCAAGGCTCATCTGGAAATTCAGGAGTAAAATTCGGTTTGGGTCAGTCTCTTGAAAGCTAAATATCTCAAGCATGATTCATTCAAGGAGGTGGACTACAAGAAGAACTGTTCAGGCACTTGGGCTTCAATAATGAAACTTAGAAGAACCTTTAAGGAAAACGATTTCAAATTAATCAAGAGTGGCTTGGATACAAGAATTTGGGATGATTACTGGGTCCCAAACTTGGTCCATTAAGAATTCAAGAGGATTATGGAGGCTAGAAGCCTGCATGTGTTTTTCAGCTATTACAGAATGGTTGATGGAACCAAGAATTAATTTTCAACCTTTTAAAGAAAGCATCAGCAGAAGCTATTTACAAGTTAACACAAATCAGAGGGATTTGTGTATTTGGCCTGCAGCAGTGGATGGCAATTTTTCTCTCAAAACAGCCTATAGACTTACTGCTAGGAGAATGGAAGCTCCATCAGCATCCTCTTTTGATCCGATCTGGAAGAGGTTTTGGGATCAGGAGCTACTACATCCCAAAGTAATGCCTTTCATATGGAAGTCTTGGAACAATGATGTATCGGTCAATGATGTTATAGCCAAGAAAGTTCCTTGTGTTTCCAATGGTGCACAATGTGTCACAAGGAACCTGAAACAGTCAACCACATGTTATTTACCTGTAAGGCAGCAAGCGCAGTCTAGAAAGGGTCACCCCTCAACCACTTTTGTGATTTAGATGAGAAGACTCTGGCAGATAAGATTGAGGATTGGTCAAAGCTTCCCTTCACTGTTGATTCACAGGAGAAATCCTTTATTCTATTATGCTACTCTTTGATCTAGCAGATATGTAAGGCTCGGTGTAAAAATGCTCTAGAAGGAACAGCCTTCAACCCATTCAATGTAATTAGAAGTGCTGTCGATGATATCCTCTTCATCATATTATAAAGAAGCTCGACCCAGCTCAACAAAAAGAAATGTCTATTGGACTCCACCAAGGGAAGGCCATGTAAAAATCAATTTTGATGATGGTACAAATAACGAAGGGGGAGCTATACGTATTATCATCAGAGGTTACAGAGGTCTTCCAATTTGGAGCTGCTCCAAGCTTGTCAATTCTAGTAACCCATATGAAGTAGAAGCAATGGCATTATTTGAAGCGTTAGACTTAGTCCACCTATTTCCTCAAACTGCAGAAATGGAGGGAGATGCCCAGGTTTTGATTTATGCTGTCAACAACCTCAAAGGTCTATTACTCAAGCTTCATACTGCTCTAGGTATATTCCTACGGCTGCAACTAACACAGCACATGTAATAGCTAGATTTGCTTTACAGAATCACCTTGAAGATAGGTGGAATGCTCTTATGCTTCGCCCCTCAATTTGCCTACTGTAACTGCTGAAACTCAGATTTTGAGTTAATAATGAATATTACTAGTTTTCATGGTCAAAAAATATAACATTATATTTAATATGGTTATATATTTTATATTTTAGTATATAAACTATATGGCAAGCTTGTTAATTAGGGAAGGATGTACGTGTAAATAATTTAGTATAAGAATATAATTTTCTATATCATTTATTATGGAGGTTTTGTATATATGCCCTCTGTAAATTATCACGTTTGTATATACACCCCTAATTTACATACAGCGTCCATATTTCAACTTAGACTTCACAAGAAAAGGCACCACATTTTGCTTCATTTTTTGCCTGATTACAAGGTTCGGAAAATGTTTACTGTTGGAAATTGACAGTGTTCCCATTGCATCCGTGGACTGCAATAAAATGATTGATGTTTAGCCATGGTTTAGTATGAGATCCCCACAAATGTGCTGGAATCAAGGGATCCAATGAAACATTTAGAACATACTTGAGTTAATGAGATGTTGCCCCATGACAGAAGTTATGAACAAGGATGTGTACTTAAAATGATAGTCCTGTGAACCAGATAACCTCCCTGTTTGGCAGAAATACATCAAACCCATTAATGTGTCCAAATTAGTTTGAGCAAAACCATTTTGTCTAAATGATCAGCCATCAGATTTATGCTTCCATGAGCTCTTCTTGGATCTTGAGCAGCAAACTACTTAAGAGCTAACTAAGCAAATATGAAGCTAAGCCAAAGTAGCACGTGAATGCTGAGACTATAAAGCAAAAGTTACATTTATATAAGTAAATAACGGGTGTTGAGGTTAGTGATGCTTACAGAAAACCATTATACTTATATATGTGGATAAAAATAGTTGCTGAGGTTAGTGACTAAAGTAATTTTGCCACAACGTTTTTCAGGATGGCTACATTAACGATACCTGCATCCAGTGACCCATTCGATTCAAGGCATATCACATAGATGCAAATATGCAATCAGTATTTCTTCCTGTAAGTCATATTAGCACTTCCTTTTTCCTGACTATATCATATCCAAAAAATATACAGATAACTCAACAACTTCCATGTAAAACAAGTTGCCACGCCATACTTACAATGGCAGTACCTGCGAAAACCAGTGTGATTATTATGAAGCAAGATGCCCAATGGAAGAATGAAACACACATGCCAAGCTTTGCGAATGAATATATAACAAGGAAAAGCAACCAGAGGACAAAAGAAGAATCATGGTCCACTAGCAAGATGTGATTGAAAGGTATAGAAGACCAAAAGATGCATCACAATTGTCAGAAAGTGAAATGTTACAGACACAAATGCGACAATCTCCGGCCAGGTCACAGTTTCTTATCAAAAGATATGACAAACCTCTGGAAAATAAGCACACAAGACTTTTGAGTATCCTGTGAATTCCACAAAGGTAGGTCGGCATTAAATATGTCATAGGATGTTGAGCTTGGTGACAACCACCAACCATGCATCCTCCCACAAACCCGTAAATGTAAAGCAACATCTGAAAGTAAAAGTTTATTTCACTTATTAGGAGGCTTACTTTCTCAACAATCAGACCGGAGAGAATATCTTGCAAAATTTCATCAATGGGAAGCATGGAATGGCTTCAGTACCTGCCAATCCAGCAAAAACAGCAGAAGAAGAAGACAGAGGTCTGGCTGCAGGCCAGGTCCAGCAAGAGAAGAGGAGGGTACACCTGAGAATATCCATTTTTTTTAATCTTTATCCAAGTTGCATTTAGATTAATTCCATATTTGTAATTAGTATTTAAGATTCTTGTGCTCTTTTTAGACAGTCAATATGGATCAGATGCTTTACCCAACAATTGACTGAACTGGCCAACTCAAATCTGATGTGGGTTTGGCCAGGACCAATCCGAACGGCTGATCTGATTCAGCATTCCATTCAGAAAGATGAAAGTGCAATTAAAGTTAGAGGTCAATTGCTGTCAACCTAGTCAAGAAAAAAAGGATCATCTAAAGCATCTAAACTGCTTCCCCAAGATATTATCTAAAGAAGAACCAAAACAATTTTGAAGACAGCCTTCCAAGACTCCAAGTACCAGCATAAAGACAGACCAATTGACCTGGGTAGTTAATTCTCTTGCATGCTACATTAAGTCACAGTCAGCACTGGGACTAAGTACTCCCATTTAGTTCATGTATTTGGATAAATTTGATAAAAATAAATGAGTGAAGTGCCGATAACATCGAAAGGCAGCTGACTTTACATCAAAAGAGATTAACAGATAGGGATCTACAATTTTGGCACAGCAATTTAACAATGTCATCGTAAAGATCATGAAATACTGAGAGACAACATATACAACTTAAAAAGTTAAATGATGTGAATACATGAGAACCAACATACAATGCAGTATGTCTCTTGATAAAAAAAAGATCACAGGAAATAAGACCAAATAACGAAAATAATGGCACAGAGGCTAGAGGATTCATACCTGTGAAGTACAGATCCATTTTCCATTGATCCAGTCCACATGTGGCCTCAATTCATCATGCCCAAATTCCAGCTCTTCTTTCGTATGCTTGAAATAAACCATGTACCTTGAACCTTCAAGGACTCTGGAAATGACTCCTATCCACCACCCATCATTATAGTAAGCATCAACTTCCTCAAGAAATTTGAATTTTTTAACAACAGGGGTCTTAGGAGCAGGCCTAATATGAAATGCATCCACGGTTTCTTTCAAGAGGTCTGCCTCATCATCTGTTCTTAGGGCTTCATACTCAACCAAGAACATGTTTCCATTGAGCAATTTGACAACTGTTGCAGCATACCAAGCTCCGAGAAAGCCTTCATCATCACTGCAAACTTCCACCTTTGTGCCTCTTTCAAACAACATCTCCAAATGTCCTTGCATGCTCTAATTAGAAAATAGGAAAAATAGGAAAGTAGGAAAAACATCATTAAAAAATAAAATAGGAAAAATGATTTAAGAGAAGTCAATTCGGAGAAAATATTCATCATTAAATCTCACATAATCTGCAAATCATCAAAACTCAAACTACATAGGATGTGGTCACATAAATGCACTTTTGGGAATCTTTCATGTCCCTTTTAAGTCTGTTAGATATGCACTAAAGTCTCATTTCAGTTCTAACTATGTTTGTAATGGAGAATTTGTAACAGTAGAATGGTGATCATAGTTTATTATTTTCCACGTATCCACAGCTGTCCAGAACAAAAAGATCAGGTTCACTTTTCAAATGATGTTAGTACTGGGGAAATGTGGAAAAAAATTGGCCTCGAGTAAATTTGATATGAACGACCTGACAATGGTGCAAGCACATGGATGAAAGAAACCAAAGAAAAGAGTAAGTCAAAACTAGTTGCTACATTCGTCTGGAGGCAATGATGTTGTTGTCTACATGAAATATAAGCTTAAGCACCTATAATTGGACCTTTAACTCCTCCTATTTTGAGGCCATTTCCCATGACCTGGTTTGTTACTGCTGATTTCCACTCAGCCGTGGACACGCAGAGTAATTGCCACATGTGACCTCAACTCCCCTATGACAGTAGATGAATCAAATTTGGACAGCATAATTTTTTCCAATGAGAAGTCAATAGATAGGACTTCAGTTTTGGTATTTTTATATCTATCACTTTTTTTTATTTCTGCTGTGTATTGACCATTTCCAAGGATGTGAAAAACATCAGGTCAAACAACAGATGTTTGTTCGATGCATATACATGTTAAGGACGGGCTAGTGACCACTGTGACCTGGGTATTTTAGTTCAGGGAAGTGGGAATTAAGTGGGAATTGAATCCCCTGCAATGTGCCATATGTCAGACAGTGGGAAGCATATTCCCCAATATGGTATATAATTCCTAATAAATTACATAAGAAAACCTGTGAATTGGATTCCCACCCCTGACAGGAAGAATTTAATTCACAGCACCACCTCTTCTTCTCCTGTTTCCCACACATTTTCCTTACATCAAACATCCTTCCCCTTTGACGTCTCCATTCACATGGAACCTCTCTGGTCAATATACCTCCCCCTTTCCAGTGCGGGCTTCTCTCTTTCTGTCCCTGTTGTGAATGGCATGTTGCATTTTGATTTTGGAGACTGTGGACACAGTCGCAGACACCACTTGAGCTTAGTGCTGGACAAGGATGAACCCATCCAATAGGTTGTGGTTGCTTTGACATCAGCTGGTGTATTTTTCCTATATGATGTACAGGAAGATGCTATGCATTGCCTTGTGCTTTGTCACACTTGCCTGTTTTGCCTGTTCTATTTTATTTTTTATTTTTATTTTTTTTGGGGGGGAGGGGTGAGAGAGAGAGAGAGAGAGAGAGAGTCGCCAATCGTGCAGCCAGGTTGCTGTCAGAGAAAGGAAAGAAGATAAGGTATGAGGCCGTAAATCTCTCTAGTGATGCTAGAGGCACATAGAAGAGGTGAGCTAGTAGAGAAAGGAGAGGAGGAAGGAATGTGAAGTGGCAGAACAAGGAGAGGCAGTAGAGACATAGAATGAACACTGTAAAAATGATGGCTGAATGTCAGCTAAAGGGATGCGTGTCCCTATGAATTGTCTTCAGGATCAGGTTGTTGAACCACTTGTTCAACCATTACGATGCAGGTAATGTGAGTCTCTTCCTCCCTAAGGCGTGGGTGGCAATGTCAACTTACTTCTTGAAATGAATCTGGGATTTAGCAGCTATCAGCATGATTAAGATATCTAGTCACTGTATCATCCTTTATTGGATCCACTTTCATGGATTCTTAGAAGCTAGAAAAAGCCAGCCTTCAAAGCTTGACACTTTTTGTATCCTACTATCTCAAGTTCAGACATTATCTTTGCTGCCACATGATGTGGTGTTACAAACTGAGCACTACATTTAAGAGCACCATCTCTTGCATAATATCTCTTAGAATTGCCTGAAGTACATGATGTCCCTGAAATTTTGTTTGTGCAGTCCAAAGACATGCAAAACCAAAATTTGCATAATTAAGGTTTCTACCATACCTAGGCTTTTATGAAAGTGTAAAAACAACTGCTGGAAAGTGTGCAACGTTCCTAAAAACATAAATGGATATGGAATATAAATGCTTTCACACTGAACACAATTTTATTTGAGAAATGTTAAAGATGGCAACTTAGTATAAATGA
Source organism: Zantedeschia hybrid cultivar (assembly GCA_030544215.1). Lineage (NCBI taxonomy): Eukaryota > Viridiplantae > Streptophyta > Magnoliopsida > Alismatales > Araceae > Zantedeschia > Zantedeschia hybrid cultivar. The sequence continues at coordinate 1,339,608 of JARZZO010000014.1, read as the reverse complement.
ATATATCAAAGATGATCAACATTGAAGTGGATATAGTTGATGAGCAGAATAGAGGCGGCATCATACTTCTTGTAATGAAAGGTTGAAAATGCTTGTGCATCAGGAAACATCACCTAGAAAATTAATGAATGGATTTACGTCGTCCTCAAAAGCTTGATACCTTGGTAGCTAAAACCCAGTGGCCGTCAGTCCATTCATATGGCACCCGCATGTCAACCTGATGAAACTCCCTCTCTCCATCCCAGTGTTTAGACTTGACCATGTACTCTGAACCAGCACATACCTTGGATACAATCCCCACACACCAGCTATCCCTATAGAAGACTTCAACAGCCTCAGGAAGGCCAAAATTCCTGGAACCTGATCCAGGAGGTGGGCATGGCCGGACATGCTGAACATCGACAATCTCCCTCAAGTACCCTTTCCTGTCATCATCTTGCAGATTCTGATACTTCACCAATAGATTGTTCTTCCAAATAAGCTTTTCAACAGTTGCAATGAACCAAGCATTTAGTGAGCCTTCGACGCTGCATGACACTTCAACTTGTGTTCCTACCGGGAATGCCTCAATGGTTGACTTCTGCAACGAAAATACAAACCAAAAGCAAACAACAATTTTAGCAAAACATGAAGGGTCATGGTTACTAAACAGGATCAAATCACAGGATCGTAGCTAAATTCACCAAAGCAAACAATTGTTTCCAGATTTGTTCGCAAACAATTCACCAAAGCATTTCCTTGTCCCCAGCCAAAATTACTGCAACATGTCCAACGTTTCCAGCTTCCTATAAACTAGGGGAAACAAATTAACATTTAATAAAAATGACCATGTATGCATATATATTCGTGTCCTAAAAGTGTTCCATCATACATGGAAATTGACATCCCTGAGCTTCATCAAAGGACTTAAATTTCAACAACAAACAACGACAACCCAAAGAAAAAAAAAAGGATCTTTAGCCGAAATACTTTACATATGTGACATTTCCACAGATCCAAACTTGAAACCAACAAAAGGCAGGAAAAGGACAATTAAAAAGTTAAGCTAAAAAAGAAGAAAGAACTGTATATGCATATCCGCAAATGGCTTAGAACCACAATTTTTCATACAAAACAACACTTTCCACCCAACATCCTGTGGCAAATCCTACACTTCCACGAAGAATGCACGGTAACCAAACTTCTTTTTCTTTAAAGAAAAAGTTTGATGAGCAACACGCTTTAGCCCATATCGCATTTCCACAACTCCGATCAAGAAAACAGTAAATGCAGCAACCATTTTTTTTTTAAGAAAAAAAAGTTTGATGAGCAACCCGTTCCAGCAGTAAAAGCAGTAAGCAACCCCATTAAATCCAACCCACGCGAAAAGAAGAAATCTTCACCGCAGCATTCTCGTCGGGCTCCACCCACTGGTTGCCGACCCACTCGAGGTGCGCCCTGAGGTCCGCCGCCGCGAACTCCATCTCCTCCCGCGTGCTGGGGAAGCACACCACGTACCTCTCCCCTCCCTTCCTCCGGCCGGTGCTGCGGACGGCGGACGCCACCACCCCGGCCCACCACCCGTCGTTGTGCCAGGCGTCGACGGGGCGGTGGGGGGCGAAGGGCCCTCCGGGGCGGGGTGGGCGGGGGCGCACGTAGGCAGCGTCGACGGTCTCGCGCAGGGGGTGGGGGTCGGCGTCGTCGTCGGTGAGGAGGTGGTCGTAGACGACGGTGTAGCGGTCGGCGCGGGGCATGAAGCGCGCCACCTTGGCCTCGTACCAGGCCCCCCGGAAGCCCTCGTCGTCGCAGCTCACCTCCACCTCGTCGCCCGTGGAGAACATCATGGCCATGGCCGCCGCACCTCCCCCTCCTCCCCGGCCCTGCTTTCTCTCTCTAAGATCCCCCATCTCTCTCTTCTCTCCGGATGCGCCTGGCGAAGGTGACGAAAAAGGGGGGTTTGGCGGGAACAGAGAGAGAAGGGGGGGGGGAGGTGACTGGATCATAAAGTCGTGGGATTTGTGACCCGTACGGATGCATCAAATGATGTACGGTTAGCTTACCTCCGTTACAATTCGAAAGGATTGAACCTACCTGCCGGCGACGGGCGTCGCTTTGTTTTACCCGAACTGCGTCTGCGCGAAAATCCCCCGACTTTTTTTAACACATGTAAAGTTCTTTTTTTTTCTTTGGAAAAAGAAAGTGTTTCCAAACATTAGTGCAGTTTTTATTTAGAAGTATTTTTATATTTTTATTTAATTATATTTTATAAAAAAATATTAAATTTAAAAGTTATTTATGTAAAATTTTATTTGTATTTGACTTTGAACTAAAAGATATAAAAAATCAAGATTAAAAAAATAAAATTATTACAAAAGAATTAATTTTTATAACAAATTAAAATTAACTATAATCTCATCTCTTTAACTTATTTTACGTAAAAAGTAAAAATCAAAAACTACTTTCAAATATAAGTTTTTCCAAACACATCCCAAAGTTCACTTCTCTTTTGCACTTGTCATTGATATGACAAATTTTCTCTACTGCGGCAACGGAGACCGCTGGAACTGACGGAGAAGAAACCCCAAAAGCCTCTATATGGCAGGAGAGATTACTGGGCATAAGGGATATTACAATCTACTTAATTGTTGATCTAATTTTAATTTAACGATAGTGAGAAGGTGCATAATTTTTTAAAATATGGTGAGCTCCAGGTTGACGCTCTTATAATATATTATTAGCCATGTTTTTCTTCTTTCACAAAAGTTAACTAGTACTATCAAGAATTAGAAATTTAATTTTAAGTTAGGGAGATGAATTGTTAATGTTTCAGTTTGATAAATGATAGCATTTTTATAAGGAGGATAAAGTGTAACACTATTATTCTTGTCTATATGATATTAAATAGATTAACTTGGATTAGTACAATAAACATCACATCACAAATACATTATATGATGCTCGATGAGGAGTAACATATATTACATGTGACTTATAATAAATATCATATTGCATATGCCTTAGGATATCAATATATGTGAGGAGTGGAAAAAATAGCAATAAATATTTTTAATTCTGTTCTGCAACAATAAAAACATGCATTTTCATTTTTGCTTCTCTTCTAATATTTCATATAAAAAACAAATGCAAAAACACCTATTTCTGTATATGTCAACCCATTTGCAACTATAATTCGTGAGGATGTATCTCCAAATACTACTCGTAAGTGGTAAAACCTATGGAAGAAATATTGATCCCTACAATGTGACCTCTAAATTTAAAATAATTGTCCGGAGAAGAAGAAGAAGATTGAGATGCTGCCATGTTTGTACTACTTCAAGTAAGAAGGTCCCGTAAATACATTTGAAAGAAAAAAGAATCAGACGCCATGAAGTACTGTCAATGATATGAGTAAATTACAAAGAGAAATATGTATATCTTTATTTAAAAAATAAATAAATGTTAGATGTTAAAGGATTGCTTGCAAGAATTTCTTTCCAACGCCACCTAAGTAGCGTGTGTTTCCATTAAAAAATTGATTTTTTTTTTTTATGTGGCTCCATTATTCCTTACATGATAGTGTTTTTTATTATTTTTTTATTTTTCAGATTTTTTAAGACCGAGAGCAGATTATGCAGTCATGTAGGTCAGTTAGGACCTACCTAAAAAACTTAAAATTTTCAAATGAAAACACCACCAACATCAATATTATAATGCTTACACATATATACACCTGTAGAGTTGTCCTATTACCTTGGCATTTATACGGGTGTAACATATTTGATGAACAACTTGTGAACTTACCTACTAAAAGTTTGGCTCGAATTATTTATTTTTTTAAATAAACAAGTCTAACTAAATTTTTTAGGCATCTAAAAAATAAATCAAGCTTCAACATAAATTTACTTTGTGTTTGCAAATAAGACCATTATGTCCATTTATTTATGTAGTAATATTTATTTAACATTTTACTTCTTATGTTTATACTTTGTTTAATAGTCTTATTAATACGTACTGATAAAGCATGATATGCCTTTTAACTCAAATTTCAAAGGACTCTTTTTTTTTTCAAAGGACTCACTAATATTGAAGCTAGCCTAATCAATATTCAGAAGTACTGGCAACAAATTCGCTTGTTTTAATTAATTGAATTTGCAAAGAGGGATCTTTAATATTCAAAGAGCTTGACCTTGGTTCAAATTTAGCTTGACCATTTAAATGAATTGGACTTCAATAGAGAAGACTACAACTCACTTAAATGGTTTACTTGTAAATATTTGATGTGCGTGTGTGTGTGTGTGTTTTATAGCTTCGTTACTTTTCATAAAACAGTTTCAGACAGTAAAATGGACAAGATATTTGGGGGAAGCAAGTTTGCATTCGACCAATTTTCAGAGTGAGATGCCAAAGCATGTTTTGCAATGATATGAGCTACATTGTTTGTTACTCTAGGAACGTTAAGGAAATGTCCTTAAGTAAATATTTGATGTGTTAACATATGTCAAGTATGCGATAGATGATTAATTCTTTTAACTATTTGAATTGAAATCAACACTTCAAACAACCTCTCAACATTTCATGTGTCTAAAGATATAATTACACTAGATGCAGTAACGTGGATACCTATTATTAACATTTATTTCTAAGAATGCCTCATAAATTTTGGATAATCTTTTAGAAGGTTATGTTGATGTAAGTCAAGGAACTGAAGTGCTTCCATGGAGAGTTTTACTAGTAAGTTTTGTTCAAACAAAAAAAAAAATACGTGCAAGATGTGAGGTACAAACAGTGTGCGAGTTTAGCTCTAATATGAAAGTAAGTTCAGCTCTCATATGGAAGTAACATTTTTGTTACTATAAAAATATTAAAACACAAATCTTAAAATATAATTTTTAAAGACAATATCTTAAAATAAAAAATTCAAAAGACTTTCCATATTTCCGTCAAACATTATTTCCTAATTCCACATTTCTCGCTGTAATGTCATTATTACCAAATAGCCCCCATCAATCCTTTACCCTTGTAAAATAGATAATCGCCCTTAGTTTCCGAATTGCAGGCTACAATTAAACCTAATCTAATTTTGGCCAATACAGATTAAAGTCAGAGAGAGAAGTCCTTTTTATACCCAATTTTTTAAATGCTCCTAAATCTATCTTTCCTTATTGCAGACCTGTAGCATGTGCTCACATGAATTTAAACATATATTCCTCAGTATTATTTCAAACTATTTTATTTTATTATAAAAGTTGTAACAATGTGTAAGATGATTAAATTTAATATCTTCGTATTAATATATTATGAGAGACGAGTGCGAAAATTCCTAAAATTGCTGGCAAGTACACTAGAGGCTAGAGATAGGTTAAGCTGTCCCTTTTTCCAATTAGGGGATGCCTCCTAATCATCCCTGTTTCTCATTAGGAAACTCAATTATAGACCACTCATAATGAGGGACAACTTGTAATCATCCTTATAATTACTCGTTAGAGGCATATTTAAGCTATCATAAATGGCATAATAAGAGCACAAAAAAATTCCATCATCATCTCTTCACATATTTATTAATTATACTTCAACCATCAAATAGTTTATTCAATCGGATGATTAACAAATATTCCGATACCTATCGGATGTTCTAGTCTTGATTACATGGATATTCAAATATGTCCATTTTCGCGTTGGATACTGATGAGGCAGAATCCGATTCGGCCCATTAGAGCGGGCCCAAACCCCGTTCAGCCCAACAGCAGCAGTATCAGGCCTTCCGGGAGCCTCCAGCCCGTAAGCGGCCCAGCGGCCCTCGGCCCAGTAAGCGGCACCGTCGCTCCCGGCCCAACAGGCTTCAGCCCGTCAGCGGCCCGCCAGCCTTCGGCCCGGGAATGGCACGGCAGCCCAAGGCCCAGCAGGCTTCGGCCCCTTAGCGGCCCAACCCCCTTCGGCCCGATAGCCGAGTCCGGCCCACTCCGGTGGCGGATCAGGCACTATGGCGGTTTACCGGTAAGCCCAAACATAGTCCTATATCGGCTACCACCGTTAACCAACCTTTATCCTCTGCTATAAATACACCGCTATTTATTGCCAAAGGTATGCAACTCTTTGCCTCCGAGACCCTTAAGGACTACGGTCCGAATAGCATTAAAGCTACTTCTTGCCTTCTGAATCGAATCATCTTCAGGAGCTAACTTGACCGTCGGAGGGGGTTCCTTAGGGCCAGAGCCCGGGACTCCTGCTGACCGGTTTCTTCTTCTTTCCCTCCTGCAGGAGCTCGGTTCGAATCATCGCCGACCTTCCCGAGTCGGTCTCGGCCGCCGACCTCGGACTCCTCTCCCCGGTCTCGACGCCGTACGACGGCTGACTCGGCCCCGCGCTGTCCTCTCGTCCGACGAAAAAGGGGCTTTTTGGGCTCAGTATCCAAGAGCAAGCCGAGTCCGAGACCCTTCCGGCCTCCAACCGTCGGCTTCGGCTCCACGCCGTCCCTTCGCCCGCAACGGGAGACTCGGCCCCGACTTCCCGGAGACGAGCCCGCACCGACCGAAGCGCCCTTCGGCTTTCGGACCCTCGTCTTCGCCTCCGCCTCCGCCTCCTCGGCCTTCCAGATCCCCGTCGGGCCTCCATAACACCGATCCGAACCGGCTTCGGATCCATTTCTCCGGGTTCCAGCCTCGGAATCCGGTCGTGATAGATCCAGTCTACATCACGTGGCGCCGTCTGTGGGAAACCAACAAAACAAGTCATGTCTCAGCGACCTGTGACCCGGCGATCCGGACAAGGCGAAGCAGAAGCGCGGGAGGCCTCGGCGCAGATGCTGCCTTCCGAAGGCGCACCTTCTGCCCCGCCGAGCCTGCCTCTGCCGACCATACCGGAGTCTCTCGGCTCGGAAGACTGAGTGGGGGTGCTCTAGCAGCAAGTGGCGACGCTAGCCGCTGCCGTCACGTCCCTAGCGCCTCTCCAGGAGATGGTATCCGCCATCGCCCAGCGCATAGGGCTGATGGGACAGCCTCCTCCGCAGGCGCCGCTCCCCCCGCTCTGCCCAGTACAAGATGCCCGGTTCCGGCCGGCGCCTGCGCCGGTTCCTCTCAACGAGACCGCGGAGACGCACAGCGAGCCCCCGACGCTACCTGTCCGAACTCCTCGCACTGATCGCCTGACGGAGCAGGATTATGCTTCGTCAGGATACCGTCCGGCCCGAACCGGAGGGCAATCCGTCGCCACCTCGACCGCCCCGGACCTGGACCAGCGGCTGACGGCGATGCGCAAAGAGATGCAGCAGATGGTGTCTCGGCCTCACGGGGCGCCCCTCGCCAGCAACATCCTGGAGCAGACCCCATTCACGGCGGAGCTCCTAGCCACCGAGGTACCCCCCAACTTCAAGCTGCCGAAGGGCCCTCTCTACGACGGAATGACAGATCCGGTCTGTCATTTCCAGAAGTTTAACACTTATCTTCGGGTCCGAGGGATCTCTGAGGCAGTCCGCTGCCGTCTTTTCCCCCTCACCCTTGAAAAAATCGCCCTCACCTGGTTCGAGGCTCTGGCCCCCAACTCCATCCACTCCCTGGTTCAGTTGGGCCAGTTGTTCATCGATCAGTTCTATGATGCCACCCGGCAGTCCAAAACTTCCGCCAGCTTGCTAGCCATCCGGCAAGGCCCCACCGAAACTCTCCAGGAGTACTTCACCAAGTTCCGGACCGAGGCCGCCCAGATCCCAAACCTCGACAGCTCGATCGCAGTCTCGGCCGTGATCAGCGGGTGCCGGGATGAGGGGCTCCTCGGCTCCATCGGAAAGCGCCATCCCCCTACCTTTCAGGACCTCGTGGCCCGGGCCCATAAGTACATCAACCGAGAGGCCCTGATGCTGTCCAGGGGCAAAAGCGCAACCGAAACTACCTCGACGCCTGCTCCCCCGGCGGTCCGACCTCGGTCCGAGGACCAGGAGCCCTCCCGGAAGCGTTATCGCCGGGAGGATTGGGACAGGGAGAGGCGACGGGACCCGCAGCCGCGGTACCTACCCTTACCTGCTCCCCCTTCCCGGATGCTCATGGAGGTGAAGGGCATGCTCCGGCGGCCTGATCGCATCAAGACCGATCCTCGCCGAAGGGACCCCGGCAAATACTGCGAGTATCACCGAGAGATCGGCCACACGACGGACGAGTGCCGGCAGCTCCGGGAAGAAATCGACCGCCTCATCCGGGAGGGGAGATTGCCGCAATATCGGCGGGAGCAGCCGCCGCAGCAGAACCGGGACGTCCCTGCAGCACCCAGACAGCAACCACCCCCGGCGATAGAAGCCGCTCCTCCGCCAAAAGCCACCTCGGCCCCGGTTGAATCATCCCATCAAAGACCCAGCTCTGGGTCTGTCATGATGATATCCGGAGGGCCCGGGGAGGGATCAAGGTCGCGGCAACGCAACACCGTAGCGGCGGTCGACGGCAAGCCGAAGCGGCCTCGTCTGGAAGACATCACCTTCGGCGCCGAGGACCTGACTGATGTTCAGGTCCCTCATGATGACGCCCTCGTCGTCAACGCTGTAATAAATAGCTATGATGTACATAGGATCTTTGTGGATAATGGAAGTGCCCCAAACATCTTGTTTTACGACTGTTTTGAGAAGATGGGATTGAGTGAGGCTAGCATGAAGCCTCATCGGGGCCCCCTCTTCGGTTTTAACGGCTCGCCCTGCCGAGTAGAGGGTATTGTTCGGCTTCCTGTGACCTTAGGCTCCGCCCCCCGGCAATTGACCGTTGAAACGGACTTTGCCGTTGTAAAGATCGAGTCAGCCTACAACGCCATATTCGGCCGAAGGCTCATCGGCGGGGTCGGAGCCGTGCCATCATCCTTCTATCAGAAGCTGAAGTTTCATACCAACCACGGGATCGGCGAGGCCAAAGGGAACCAAGAAGCAGCCCGGCAGTGCTACATGATTTCGGTCAAAGGGAAGGCCCCAGCCGAAACCCTGACGATCGAGTCATCAGCCGAGGCATCTCCGGGAGAAACACTCCTCGCCGTCCCTATTCCGGGAGGCGAGGGACGAGTCCTGATGATAGGCTCCGGCCTGGATAAGATTGAAGCGGAGAAGCTTACCGAATTCTTGAAAGAGAATCTCGACGTCTTCGCCTGGTCTCCATCGGACAGGCCCGGGGTTGACCCGGAGATAGCCGAGCACCGTCTCCACACCGATCCCGACCAGCCCCCGGTAAAGCAGAAGCGGCGCACCTTCAATCAAGAAAGGAGAACCGCCATCCAGGCCGAAGTGCAGAAGGGGCTGGACGCCGAACACCTCCGAGAGGTGCATCATCCGGAATGGATCGCCAACGTGGTCATGGTGCCAAAGAAAGAGGGCAAATGGCGTATGTGCGTGGACTTCACCAACCTCAACAAAGCTTGTCCGATGGACAGCTTTCCGCTGCCTCGGATAGACCAGGTGGTGGATGCGACGTCCGGCCACGAGCTCTTAAGCTTCCTCGACGCCTATTCGGGCTTCCACCAGATCCGGATGCATCCGGATGACGAGAGTAAGACCAGCTTCACAACCGATTTGGGCCTGTACTGCTACACCCGAATGCCCTTCGGTCTGAAGAACGCCGGCGCAACATACCAGCGCCTGGTCAACAAAGTGTTCGCTCCACAGCTGGGCCGAAACATGGAGGTCTACATAGACGACATGTTGGTCAAGAGCCGTATCGCTTCTGAGCATTTGGCCGACCTAGCCGAGACTTTCTCCGCCCTTAGGCGGTACAAGATAAAGCTGAATCCGGCCAAGTGCGCCTCCGGGGTAGCCTCCGGCAAGTTCCTCGGTTACATGGTCACCCGCCGTGGGGTGGAAGCCAACCCCGAGAAGATTTCGGCTATCATACAGATGCGCCCCCCGGCAAACATCCGAGAGGTACAGAAGCTGAACGGGAAGATCGCAGCCCTCAGTCGCTTCATGTCAAAAGCGGCTGACTATTGTTTCCCCTTCTTCAAGCTATTGAAGAAGGCCAGCAACTTCGAGTGGACGGAAGAGTGCCAAGCAGCCTTCGACCAGCTGAAGGCCTACCTCGCCAAAGTCCCCATCTTATCCAAGCCAGTTCCCGGGGAACCCCTGAGCTTATACCTTGCGGTCTCCGAGACGGCTCTCAGTGCCGTCCTCATCCGAGAGCAAGAAGGCATACAGAAGCCGGTTTACTATACCAGCCGAGCCCTTCAAGGGGCAGAACTCCGGTACCTTGCCCTAGAGAAGTTAGCTCTGGCCCTTGTCTCGACCGCAAGGAGGCTCCGGCCCTATTTTCTGGCCCATTCCGTGAAGGTCCTCTCCGACCAGCCCCTGAGACAAGTCCTCTCCCGGCCAGAGGTGTCCGGCAGGCTGGCAAAATGGGCAATCGAGCTAGGAGAGTTCGATATCTCCTACGCTCCTCGGGTAGCTATAAAGGCCCAGGCATTGGCAGATTTCATCGCCGAACTTACCCCTGGCGCCTCCGAGGCGCCTCGGCCAGTGCCAAACGCGACCGAAGCCGAGGCTACTTCGGCTCCCGTACCGGCCGACGAATGGCGACTCTTCGTAGACGGCTCCGCATGCTCCACGGGCAGCGGCGCCGGATGGATCCTGGCGTCGCCCGAAGGGGTCGTCACGGAGTACGTCCTGCGCTTCTCCTTCCCAGCAACCAACAATGCCGCCGAATATGAAGCTCTCATCTCCGGCCTCCGGGCCGCAAAGAAGCTCGGCGTCCGGAACCTGAAGGCCTTCAGCGATTCCCAGCTGATCGCCAGCCACATCTCCGGGGAGTACGAGGCTCGGGACGCAATGATGGCTTCTTATCTCCAGGTGACTCGCAAAATCCTCGCCCAATTCGACTCTTATGAAGTTGTGAGGATCCCGAGAGCCGAGAATGCCCGAGCCGATGCACTTTCCCGGCTGGCGTCAACCCAAGACGGGGGGGGAGGCCGAATGATCCTCGTCGAAGAGCTCGCCGAACCAAGCCTCGGCGAAACCGAGGCCATGCTAGTCGCCGAGGCCGAGGCCGAGGCCGAGACATGGATGACCCCCCTCGTCGCTTTCCTTCTCCAAGGAGAAGTCCCGCCAGATCCGAAGGAGGCAAAGCGCATTCGACAGCGCTCATCCCACTTTCTTCTTCTGGACGAGGCCCTGTACAAGAAATCCTTTGGCCGACCACTGCTGCGGTGCCTCGGCCCAGCTGAAGCCGACTACGCCACGAAAGAAGTCCATGAAGGGGTATGCGGAGCGCACGCGGGAGGAAGGGCCTTGGCTCACAAGCTTCTAAGACAAGGCTACTGGTGGCCATCGCTCCGAGAGGACGCCTTAGCCCTCGTCCGGCGATGTGACCAGTGCCAGAGGTATAGCTCCCTCATCCACCAGGCAGCCGCCCTTCTGACCCCCTTATCCGACCCCTGGCCTTTCGCTCAGTGGGGGCTTGACCTCCTGGGGCCTTTTCCCGTTGCCACCGGCCAGAGAAAATTCCTCATCGTGGCAGTAGATTATTTCACTAAGTGGGTCGAGGCCGAACCCCTCACGGCAATAACCGATAGCAATGCTTGGAACTTCGTCTGGAAGTCCATCATTTGCCGGTTCGGCGTCCCTCGGGCCATTATTTCTGACAATGGGAAGCAGTTCGACAGCCGGCGGTTCAGCGACAACTGCGCCAGCTTCGGCATACTCCACAAATTTACTTCGGTGGCGCATCCTCAAACAAACGGCCAAGTCGAAGTCGTTAACCGAAGCCTCCTACAGGGATTGAAAACCCGCCTCGGCGAAGCTAAGGGCCGATGGGTGGAGGAGCTGCCAAGTGTTCTGTGGGCTTATCGGACGACAAGCCGAACCCCCACCGGCGAAACTCCCTTTCGCATGGCCTATGGCGTAGAGGCCGTTATTCCGGTGGAGATCGGCCTTCCCTCTCCCAGGGTCATTGCTTACGATCCGAAGGCCAACGATGAAGGACTGAAAGACCACCTGGACCTCATTGAAGAGACTCGAGACAGGGCTCGCGTCCGGCTGGCCGCTTATCAACAGCGCATGACGAAGTACCACAACACTCGAGTAAAGCCCCGATGCTTTGAAGTAGGGAGCCTCGTGTTGAGGAACGCTCATGCTTCCAAACCAGCCGAAGCCTCAGGAAAGCTTGCCCCCAACTGGGAGGGGCCCTATCGGGTCAGGGAGGTGATCAGGCGTGGAGCTTATCGGTTGGAGACCTTTTCGGGCCAGCCTCTCCCTCGCACCTGGAATGTTGAGCGCCTTCGGCGTTATTATGTGTAAGTCACTTTTCCCCAGGCTTACAGCCGCAGAGTATGAATAAAGACCTCTTTTATCAGGAAGCATAGTATTCTCTAAGTCCGTGTAAACCGTACCGGGAGTGGCTTCGGCCACGCAAACCATATCGGGAGCGGCATGGTATTCTCTAAGTCCGCGTAAACCGTACCGGGAGTGGCTTCGGCCATGCAAACCGTATCGGGAGCGGCATGGTATTCTCTAAGTCCGTGTAAACCGTACCGGGAGTGGCTTCGGCCATGCAAACCGTATCGGGAGCGGCATGGTATTCTCTAAGTCCGTGTAAACCGTACCGGGAGTGGCTTCGGCCATGCAAACCGTATCGGGAGCGGCATGGTATTCTCTAAGTCCGTGTAAACCGTACCGGGAGTGGCTTCGGCCATACAAACCGAATCGGGAGCGGCATGGTATTCTCTAAGTCCGTGTAAACCGTACCGGGAGTGGCTTCGGCCATGCAAACCGTATCGGGAGCGGCATAGTATTCTCTAAGTCCGTGTAAACCGTACCGGGAGTGGCTTCGGCCATGCAAACCGTATCGGGAGCGGCATAGTATTCTCTAAGTCCGTGTAAACCGTACCGGGAGTGGCTTCGGCCATGCAAACCGTATCGGGAGCGGCATGGTATTCTCTAAGTCCGTGTAAACCGTACCGGGAGTGGCTTTGGCCATGCAAACCGAATCGGGAGCGGCATGGTATTCTCTAAGTCCGTGTAAACCGTACTGGGAGTGGCTTCGGCCATGCAAACCGTATCGGGAGCGGCATAGTATTCTCTAAGTCCGTGTAAACCGTACCGGGAGTGGCTTCGGCCATGCAAACCGTATCGGGAGCAGCATGGTATTCTCTAAGTCCGTGTAAACCGTACCGGGAGTGGCTTCGGCCATGCAAACCGTATCGGGAGCGGCATGGTATTCTCTAAGTCCGTGTAAACCGTACCGGGAGTGGCTTCGGCCATGCAAACCGTATCGGGAGCGGCATGGTATTCTCTAAGTCCGTGTAAACCGTACCGGGAGTGGCTTCGGCCATGCAAACCGTATCGGGAGCGGCATGGTATTCTCTAAGTCCGTGTAAACCGTACCGGGAGTGGCTTCGGCCATGCAAACCGTATCGGGAGCGGCATGATATTCTCTAAGTCCGTGTAAACCGTACCGGGAGTGGCTTCGGCCATGCAAACCGTATCGGGAGCGGCATAGTATTCTCTAAGTCCGTGTAAACCGTACCGGGAGTGGCTTCGGCCATGCAAACCGTATCGGGAGCGGCAGGGTATTCTCTAAGTCTGTGTAAACCGTACCGGGAGTGGCTTCGGCCATGCAAACCGTATCGGGAGCAGCATGGTATTCTTTCTAAGTCCATGCGAACCGTACCGGGAGTGGCTTCGGCCATGCAAACCGTATCGGGAGCGGCATGGAATTCTTTCCAAGTCCGTGTAAACCGCACCGGGAATGGCTCCGGCCACGTATACCGATTCGGGAAGCGGCAAGGCATATCTAAGTTCGCGCAAGCGGAAGCATGAATGGCTTCGGCCATCCGACAAACGTAAGAAGCGGCAAGATGTCCCTTCGGGATCATATGGACCACGATAGTAAAGGCCCCGGCCGAATACTATGGCGACATTCTATCCGAACCTACATCGGGTCTCGGCCTTACAAGCTATAGCGAACGACGACAGGATCTCAGGCTCCTGAAGGGCCCTATTCGGTCGATCATACGCAAACACCAAGGTAAAGCCGAAAAAAATTCCTTATATTTATAGAAAAGGAAGTACAAAAGCCGGCCACACCCTCGGCCGAGGGCTTACAACAGAAGAAGAAGTAAAAGTCGGCCGCATACTTGGCCGGAGGTTTACAATAGAAGAAGAAGCGTAAACCAGCCCTACCCTAAGCCGAGGGCTTACAACAGAAGAAGAAGCGGAAACCGGGTGGGGTCCCCGCGTCATTCTTCGGCTTCGGCCTCCTCCACCTCGGCTGCGGCTTGTCCCGGAGAGGGAGAGGGAGAGGGAGAGTCGACGATCTGCACCGCTTCAGGAGCGGCAGCCTCCTCAGCGGCAACCTCCTCGTCGGCGGCCTCCTCAGGGACAGCTTCCTCAGGGACCCCCTCAGCGGGCGCAGCTTCATCATCCGGCGCAGGAGTCGAGGCCCTCTCGGCCATAAGTCCCCGCCACCAAGACAGGAGCTCCTTGGCTTCCTCACCCCTCGGTAGGTCGACCCCGGTCAGATCGACACTCGGGCAGGCCCTCTGAGCGACAGCCAACCCGAGGTCGAAGACGGAGGAAGAGGCCAGCAGTTGAGCTTGGATGATCTCTTCGGTGAAGTCCGGGCCGGCCTTGTATTCAGCTACGGTCAAGTCCGCCACCTCCTCCAGCTCCCGCTTCAGCGCCGATACCTCCTCGGCGTGTCGCCGCTTCTCCGAAGCCCGCCGGGAGTCCTTCTCCTAAATTTGGGCCTTGAGGGCCCGGATCTCGGACTGTGCCACGGCGAGCTCCCCCTCGGCCTTCACCTTAGCCTCGGCGGAAGCGCGGGCCTCAGCTGTCTTCTCCTCCAGCTGCGCCCGCACCTGGGCACTCGAGGTCACGATCCCACCGACTAAAGGCTCGATGTCGGGCACCACCGAAGTGCCCTCGCCCGAGCCATCCGACTCCCTCTCGGCCTCCAGGAGCTGGAGCCGGAGCTGCTCCTGATGGTGCATCAGGACGCTGCCTGTCACCGCAGCCTGCGAGCCGAAAGCGAACAGTGATCAGAAAAAAGGAAAACCAAAAGAGAGCTAAGGAAAGCTCGACTGAAGCACCTTCAAGCGTATTACCTGGACAGACAGCCGAGCGCTCATCGCCGCCAGGTCGATGACCGAATGGCGCTTCAGCCCTTCAAAGGCCGAAGGGAGAGTAAGACTGCGCAGCAGACGGAGGCACGTCTGCGAGTCTTCTGTAGGTGCTTAGAATGACCGTGTAATTAACATGAAATATCTATGTTGTTTAGGTGTAAACTAACCTATTAAAAACAGCAACTAAAGTGCAGTGATCGCCAGAAACTTTTAACTTAAAAGTTTCAAAAGAGAGTATGATCGCCTACCTTTCAAACGCGGAAAGATTGAGTCCTTGGTTCCCCTTCCTCAGCCGGCTGAAGAAAGAGAGCCCTTTCTTTGTTCTTTTGTTCTTGCTGTTGAGTTTGAGGTTGAGGATCGTCCAGAAGTTGTGCTTGATTTCCCCTTTTGATCTCTTGTTGTCGTTGTTGAGTGTAGCAGAGACAAAAAACAGAATGAAGAAACAATGATGAGAATCTAAGTAGAAGTAGTATCTGAACTAATCATGGTTTTAAGCATATTTAAAACAGCAAACTCACTTTTTTAATGGCTTTGAATCCCCTTAAATCAAGTAGGTTTTTGAAAGATTATGCTGTGGTGTGTGTTTGCATGAAGTGAATATGAAAAAAATAAAACTAATGAAATGAATGCAGTAATGAAAAACTTATGCCCAATTGGTTGAAGCTTTGAAAGGATGAAGATCTTGAAAGGACGCCGACTTCTGGAAATGGCAGCGCTCCGGCGTTACGACGTTGTTGCTTCGATCTTCAAATCGCTATAACGCTATGGCTCAACTCAACTTAATTCTGTTCTCTCTCTTTTCAATATGCAGGGTATTTATAGGCATTTCTTGCGTTCGAGATTAACATAGCAAAATTTTGAATTTATCCATCTTAACCGACAGATAATTACTAATTAATTCATCTTTATCTGTAATTATCTAAAACGCGTCTACCTTGGCTGACGCCTTTCAGATTAATTAAGATAAGGATAAATATCCGGGAAAACTTATCTTTATCTTTATTAGGTAAAACGCGTCTACATGTGTAGACGTCTTTTAGACTAATTAAGATAAGGATAAACATCCGGAGGAGAAGTTAAAACCACTTAGGAAACATAAAACGTGTCGACATTCCCAGACACCTTTTAGTTAATAAATAAATTAATTAAAATTCAAATTTAATCGCTAAAATAAGAATAAACTCTAAATGGCGTCCATTTGGGTAGACGTCTTTTAGAATTCTTCATATTTTAACTCAAATTTGAGCTAAAATCAATTCAATTGATTAACTTAAACACATCTGTTAAACTCGACACTCAAAAAGATTAATAAAAATTAATCGATGATTAATTATCAGACCATTCAGAAGCATTATTATATGATATGAAATTTACTCGAAATGACGTCAAAATTAGCGTGTCTACAGCTGCCTCACCTTGGCATCGTCTTTGCAAGGGAGTGAAATGGAATGGAATGTACTGAAAAGGTGATGCCAAGGTGTGATGAGACACGCTCTTAACATCACATGATTGGAATTTTTCTCAAAATCATCAATGAAGATAGCTCAATGAGATCAATGGAATTAATCCTGTCTGGATGAAGTAGACAAGGAAATAAAATAAGGTCGATCAACCTCCTCGGAGTGGGAAGTACCCCAGGTCGTAGACACTATAGGTTTCATCATGGGGAGCGTTTGCCAGCCAATGTGGACGTGCTGCAGCCATGATGGATCTTAAAAGAAAACAAGAATATTGGATAAAGAATCCAATCAAGGATAGAATTCCAATGATATCTTCAAGCGAACCTCAAAGATAATCAAGATACTCAATTCGGAATGGAATATTTCATATCATGTTTGAGTTTATATGATTTAATGGTCCGAAACTTAATCAATAATTAATTCTTATTACAATGATTTCAAAGTCCTACATGATGCATGCTGGGCTAAAAGAA
Source organism: Zantedeschia hybrid cultivar (assembly GCA_030544215.1). Taxonomy (NCBI): domain Eukaryota; kingdom Viridiplantae; phylum Streptophyta; class Magnoliopsida; order Alismatales; family Araceae; genus Zantedeschia; species Zantedeschia hybrid cultivar. The sequence continues at coordinate 1,322,630 of JARZZO010000014.1, read as the reverse complement.
AAATATAAAGTCAAATAAAATACAAATTAATCAAGGATAATATTGTTAAATTGTCATTAATGAGTCAAGATACCAATTCTTGTAATTCAGTGCTAAGCCGAAACTCGTTTATCCACGCACCGTTTCACAAAAGTGGAACCATCGTCCCCACTAATTAACAATCCAACGGCCTATCCGTGCGATTAAGAATCCTCTGGAATTATCACTGTTTTTGTTGTAGGGGAACTCAAATTCCAGTTTCATCAAAACCACAAGGTCCTTGATATAGTCTAATAAATATTTAACATATAATAATGCAAATGCAAAGTAATCACATGGAAAGAGTACAAGGGTAGAAATAACCGTCTTTTTAGCCACGGTCGGGACTTGAATTCCACAATGGGATTTTCTTGACATTTCCAGCTTTGCTCAGAATTTTCTTGAATTTTTGAAACGCGTCGTGTCGCAAAGACGCCATTCAACTTTGAAACGCGTCAGGTATCATAGACGCCTTTTACTCACAGAAACATGTTTCTAGTTGTTCTCTACCCGAACTCCAACTTTATCAATGCCTTGTGTCCTGTATACAACTTGAACAAACAAGTTAAGTATCTGTTTAGGCTTAGCCCCTTGTCTGACCGAATAAATGGTCGATCAATCTTTTCCTTCGATAAATGGTCAAGGGGCATAGCCTTTATTAATAAAGGTAATAAGAGTAATCAGACTTAAGCAAAATGCAACATACAAGCAAACATATGCTTACTGAAAATAAAAGGAATGAAACATATTAAATGCCACAAGCAAATGTTAATTGAAATATTTTTGTGGTTTTGAAATATTCGTTTTTGTTTGGGTTTTGAAATATGTATTCTTTTTTTAGATTTTTGAAAAATGTATATTTTTTGAATTTTTGACTATGCAATTTTTTTTGAATTTTTGCATATACATTTTTTTTGAATTTTGACATATACATTTTTTTTTGAATTTTTGACTAAAAGACCAGTATGGTACTTAGATCAAAAGATCATATTCATTTATTAACTTAATTTCCAAATTGTTCTTTAACAACTTAACTTAAAACCCCTCGTGTTTGAACTTGTGTTTCCATTCGTGATCTCATTTGATGATTTGACCCTTAGTCAATCTAAGCCATTCTTTAAGCTTGAAGTACACCTCTTTAGAAAGAAAAGAAGAATAGATTTAGAAAGCCCATGAGAAGGTTCCGGAGACCTAAAAAGATGTCCCTTTCCAACCCTAATATATGTTGGGGTTCGGTCATTTTCTTTCCGGGGTATTTATCGACCTTGCGTTCCCTTTTGTTTCATTTCATGGCCTTGATGTAACGTTTGTAGTGTAATGGCCTTTTGATTTTGAATTTGGCTTTTTGCCTTGCTTTTTTATTCTTTTCTTTTTTTGCTTTGCTTTGGAACGGATCTCCCCCATTTTTTTTTATGACGGCCTCCTACTAAGATGGCGGGTATTCTTGGTAATCTATTCTAAGCCTCGTTCCGACATCATGGGCCGAGTGTAAAACAGAATTCTATTTTAAAAGGAATGATTTGTACTTTATACTTTTAGTCAAGCTTTTGATATTCTTAAGGACTTGGCATCTCTTGTTACTCACGAATCAAACGTGTCAGTGTGTGCAGTAATGGGTTTGAAGTTAATTATTCAGACTAACTAAGAAATTTGAGTTTATAAATTTTCTGATTCCACTGGTCTTTGTACCATACTGATCGACTCTTTATCCTAAGGGTAGTATTTCTTAAGATGTAAACCATTCCAAGGATGATTTAGCTCTTCTCCTTCTGCATTAACCAAACGATAAGCATTACCAGGATAAGCGTGCGATACAACATAAGGTCCTTCCCAGTTGGGTTGGAGCTTAGAACGCGGACCACCAGGTTTTACAAAAATTCTTTTAACGACCATTTCACCGACTTTGAACTTTCGTTCAATGACTTTCTTTTGATAAAAACGTGCCAATATGTTTTGATAAACTTTGGCGTGATTAGCAGCTGACCATCTTTTCTCGTCTAAAAGTTCCAATTGAGCAAGGAGTGCTGAACGATGTTCATCAATGGAGAATTCCTTGTTCAATTGTACTCTTAATGACGGTATAAGGATCTCATATGGAACTACCGCCTCCATTCCAAATGTTAAGGAATAAGGAGTTTGCCCAGTAGGCGTGCGGATTGAAGTTCGGTAGGCCCATAGAGCCTCAACCAATTTTTCTGGCCAATCTGCGAATTTGTTAGATTTACACGTCTTTTTGATGATTTTTATCAAAGTCTTATTAGTTGCCTCTGCTTGGCCATTGCCTTGCGGATAATAAGGAGATGAATGATGCAATGCAATTTTATACCTGTTGCAGAGGTCCTTCAATTCCTGTGACACGAACTGCGGTCCGTTGTCGGTGACGATGGTACTTGGAATTCCGAATCTTGTGATGATGTTCTTCATGATGAATTTGCAGACGGTTGATGCTTTGATCTCCACGTATGCTTCAGCTTCTGCCCACTTGGTGAAGTATTCCGTTGCCGTGAGAATGAAAGATTTTTGCTTGATGCCGGAATCTGGGTTACCAAGAGGTCCAATAATGTCGAAAGCCCACATAGAGAAAGGCCATGGGGAAGAAACAGGATGGAGTGAAGATGCAGGAGAATGAATTTTGTCGGCGTGAAGTTGACACTTGGCACACCTACGGACATATCCTACGCAATCTTCTTCCATGGTTGGCCAATAAAATCCTTGTCTGAGGATCTTCTTTGCTAGCACCTGTCCATTGACATGGCCACCACAAACTCCACTATGAGCTCCTTCCATAACCTTCCAAAGCTCATCTTCGTCTAAACATCTCAGAAGAACTCCATCAAAACCTCTCTTATATAATGCTCCCCCAACTAGGGTGTACCGTTGAGCAACTCTCCTGATAGCTCTTTTTTCCTCAGTTGTAGCTTCTTCAGGATATGATTGATCTTCACAATATTTTGCAATTTCATAATACCATGGCTTCTGTTCATCATCCATCTCTTCTAACAGCTCCATCAACATGATTTCTCTTTTCTCCACGATACTTCCATCTTTGAATTTCTTCAGCAACTTCTCCTTAGTTCTAAGAAATGAAGGATCTTTCACGGCGGGTGAAAGACGCCTATGAACTATGATTGATTCAGATTGCTTGCTGATAGGAAAATCAAGGGAAGATGCAAGTGAAGCTAGAGCGTCAGCTAAGATGTTTTGATTTCTAGGAACATGGACAAAGATCAATTTTGTGAAAAGCTTCGAGTAAGCAGAAGTAAGTTCTTGATATGGCTTAAGCTTGGGATCAAGAGTTCGATACTTGGTCAGCACTTGGCGAAGAATTAATTGGCTATCACCTACAATCCTGAGTTTGGTGGCACCATGAAAATGAGCAGCCTCGAGACCAGCAAGAAGTGCTTCGTATTCAGCTATGTTGTTAGTGACTGGAAAATCAAGCTGAAAGGCTTGTGGAATGGTGACACCTTCAGGTGATAACAGAACGATTCCGATCCCCTTTCCATGAGAATTCAGAGCTCCGTCAAAATGCAGAGTCCACATATCATCTCTGATTTGATTTACGGACATCAGTTCCTCATCCGGAAACTCTGATCGCACTGGATCAAATCGAGGAAGGGGATGATGAGCGAGATGTTCTGCTATGGCATAGCCCTTGATCGCTTTCTGTTGAATGTAAATGATATCGAATTGAGATAGAAAGCTTTGCCATCGCGCTAACCTATCAGTAAGAACAGATTTCTCCAGAAGGAACTTAATCGGATTCATTCTAGCGATGAGATGGACTTCATGGGCCAGAAAATAATGCTTTAATTTCTGCACAATCCAAACCAATGCTGCACATGTTTTCTCCATCGCCGTATATCTCTGTTCAGCGGGGTTGAGAAGTTTAGAGAGATAGTAGGCTGCCCTCTCTTTTCCTTCTTCATCCTCTTGTGCTAGGACAGCCCCCACTGCATCATCCAGGACTGAAATATAAAGTATCAATGGTCTGCCTGGAGATGGTGGTCTCAAAACAGGAGGACTTGCCAAATAGTCCTTTAATCCACCAAATGCCTCATGACACTTATCGTCCCAATTGAATTTGACTCCTGGCTTGGTAAGCTCGTAGAACGGCTTACACCTTTGTGAGTGCTGGGAGACAAAGCGGCGAATAAATTGTAACCTCCCGATTAATCCTCTTAACTCTTTCAAGTTTTTGGGAGGTGACATTTCTCTGATAGCCTTCGCCTTATTGGGATCGATCTCAATTCCCCGTTTGCTGACAATGAATCCAAGCAATTTTCCTGAAGATACCCCGAATACACATTTCTTGGGGTTCATCTTCAACTGATATTCTCTTGATCTCTCTAATACCCTTGCCAAAACTTTGGCATGCTCAGCCTTCGTTTTAGACTTAACCAATAAATCATCCACATACACTTCCAAATCTATATGCATCATGTCATGAAATATTGCCATCATGGCCCTTTGATAAGTGGCTCCAGCGTTCTTCAATCCAAATGGCATGACGATATAACAATATGTTCCCCAAGGTGTAGTGAATGAAGTCTTCTCTTGATCCTCTTCTGCCAGCTTAATCTGGTTGTATCCTGAAAATCCATCCATAAACGATAACGTCTCATAGCCAGCAGTGTTATCGATGAGTACATCAATATGAGGCAATGGAAAATCGTCTTTAGGACACGCCCGGTTTAGGTCGCGGAAGTCAATGCAAATTCTGACCTTCCCATCCTTTTTCATAACCGGGACTATATTGGCCACCCATTGTGGATAAAGGACAACTCTAATGAATTTGGCTTTGTGTAATTTGTCGACCTCTTCCTTCATCTTTAAAGCCATTTGTGGGTGGAATCGCCTTAATTTCTGCTTGACCGGATTAGCTCCATCTTTTAATGTTAACCTGTGTTCAACTAAAGATGAGTCTAACCCCGGCATATCCTCATAACTCCAGGCGAAAGTGTCCTTATAATCCTTAAGCACTTGTACCATTGCCTTCTCATCCTCTGCAGAAAGATTTTTACTGACGAGGACAACCTTAGGTTCGTCTTCAGTCCCTAAGTTTATTTCTTTTGTGGGCTCTTCTACGGCAGCTGAAGGTTCATCAAATCTCTTCACTCCACTGGCATATGCCTCCGCTGCGTCCTCATCATCTTCCTCATCTTCAACAATGGGGTCCTTTTCATGTAGTAACTCATATACCCCGTACCCATCATTGACTGACTCATCATCTGTACAATCTTCTGGCATCTGAATTGGATCTTCTAAAAGCTGAGGGATTAAAGAGCAAAAGAAACATTTATCAGCCAAATCCTGGAGGTATCTTTCTGGAATTTGCCTACCCTTAGGCTTCCTAGACTTCCTAAACTGACTAACGTGCCTAAAACTAGACTCCTTAACTTCACTAGACTGCCTATCATAACCTAAGGAAGATGAAACAGGATGAAAATCCTGGGATACAGGTAGAAATACAGGGGAATCCTCCCGTGGGGAGGGACAGAGTAGATCTAGGAGAGAATCTTGACCGACGGACCCGCGCGATGGGGTGTAATCGGACAAGTAAGATGTTTCCTCGATAATGATTTGGGAAGAATTTGTTGCCAAATTGGCGTTTTTTTTTGGACAATGAAAGAATTAAACATAAAGCAAGAATGAATACAAATGGGAGGAGAATCGGACGGGGGAAGCGGCACCAAGGCCAGAGGATTAGGGGGATCATATAGCAATATGTCCCAGATTAGATTATACAACCTCTCCAGATCGAGAGGAGATTGTGGAATAAAGTCCCGAGGGGACATAGTTATCATGACGGGCGGGGCCCGTGGAATATCTTCAATTATGACCCGCGACCAAGTCGGGGTCAAGAGTAGTGTACGAAAAAGAGTATGGAGCATGAAGACATGTGAAGGATATGTCCCCCTCCATAACAGATCTGTTGTATAACCAGCTTCATAGGGGTCATCTGGCTCCCCTTCATCAGTTTGTTCGGACAGCAGTATCCGCTTGTCAAAGATTGTGCCAGGGTTCTCAATTAGCTCGTCAATCTGCGGTGGCCACTTGGGTTCTGCAGGATCCAGAAATAGTCTGTTCAGTGCTACGTATAGGTCCCTCAGGTCGAACCACCTGTACCATTCACATTCAGGGTCATGGAATTTCCTCCTCTTCATAGGCCGCAGAGCCTCCAAGGATTGGTACGTAAGTAATTCAGAACAATGTCTGGCCAAATCCCTCCCATATATGTCATGGAAGTCAAAACAGGAAGTAATGACCACCATGTTGTCGTGACTAAGTATGGGCCCTTTCACAAAGTGTGTATATAGAGTCCATGTTAAGGGATCTCGGCCTTCTTTCAGTGGTGTAGACATTGTTTCCAAGATTTCTTGACCATCTTCTTGCTGAACCCTGTCTTGCTTCAGTTTGCTCGGCCTATAGCCCAGACCGCTTCCAGGTACTGCCCGATGATTTTTAACAGGAGTGGTCCTGCCTTGCAACTGTGTGCCCAGACCTTTCCCAGGCTTGTAGCCGTTCTTCATCATAATCCTCCATCCCGGGGTACTCATGCACTTCCCCCTTTTGATAGCATTTAATGGATATGGAGAAATGGTAGCGGCTTTCAAAGGATCAGCCACTGGACGGTAGACCTGTAATACCGACAGGAAAGGTTGTCGGCCAGGTAAAACAGTAGATTTAATATTCAATGTATGAGCAGCAGCAAGGATCGGCATGCTCGTCACTTTAATAATTCGTCCTTTGTAAGGGAATTTGAGGCATTGGTGATTCGTAGAAGGAATCGCCTCAAGAGTTTTGATATAAGGACGTCCAAGAATGGCATTTATGGAAGGGTCGATTTCTAGAATATGAAATTCAACCTCTGCATGACTTACTGGACCTAGCTCTACCTTTAAATAAACCATTCCCAGAGGGGAACGGGTAGAATTGTCATATGCCGTAACTGAGATGGGGCTAGGCAGCCATTTCTCCTTGGGCACACCGCATAGCTCCAGGGTCTTCGGAGGTAGAACATTAATTGAAGCCCCTGTATCAACCAGGCATGCGTCCACGGCCTTCTTGCAGATATTGACCGTGATGCTCAGAGCCATGCTTCTGGCGGCTGGCGGTGCTAGTTCCGATGTGTGGAATGTAATTGAGGGCTGATCCCCCTGTGGAACTAGTAGTGCTGCAATTTTCTCTACCGGCACGTCTTCGTTGACCATCACCTTCTGTAGGTATTCCATTAAGGCTTCTTGGTGAATCTTGGACCTTTTAATCAATTCCAGTACAGTGATCCGTGCCGGTGTTTTGTCCAGATGTTTCAACAAGTCGTATTGAGTGCCTGGTGCACTCTCTTCATTATGGGCTTCCTCAGTCGGCTGTGATGGGCCGTCTCTGACTGTGGACTGAGGAAAGACCTTGTTGAAAATCCTCCCACTCCGGAGCGCGTGTTCCTCGACCGTGGAGGATCCGGGTGACAACTTGAGTACCGCAGAGTTGGGGGGCGTAAGCGGTGCGGAGGGTTGATGCGTAGGTGGTGGCGTTGGGTTAGGTGGTGATGGCGTAGGGTTAAGTGGTGATGGCGCGGTGCGGATTAAAGGCCTAGATGGTTGGATGGTAGACGGGTAAGTGGTTAGCGAAGTGGGGAATGGTACGCGTAATAGCGGTTTGGATGGTTGGGGCATATCCGGGTAGGTGGTAGTGGTAATGGGTGAAGTAGGAAATGGTACGCGTAATAGTGGCCTAGATGGTAAAAGGGGTGCGTTATTGGTTTGCGGTGGGGTATATGATGGAGGCGTAGGAGTGCGGGGCGCAATGGGTCTAAGGAAGGTGGGTAGTGGTAATGGGTTATTGGATGAGGGCGAGTGATATGTGGGTGTGGGTAGAGGGGTGATGGTGACGGGTTGTGGTCTGGGTATGTGGATGGTGCGGCGTGGTAGTCGCTCTGCGGTACTTTGAACGTGACCCGTTGAGTAGAGAGAGGAAGAGTCCTCTATCCTCCATTGTTGCCCACGACCAGCCTCAGACTGGCTGTTCGTTAGAATGGGAGCAACCTGGTTCTGATTCTGGTGCTCCGGGAGCGGATTCTGCACTATGCCCATGTTGGGTGGTGCTGCTGCTTGTGCTGGTGGTCTTGCTTGCTGCTGCTGTTGCTGCTGCGGTCTCCTCGCCTTCAGGGCTGTTATGTATTTCTTCATTTCCTCCCAGTCTATGCCGCCCTGCTCGTTGAGATCATGAATATAATCTCTGAATTGGAAGCATGTGTCGATGGTATGCCCAGGTTGCCTATGGAAGTAGCAATATCTGGACGTATCGGCATTTTGAGGCCAGACGGCCTTTTCCCTTGGCAAAGCTAAGGCATTGGCTGCCATTAAAGCACTGAAAATATCGGCCAAGGATTCTGGGAGTGCCGGGTATTCTGCCCTCTTCGGGCCTGGAGGTCTCCTCTGCTGGTTGTAGTCACCAGGAGGAGGGACATTGTGGTACGCTGGCGGTGCGCGCGGCTGGTACTGTGGCTGTTGTTGCTGCTGATACTGCTGTTGCTGGGGTTGCTGGTACTGCTGTTGCCGTTGCGGCTGTTGCTGGTTTTGATTCTGATTCGGCTGCTGGAGCCGCTGATACTGCTGTTGGTACTGGGGGTTCTGCTGCTGTCTGTACCCTTGTTGCTGTGGCCTCTGGTACTGCTGCTGACTCCTCACGAACTGGGGCGAGTTATTGTTCATGGTGCTCACTTGCTCATGAGAGAGCGTGCCCTCGGTAGTCGGACCTGTGCTGGAAGAGTTCGGCACTGCAGGCTTCCGAGGCGGAGGTCTGCTAGGTCTATGAGGATCAAAGACGCTAGAGAATGTAGCGTCCTTGAAAGCATTCTGGCAGTACCGTGCTCTTTCATAGAGCTCTGCCATGTTAGTCAAATTGTTCAAGGAGAGGACGAGCTTGAACTGGGGAGTGGCATTGGAAATTAACATTTTCACTTGTTCAGATTCGGACAAGTGATCCTTCACCTTTTCAGCCAGACCCCGCCACCTGTCAGCAAAACTGACAAACTCCTCATCAGGTTTCATCTTTTCTGCAATGAGGTCCGTGATAGACAAGGAGGGTGCAACTCTGTCCTGGTATCGTTGAATGAATTTGCGTGAAACGATACCGTAATCTTCTACTTCTGAGGGTTCCAGGGAAAAGAACCACTCGAGGGCTGGTCCCTCTAGAGATCTCCTGAACAAGAAGGCCAACGACCTCTTGTCGTTCTGCCAGAAAGAGGATTCATACATGAACTCCTTCAGATGTGTGAAGGGGTTACCAGTACCGTTGTACTTTCGGTACACTGGCATCTCAGAGGGTGGCAGATGGAATACTGGCAGACTCGGTAGACTGATTTCTGGCACAGCTTTGACCCCCATCATTTTCTGGAGATTATTAAATTGCTCATCCATACGCTCCATTTTGGCCAGCAGCGTTTGTGTGGTCAGATCTGCTTGAGGAGGAGGAGGAGGAGGAGGTACTTGGTAGGCCTGCTGCCTAGAGTACGTTGGGCAGGGTGGACAATAGAGGGGAGGTCCGGCAGCGCTTCCGCCATGCCCGAGGGCATTTTGATAAGTAGGCGTTTGCGGTCTAGCCGGTTGCCTAGATGATGAAAGTTGCGGCCCAGCTGGCCGAGAAGTAATATGAAGGCCCTCCACGGCCTGATGGATATAAGGAGGAGGAAAAGAAGGTTGCTGAGGAACAGCAGGGGGAGCCACAGGGTTTGGCTCAGCAGGCTGCATAGGTGCCTTCCCCTTCAAAATAGATTGGATCGCCTCGAACTGCTGAGGGTCCAGTCGGGAGGCAAGAACTCCCAGAGCATTGATGAGATCCGTAGGATCAGAGGATGAGGGATCATTCTGATTCATGTCCCCCTCGAGATCAGGATTAGGGATCGCATATTCATGCGGAAGAGGATCAGGATATTGATCACGTGGAGGCAAAAGAGGTGTCCGAACATTCCCATCTAGACGATACGGAATGGGGATAGAACTACGGGAGGCATCAGCATCTCTCCCACTCTCATAATTGTACTCAGAATTTCGAGGGGCATTAGCATCTCCCTCGTAATTAACCATGGCGTCTGGAGCCACACTCAAGTCCCTACCTGATCGTAGCAACATGATGTTAGATTCCCTTTTCAAAGATTTAATCAAACAAGTTGTACAGAGATTAATCAAACAAGTGGATGCTTAACGTGATTTTAGGATTCCTTGTTGAGTTATTTGAATTGGATTAAACCACAATTTCGCTGAGGGAAAGGATCCTAGTTTCAGTTCGATTTCCACCGTTATTCTCTAGGGCTTTCTCTCACAACGCTTTCAGAATCTAACCAGGACTTCAATTGGTACAACCAGCCCGATGATCAAGGAGGAGTACCTTGATTTTGGGGACTTATGGAGGTCTCAACGTCAACTTCTCTAGTCTGATCAAGGGACCAACCCAATCAGAGAGAGTTGCTGACGTCGAGTAATGTGTTCCTAAGAAGAGGAGGGTATTAGCCTCAATGCGTATGTCCTGTGGCCTGGACGGCCTCTAATGCTTAGTAAGTAATGGGTAGCTAGCACTCAAAACACAGAAATCTGGAAACTGAAAAAAAAAATTAAGAAACTGTCTGAATCGCGTCGATGGTAGTCGACGCTATTCAAAACAGAACTTAATTTTTCGCAGAAGCAGATGCAGAGAGCAGAGAAGCTGTGAAGCCTGAAAGGCGTCTAGGTAGGTTGACGCGGTTTTGAAACGCGTCAGCTATCCTGGACGCTTTTCAGTTCGCAGAAACAGTTTTCCAGGAGGATTTTCTGGGTTGAATCCTCCTCAAACAAGGTAAAAAGCAGTAAACAATCGACTCATGCAAATTTTTTTAGTTCCAGATTTTAAACAGGATGGTTTACTAACTAAACAACTAGAAAAACAATCAATCACACATCATTTTTATCACAAAAACAGCTTTTTGAGTTAATCAAGGGGGGGGCAAGATCTTGCCACTGGGGTGTGCACGTGGTGCACGAGGGAAATCAATTAAACTAAACACTCACCAATTGGTGAGGACGTGTCCAGAGACACAAATGGTGCACCGTGGGTGCCCGATATGATGATAGCAAGAACAAAAGGAAACTAAAAGATGGCGAGACCAAGTCCCACCGTGATCGTCAAAAAAGCTGTAGGTGCTTAGAATGACCGTGTGATTAACATGAAATATCTATGTTGTTTAGGTGTAAACTAACCTATTAAAAACAGCAACTAAAGTGCAGTGATCGCCAGAAACTTTTAACTTAAAAGTTTCAAAAGAGAGTATGATCGCCTACCTTTCAAACGCGGAAAGATTGAGTCCTTGGTTCCCCTTCCTCAGCCGGCTGAAGAAAGAGAGCCCTTTCTTTGTTCTTTTGTTCTTGCTGTTGAGTTTGAGGTTGAGGATCGTCCAGAAGTTGTGCTTGATTTCCCCTTTTGATCTCTTGTTGTCGTTGTTGAGTGTAGCAGAGACAAAAAACAGAATGAAGAAACAATGATGAGAATCTAAGTAGAAGTAGTATCTGAACTAATCATGGTTTTAAGCATATTTAAAACAGCAAACTCACTTTTTTAATGGCTTTGAAACCCCTTAAATCAAGTAGGTTTTTGAAAGATTATGCTGTGGTGTGTGTTTGCATGAAGTGAATATGAAAAAAATAAAACTAATGAAATGAATGCAGTAATGAAAAACTTATGCCCAATTGGTTGAAGCTTTGAAAGGATGAAGATCTTGAAAGGACGCCGACTTCTGGAAATGGCAGCGCTCCGGCGTTACGACGTTGTTGCTTCGATCTTCAAATCGCTATAACGCTATGGCTCAACTCAACTTAATTCTGTTCTCTCTCTTTTCAACATGCAGGGTATTTATAGGCATTTCTTGCGTTCGAGATTAACATAGCAAAATTTCGAATTTATCCATCTTAACCGACAGATAATTACTAATTAATTCATCTTTATCTGTAATTATCTAAAACGCGTCTACCTTGGCTGACGCCTTTCAGATTAATTAAGATAAGGATAAATATCCGGGAAAACTTATCTTTATCTTTATTAGGTAAAACGCGTCTACATGTGTAGACGTCTTTTAGACTAATTAAGATAAGGATAAACATCCGGAGGAGAAGTTAAAACCACTTAGGAAACATAAAACGCGTCGACATTCCCAGACGCCTTTTAGTTAATAAATAAATTAATTAAAATTCAAATTTAATCGCTAAAATAAGAATAAACTCTAAATGGCGTCCATTTGGGTAGACGTCTTTTAGAATTCTTCATATTTTAACTCAAATTTGAGCTAAAATCAATTCAATTGATTAACTTAAACACATCTGTTAAACTCGACACTCAAAAAGATTAATAAAAATTAATCGATGATTAATTATCAGACCATTCAGAGGCATTATTATATGATATGAAATTTACTCGAAATGACGTCAAAATTAGCGTGTCTACATCTTCCATACTCTCGTCCTCGTAAATCCCCGGTTCGGGGCGCCACCACTTGCGCTGCGCCCGGGGAGCCTGCGACCCGGCGCCTTCGTCGCCGACCCCGGCCGCTACAGCCGAAGGAGAATCGCCCCTCGGCGCTTCAGGAGACGCCAGCCTCGCAGCCCTTCGGGCCTCGGCACTCCTCCTGATCAGCGGAGCCTCCTCCGCGTCTACGGCCTCTTCCGACCGGGGGCGCTTCGACGCTCGGCCGCCCCTTCGAGCGGGGAATTTCGACTTTCGCTCTCTCTCGAGAGCGGCAGCAGCAGCACGGCCCTCAGAAGAGGCCGCCGTCCTTGGGACCCCGCCTCGGGTCCTCGGAGCCCCAGCGCCTCGGCCGGACCTGCCTGCCGCCTGCGAGACCGGTGCCCGGCCCGGACCGCGCTGGTCGGATATCCGGTCGAGGAGGGAGTCGAGATCGGCCATTGCTGCAAGTAAGAAAAACCCGTCAGAAACAGAACAGAGAACAAGTACAAACTCAGAGCCGACTTACCCTCGGCCGAAACTTCATCAGCATCCTCAGCCGGAAGAGCTTCGGCCAGAGGAGCGGCGGCCCTTCCTCCGCGGCCCCGCGGAGTCTCCCCGGGAGGAAGATAAGGGAAGGCCCGCACCGGATCGGACCTCGGATCCGGCCATACCCCGGCGGTCACCAGACGCTCCGACGCGCTGAGAAGCACCCAGACACTGTACGGGGCCATCATCTGGATGCGACCCACAAGGATGCTCTGGACCGGGGTGAGGATAGGAGGATCCGAGAGGCCTGCAGCCAGCGGCGCCCATTCAGTAGGGAAGGGCCACACGCCCTCCTCCTTCTCCGGCAGGGAGACGAAGACGAACTTCCTCTTCCAGCCGTGGATGGACGAAGGCTTCCCGGAGAATACGCTTCGCCCGACCCGAGGGACGAAGCAGTACCACTCGGACTTCCCCTGCCTTTGAATTTTGAAGAGGCAGCGGAAGACATTGATGGAAGGGCGGATCTTCACTTGAGCAAAAACGCTCAAGAAACCGTATACGGTGCGCCAGGAGTTGGGAAAGAGCTGAGACGGAGCCAGCCCGTAGAAACTGAGAAGGTTGATGACGAAGGTGGGGAGTGGAAGGCGGAAACCCGCCTCGAAGCTATCAACGTAAATGGAGAAGGAACCCGGGCGGAAAGTGTTAGCCCGGGTGGCGGAGTCAGGCCGAATGACCGTCATCCAGGAAGGGAGCTGGAAGTAGGAGACCAGGCGCGTAACCTCTGCGTCCGAAAGGGCGCAGGATGCTTCCGAGGCCATATCCGGACGACGGCGTCCCGAAGTAGAAGCCTGGCCTGGGCTCCGGACCACTTCGGCGTACTCGGCCCCGGAGGTCTCGGCCCCGGAAACCTCGGCTCCGGAAGCCTCGGACCCCTCAGTCCCGGAGACCTCGGATTCTTCGGACATTGCTGGGGCAGAGGAGTCTGAGGTGAGGGGATTTGACAGGAGAGATCGCAGAGAGTGGGAAGGAGTATACTCCTCGTCCGAAGGAGTGATCTCACTAGAAGAATCCCGGACCATAAGGCCACGAAGGGAAGGAGGAAAGCTAGGGCTTACTCGCAGGAAGGGGGAGGAAGTCTCTCCTGAGCCGAGTGCGGCTCCTCAAACCTCCCAGCTCCACCAGCGATGCGCTCCGAGGAATGGAGACCTTCCCACGGTGGCCGGCGAGCTGGGACGAAGCCTTCAGGAAGCTAGCTTTCCGCAGGAGAAGGAAGAAGAGCTTGGAAGATTGCAGAGGAAACGCAAGCGCAGCAGCAGGAAGAAGAACAGTGCCCCGCTGAGGGCTTGTATTTATAGAGCTCGCTCGGAGCGCCTCCCGCCGAAGCCAACGGCCGAGATCGTCCCGCTCGTCCCCTCGCCCCGCTCAGATGCACGCCACGTGCGCTGTCCATCGGCAATAATGACGGACCAGCTCCGGGACTTGCAGCGAAGCAATAAACGGCCGAGGGCGCTCCGACCCTTCGGCTGGCCGCCCGGATACGCGCCGCGTGTCCCGATCCGCACGCTGAAGATGAAAAGGGCGGCAATCCGAGTGAAGCCTCGGGCAGAGGGCCGAGGCGATCAGCGACCAGAGAGCGGTCATGATCCTTTTGTGTTTTCGACGGAGCGACCGGATGCGCGACGCGTGTCCCGTGCTTCCTCGCGAGGCGACGCGCCATCCCGTCCATTTAATGGAGCCTGACACGAGTCAGAGGGCTCGGCCCCTTCGGCTTCTCGGCTCCGAGCCTTCGTCGCCACTCTGAGCGGGGACGAAGCAACCGCGTAGCCCTCGGCCGACCGAGGGCCCCCTCTTCCCAGTAAAAAGAGAACAGAGCTTCGGGTAAGACACCTGTTACGATGCTCTTTAGACAGCTTCGGGCTATACTCTCGCCATCTCAGAACTGAGGAAGACAAGAGTTGGGGGCTATGTGATGAGGCAGAATCCGATTCGGCCCATTAGAGCGGGCCCAAACCCCGTTCAGCCCAACAGCAGCAGTATCAGGCCCTCCGGGAGCCTCCAGCCCGTAAGCGGCCCAGCGGCCCTCGGCCCAGTAAGCGGCACCGTCGCTCCCGGCCCAACAGGCTTCAGCCCGTCAGCGGCCCGCCAGCCTTCGGCCCGGGAATGGCACGGCAGCCCAAGGCCCAGCAGGCTTCGGCCCCTTAGCGGCCCAACCCCCTTCGGCCCGATAGCCGAGTCCGGCCCACTCCGGTGGCGGATCAGGCACTATGGCGGTTTACCGGTAAGCCCAAACATAGTCCTATATCGGCTACCACCGTTAACCAACCTCTATCCTCTGCTATAAATACACCGCTATTTATTGCCAAAGGTATGCAACTCTTTGCCTCCGAGACCCTTAAGGATTACAGTCCGAATAGCATTAAAGCTACTTCTTGCCTTCTGAATCGAATCATCTTCAGGAGCTAACTTGACCGTCGGAGGGGGTTCCTTAGGGCCAGAGCCCGGGACTCCTGCTGACCGGTTTCTTCTTCTTTCCCTCCTGCAGGAGCTCGGTTCGAATCATCGCCGACCTTCCCGAGTCGGTCTCGGCAGCCGACCTCGGACTCCTCTCCCCGGTCTCGACGCCGTACGACGGCTGACTCGGCCCCGCGCTGTCCTCTCGTCCGACGAAAAATGGGCTTTTTGGGCTCAGTATCCAAGAGCAAGCCGTGTCCGAGACCCGTCCGGCCTCCAACCGTCGTCTTCGGCTCCACGCCGTCCCTTCGCCCGCAACGGGAGACTCGGCCCCGACTTCCCGGAGACGAGCCCGCACCGACCGAAGCGCCCTTCGGCCTTCGGACCCTCGTCTTCGCCTCCGCCTCCGCCTCCTCGGCCTTCCGGATCCCCGTCGGGCCTCCATAACACCGATCCGAACCGGCTTCGGATCCATTTCTCCGGGTTCCAGCCTCGGAATCCGGTCGTGATAGATCCAGTCTACATCAGATACTAATCGGATGAGTTAACGTTTAGTAGCATTTTTTATTTTTTAATATTAATTAGATGATTAAATATAATATTCAGATACGTCGATTAGATGTTCTATCCTTGATTAAATCGATGTTTGAATGGCCATTTTGCCGTGAATATTAATTGTATGATCAACATTTATTATTATTATTTTATTTATTCTTTGAATATTAATGAAATGGTTAACCTTGCTTAACATTTATTTATCTTTAACCCTCGCAGAAAGGAGGGCAAAAGGGCAACATTAGCAGGCAGGCTCTCTTTTATCCTGAGCTTGGAGCTGGGATACGTAACTCAGGCTTACCCAGGTTAAGTTTCCTTTTATTTTTAACCCGAACAACAAAATTCCCCAATCAAACAAATCAATGGGATAAACTTGGGATAAATGGGTGGGAAGGGCTATCCCGCAATCAAATATAGGGGCTAATTAGAGATGGGCATTATACTTCAGAGATGGATATAGGAGCCGACGCCAATTTTTCCCTTTCTTGTAGGGATAAATGAATCAACGATGTAACCTGTCGGTGCATCAAAGTGGGCTATTTATTATAGAGATTTACCTTGAATTGATGTGATCCGAACCTCTTAATTTTATCTAGTCATATATGTTAGCATTTATATTTAATTCTTCTTCTATGACTGCATCATTATGATATTATGTAGGGTGCTTTAATTGTTTTAGTATGACTTACGGCTTAAAAAATCCTTAGTAGATTTCGTTGAAGCATATTATAATTCTGAAAGTATATTTTTGAAAGAAAATATTTAATGTTTAAAGAATAAATAAAACAAAGTTATTTTAATTGTAAACTTATTTATCCAAAATGTGAATATTATGCTTGCTTATTAACTTTTTTAGATAACGATATTTCAATGGAAGTCTCCAACCAACCCAATCTAATCCGACACCAACATTAATATATAAAAATGATAATTTAGATGATTAAAATATATTTCATTTAATTTATATCTTTGAACAAAATATCAAATTACAACGTGAGCTTGTTCTCAAGTAGTAGCCATATAATTATAGTTATACCTTTTTTTAGCTATGTAATTATGGTTGTACCTTCTTTTTCAGTTACTTTATTAAGTTACATAGATAAATTCATTCATCTATTTATACATAGAATTTTTATAGTGAAAAAAATTAAAAATGTGAACTATTAAGAATATAATCTAACTCAACCTTATGAAGGTTGAATTACATGCATTGAATTGGATTGAGATATTGTTGGATGGGTTGGGTTGGGGACTTAGGGTAGAGATCGAGAAAGGTAGAATTGATGTAGATCGGATTGGTCGATCCAATCCATTTTTAGCCAGGCCGAGTAGGTGCCGAGCCTCGACCCCTAGTTCCCTTGATGGAATCGAACGGATCGACTGGCATCGATTCAGATCGACCGATCTTCCAATCAGATCGGCCGATCCGAGTCAAATCAGCTGATCAATAACCTAACAACTAATTGCGAACTAGTCGTTGTCGCAACTAGTTGTTAGCTAGTCATTGGAACGAGTCCAACAGCTAGCAAGGGCCTTGGGGCCTTATAAAAAACCCCTAAGGTCATCCCCCATCCCCACCAACTCACTTATTCACTTCTCTCTATCTCTCTAAGTTCTTTCTCTCTTTTCCCCATCTCTCTAATTTTTTTTTCCTCCTTCTCTAAGTTTTTTATATCTAATGTATAACAATTCTATATTACTATTAATATATTTACCTCCATCTCTTTAATGTTTTTACTTTTTATCTACTTAATATTTCTCTCCTTTCCTCTTTCTATTTTTTTTCTATTTAGTATTTCTTTCCCTCTTTCTAAATGACAGACTAGTGTTCTACAGCGATCAGGTGGACGGTTCAAGGAGTTTTTTTTAGTAAGTTGTCTTTCTATTACACACACTCTCTCACTCTAACAATCTCTCTAAAATTTTCTCTCTTGTTCTTTTTTTTCTTCCTTTAGATACAAAAGCATTAATAGTTCTCAATAATAAATAAAATTTATAACTTTATTGAGTTGTAGTTTAGAAGAAAATTAAGAAATATGTACTATTCTTTTTTTTTTTTTAATGTTAAAGGTGATTCAATTTTAGATATAAATGACAATGAAGATACTAATTTTTGTTATCAACAAAAATATTTAGCATCCTTATTATCATGTGTATGCAAAACTAAATAATTCTCAACAAAAAAAAAGAGTGATGTACATTTTTTAATTTTCTTATGAAACACAATATGGTAAACTTATTTGTTGTATTTACTATTTAGAACCGTTAATATTAATGTATATAAGAGTAGAAAAGAAAAGTAAGAGAAAGAAAATGTAGGAATGAAAGATAGAGAGAGAGTGTGTGTTATAGAGAGCGATTACTAAAAAAAATAGTCTCAATTAAAGATATCAAGGTAGAGTTGCTCTATTTTTTTTTTTTTTTTAAAGAGGATATGATTAGATAATTCTATTAATTCTTCTTTTGTAAATGCCACGTGGACGATATCATCTGACATGGGACTGTAGGTACACAGTCCATGTGATTGACAGATTCATTGTCTTTACTGTAAATACCTTGTTAGTGGGATCCATCGTTTCGCGGAGCATGATCTTATGGGGATACGCAGATATAGCATCATATATCCTTCAGTCTCCCATGATGTATATATATATATATATATATATATATATATATATATATATATATATATATATATATATATATATATATATATATATATATATATATATATATATATATATATATATATAGATAGATTTAGAGGTTTCTACGTCAAGTTGAAGGATCATCTAGCATAGTACGTAGACAGTTGACAACCAGGCCACCTACATCACCAACGCATCCATTTGTATTTACGTCAGTAGTAAGATGTAGGATAGAGATTATGGATATTGTGCAAACATTCTTTTTAGAGTTTCATATTCTATCTACTACTGTGGACTCACCATCATTTATTCAGATGATTAGATGTATTCACAGATAGCCACATGTCCCACCTCCTAACTAGATTGAGTTAGATTTTGATAGAGAAGATGATGTATCTTTTCTTTCTTCTGATGACTTTGATGAGAATGATCGAGTTTCATTATTCATGTACTACATATGTCATGTATATTATTAACTTTGAAAATTTTATTATTTTTTTAACCTTTTTAAAGAAAGTGGAGATCCTCACCGGATCAGATCGGAGAAACCGATCCGATCGATCTAGACCCAGACTGATACCGAGTCAAATCCCCGAGTTTGCCTTCCTTTGTTGTAGACTCTTAACATGGGTTGAATTAAGGCTAACACCTAATGGACCCTAGTTGCATCCCTAGCTTTACTTATGAGAGGTTATAAAATCATTTTAATGATTCTTTTTGAAAAAAAATTCAGGGAAATAATTTAATAAGTGACATTAGGAAGATTTTAAAGAGTGAAAAATCTATTGATTGTCATGAATCCATTGAGAAGAAAAAAATGGAACTCTTAAATGATGCCAACTCAATGGTTGAAATATTCTTTGTAAAGAAATTAACGGTAACTAGTTGAAAACTTCACTAAAAATGTGATCTTCTATTTCGTGCTTAGAAGTTCTCATTCAAAATAGTCATGTTTGTTAGACTATATCTAGGCAGCGTATACAAAAATTTACATGATTTCATGTATTCAAGGGATGCTTGATAGATAATTTAATGTGGTCTTGTTGTTCTCACAGTTTAAAGAAAAAATTAAGTTTTAGGTTTTAGATAATACATATACCTATATACCAAAGGACAAGTTTAAGAAAATACATATAGATAAGGTTAGTGACAATAAGTCATCTTATGTTGCTATTTAAATGTCAATAACGTTTCTTTATGTGTCTAGTTATAAATTGCCTTTTATGTTTTTGGTGCTTGAGGTGTGATAGGATAGACATTTGGCATTCCCAGACTTTCTCATGCATAAAGTTTATACCAGCTGTGGATAAAATAGGTTGTACCTAGGGATTGGGGGCTGCAGAAGTCCCCTCCTCCCACCCATGGAGGTGATCTAAATGCCTGTCGTTAGGCAGCAGAGGATTATATAATCCTCTCATTGCGTAATAAGGACATTTTAATTAAGAGAGTACACCCTAATTTCAGAATAAAAATTTAAGTGCATTCATCTTCTCTCTCGAAAAGTGCCTTCTTGAAGAGAAATGTGAATCATAAGAAGTAGCTTTTTTGAAGAAGAAGCTGATTATCACTGATCAAAATCGTGATAACTCAAAACTAAGCACTTTGAGCTGTTGAGACTTGCCAACCTTCCACCAAACTCTCTGATCTTGGCTTCACTAATAACCTCAGACAATAGATTCAATTAGCAAACAGAATCCTTAAACAAGACTGACAACTACTAGAACTTTGTTCCAAGAACCAAGTCCTAATGAACCATTCAGATAAGGAAGAAAAAGAAAAGAGGATCTAATGAAAAATGAAGCCTCATTAAAACTTTTGTTCTCCACACCACAAGGCTGCTCCAATCCAAAGTCACACTTCATTTCCAATTTAAAACAAGAGCCATGGGGATATATAGGGGAGCAAAAAGTCAATTAAAGAGACTTAGACGACATTCTATCTGTGCGTTGGAAGTTCCTGCCCTGATAAGTAGGAGTTGATGAGCACAAGACCCTCGCTGGGCTTGTTGAGGGGGACTAAATGACCCGCACCCCTTACCGTCACTACTGTGAATCCATCGTACTCCACGAACCTTCCCCCAACCTGCACAACCCAAACCAAGTCATGTTAAACCATGGCATTTTATAGTTTATAACCTCTTGGCTCCTACAAGTTAGTAATTTTATCTTGGGAAAATATTTTTCCTGATTCGACTTACTTTATAATCTCTTGGAATTTCAGGTCAAATTTGATAAACACCTTAGGGGATGCAAGAGAAGTCCGTGAAGACTGAGGGGAAAAACTTCGTTAAAGGGACTTTTTAAATAAAATGAAATAGACTACAAACAATTTTACTTAACAAACTGAGGGAAAAAACTTTGTTAAAGGGAGTTTTTAAATAAAATAAAATGGACTACAAAGAATTTTACTTAACAAACAGGTAATCTCATGAGTTTTCCCAAAACTTTTTGATTATGCGAGCTACTACCTAAGAAGGCCTCGTTCCTTCTTAATTTTCTAAAAAAAGTTCAAGACTATGGCTACTAAAGTTTTGAGGAGAACAGAAAGTCTCAAATTGGCCTCTTCTTTGTTGAAGCAATCCCCTTCTTAGGATCTCTTTCTTTAATGTAGGGTCGTGGTTCTAGTTCTCAGCAGGGATTTGAGGTATGTGCCTCACAAAGTGAAAATTGCACAGCCACCACGCACTTGCATATGTAACCTGCTGGCATGACAACAAGTCTAAATATTCTCGTCCAGTTGTAGCTTGTCTTGGACTAAAAGGGTCAACCATTTAACTTGCCAAAATATCCTCGATCGTAAGTTAAACACCTTATATTTACTGGTTAATTGTGATTGAGGCTGCGATTGGTGGCGCTCACCAAATATGTCAACTTTCTTATAATTCACTGCAACGTTCAAGAGCAAGTTTCAGTTGTTTTTAAAAAATAGGTTTGATTCAGTGAGCTTGATTTTGCCGGGAGGTCAAATTTCACAGTCAAACATATTTTTTAAAGTAAAAAAAATAAAGTAAAAAATATTCTTAACTGTGAGACTCGACTTCACGACAAAGTCGAACTCATTGAATCATTTCTCTTTAAAAAATGTGTGTACTGTACGGCTTCTTTTTATCTCTCTCTTCTCTCCATTAATCCCCTTTTCAAACTAAGTGGAGAGGGTCAAGTTCATTTGACAACACTTATGGCGGTGAGGCAGCCTTAATCAAAGCGACATCAGGCTCTACTGTGGGGCATATCGGTCCATATCACCATGCAAGAATAATATATATACTTTTTGCAAGAGCAAAGTTTAGCCATACTTGCGCAAGGTTCTGTCTAGAGAGAGATACGTGCCCAGAGAAATGCTGGAGCAGAGCATATTTTTAAGACATAATTGGCAGGAGGGTCCTTTGGGGTGCAGTAAAATATTATAAGTATTACAAATTTTTATTATATTTAAAATAACTATAACTTATTTTATGATATTTTTTATATTTAGGGCATCATAAATTCATGAATTTCAAAATATGTGACACTCCTTCTATCCGATTTCGATTTTAGGTACTAGAACTTATGAAAAAACAAACTCGAGACTTCTAAAATTGATAACTCTAAACTCAAGATTTTGTTTTCATTACTAGTAGTTTACGTCAAACCGAACGACCGGCCAATTGATATACCGTAAAGTATTATAAACTGCCGTAAAATGATATAAAAGTGTCGTGAATTATTTTACAATATTTTCCCTATGTTTCTGCTAACCCACAGTACAGTGTTTTAAGATCATGTTGATCCCATGTGAGCCATGCTGCATTCTATTTGATGTAGTTTGGGTTTTGAGTTCAAAATTACCAAAATCCAAGCTTAGAAGTTTTAAAACTGAAGATGGACATGCTACGGCATTTAACGTCGAATAAAACTATGCTTAACTATACGATTTACTAGAACCGGGGCATCCTTTTAAGAAAACCATTTTAATATTCTCCTCTGTACTGGGATGTCTACTAGTGGCGTCTGTAGGTGCTATGAGAGAGCGAGAGATTGTTTGGATTTTGTTCGTCTGAATCATCTAATACTTTTAGACATATTAAAATTAACCGTATATAAAGATATATAAGTCATTCATTTTTAAAATAATGTATATAATATATGTATAATTTATTTTAACATGTCTAAAAGTTTTAGACGGTCCAGATACCACAGCCGATCCAGACGATCTCGTCGCCAGAGAGTGCGTACCTGGCCGCGGTGATACCAAGGACGCCACTGGCTTTTGAGGGGCAAAGCCAGAGCTTCCACCCAGTACCTGGTTCCGATCACTGGAACCCTTCCATCCGCGTCCCCGCTGTCCACCACGCCCCGGCGTTACCCCATGCAAACATCAGGAGGCAGAGAGTGACCGATCAGGAAGATTGCCAAAACCCACAAAAGAGCAACAAGACATGCAGCTGCAGGTACTCACGGGAGTACCTCGCTCCCAGACAAAGTACATTTAAGCAGAAAAGAACAACACATTCTGGCCTTTTATGTGTGCATCAGTGTGATAAGAATACTGGATCGGTAAGATAAATAGATAAATGAATAACTACATGGAAATAGATTGGAAGAGAAATGCACGTGACCCAACACCCGTGTCCTTCAATCTTTTCGAAGGCTAAGCACCCCACTAGTTAGGGCGGCCCTTTCTAGCATGGGATGCTGATCAATTCTAAAGCTTCGATTATTACAAGGTGGCCAACATATATATATGCATCACTGCAGGCTAATGAAGTTAGAAGAACGCATGAGACGTTGGAGACAAACCTGTAGACCCAGATCTTTAACCCGGCGTGGATGAGCTTGGTGTAGATGGGGAGCACAGAGGAGACCGTGTAGTTGTATGTCCTCAGTATGGAATCACTGCCAATGAATGAATCAAACAAGTAATGGTTGTGGTGAGAATTAACACGTTGGTGACCGGTGGAATAATTGATCTCAGACAACTTCTACTACATTGCAAAGCATATATATCATGATCTTATATATGTGCTTACTTGCAAACCTTCCATCTCCTGCTAGCACTGCCAAAGGCATCCGCATGCAGTGATTTCTTCACGTCCAGCCGGTTGAAGTACTGCTCTGCGTATGCGGAATAGCACGGGTCGTACCCACCCGGGATGATCCCCATCGCCCGCAGGCCGCTCCTCCCCAACTGGTAATTATCCTTAGTCGCCGCGTCCGCCGCCACCGAAGACGACGAGGACTGCGCAGTGGCTACGCACTTGGGTGCATAGATGTTGTAGATGTCTATCTCCCTGTACTGCTGGAAGACCAGGTTCATGGCCGTCACGCACTCGTCGGTCCAGTTGAAGAGCTTGAAGTCGCAGACGCCTCTGGCCAGCCGGAAGATCTCGTTGGAGACGACTGTGTGGCCCCATGCATACTCCAGCAGCCCCTTGGAGTCGTAGTAGCCTTCTGTCTCCGGGTTCCCTACCTGAGAAGTAAAGGGCCCTCATAGTACATTAATTTGCCTGTTACAATGCAGTAATAAGACCACATATAACACAGCCCCAGTCAGTTCTGGTAACGTTTACACAATTTTCCCTTACTATGAAGCCTTTGAAGTTGATGTGAGGGTAGTTCTTGCCATCCTTGTTGCGGTCATACACGAGCTCTGCAAGTTGGGGGACATAGTGACCTGTCCCATGGAGGAAGGAGACAAGTTAGAAGGGGCAAGCCTGCAGGAGGGACCATCCCACCATTGTCACCTTTCTGAGTGGTGATCAGAAGTTGACAATGAGCACTTCCCAAGAAAAAGGTTGGTGTCAGTGGTCAACTGCAATGATCAGTCGTACTAGCACACAGTTTAATCTTTTCTTCCTCCCTTTTTCAACTGAGAACTGGTCACCGGGGCTCTGGTTCTGGCTTGGTTTGCAAATTTTATATATACTTTGTGGGGGTTGGTTCCCCTTCCTATGTGAAGATTCTCATAAAAAAAAGTGCAATGTGGTGAGTTACAGGCTTTGCTTATTAGTTTTTACCTGCATAGCTCTCTCCGGATATGTAGAAATCGTGGGATTGATACTGAGGGAATCTCTTAAACCAGTTGACCAGGAAGTTGTACGCATCCTCAGCTGCATAATGTCATTAGTCGTTATTACCTTGGAGAGAGAGAGAAAGAGAGACCACAAAGTTAAATATTAGCTGGAGCTATTTATCTGATTGATAAGGCTGTTAAATTGGAGATTAATTAAAAAACAAAAAGATGGGCAACCAATGCGTTTGGTACTGAGAGAATCTCTTCAAACAGTTGAGCAGGAAGTTGTACACATCCTTTTTTCAGCTGCATAATGTCATTAGTCACTACCTTCGAGAAGAGGGTCAATGCCTTGGAGTAAGAGAGAGAGACCACAAGACTAAATATTGACTGGGCTTTCTGATTGGGGGGCTGTTTATTGAGAGATTAAAAGAAAGGACTAAATTGTACACAATCTTACATCTATTTTTTTGCAAAGAGGTTAGTTTTGAATTTGATTAATCTGTGACCTTCAAGACATAACATATAGAGTAACCACGCTCATACTTTGTTTGCAAAGGCCTGTTTATTGAGAGATATTGATCATTAATTTAAGTCCATTACCGACAAAACCATCATCTAGTTTGGTGAGATCAGCGGATGTGTTGGTGTAGGAAAATCCAACTCCAATGGGAGACTCCAAAAACAGAAGATTTGCTTCTGCATGAAAGAATTCAAAACACAAATTAACATCAGAAAGTGTGAACAATCCACGCTGATCTCTGCACACAATCTTCAAATACTGAGGAAAAATGAAACGCTGCATCTAAAAGATGAGACCAGAAGGAAAGGGAAGGGAGATGGAATGCTGTGAAAGCCATGAAGAGGAGTGTACGTAACAACATGGACCTTGGTTCCAAGCATATCCGTTGAACTCCAGTCCAGTCCCATTTCTCTTCACCCTGAGAGGACCCAGCTCCACTGCTGCCCCATAGCCTATGGATGAGCAACCAGGACCTGCAAAAAAAATGAGTGCCCAAATACAAAAACTCAGGAGACAGCATCAGAATTCATGCCTATAATTTCAATGTTTCATGAGTAAAAAAAATTGTAATACCTCCCTTCGGACAGAGGATAGCATCAGCAGAACGTAGCATTTCATTTTTAATGAGTAAGAAAATTTGCAATACCTCCACTGAACCAAATTTGAATACTCAGGTGATAGTCTCAGATGTTTTACTCGGCATAAAAGTTTGTATTACCACCATTGAGGCATGGGTTAGCATCAAAGAATCATATTTCTCTGACAAGCAGAAATCTGTATACCATCTAGATATTGAGCCAGATGATAGCTTCAAAACTCATTTAAGTACAAATTTGTGCTACAGCCAGAGAGTAGCATCAAAAAATCATCCTTAGCTTGTCATTATTCAAGAACAGGAATTACTAACTACCTCCATTGAGCCAGAGGAGGAGAGGCCTCTGGGAGGGCAGCGTCTGGGCCTCAAAGAACCAGTAGAAGAGAGCCCTTCCGTTCTGCTGGTTGACTGTGATGTAGCCTGAGAATTGTGAGATGGGTGGCTTTGAAGGCTGACCAGGGAGAATAGGCACCCTATCAGACTGCTGGGCATGCTGGTTCCCTCCTGATGATGATGCTTCAATGCTTATAAGGCAGCAGAATAGGGAAGTGGAGAATGTCCCAAGGATGAGGAAGAAAGAGAGGGATGGGAGTTGTCTCATGGGAGATGCCATTTCCCACACACTGCATTTACTGTGAATCTCCTTCATAAATGCTGTGAGGAGAGAAAGGGAATATACATGGGAAACAGAGGGGCAATGTTTGATATACAGACCAAAAGGGAAGGGCAATTAGAAAATTTACAAAACAAGATCCTCTGCACCACGGCGCACTGCGCCAACTAATGTGAAGTTCGTACCCGTGGCCCCTTCATACGGGCTTGGCTCATTGTGCCACGGCGTGCAGGATTTCATCCCAAAACTTCTGATAAAAAGGCAAAGAAGAGAAAGCGTTGAGATTGTAGATAGGATGGGGAGAAGATCCGTTTAAAGGGCGGCCGTATCCTTTGTTGGGAGATCCGGACAAGTTGCGCAATTTTGATTCCAAACAAGCCCAATAATTGGAACTTTTTTTTTTTTAACAATCAATGATGAGATGACTTATTCTAGCTATTTAAACTTGTTCAGCAATCCTGAACTGGTTATACTGGAATAGAATTCTATTTGATTCTTATAAAAAACTATAAAACATTATAGAATTAATATACCGTGAGATATAAATATAGTATTTTACACCATTTACAGCATTTTATGTCAAAAACGAACAACCCATAAGTAATCTTTTTGCTTTGGTAATCTGATTAACCTTCTATTTAAAATAGAAATAACAAATTAGATAAAAATTAAAAAAAAAAAGAATACATAGTATCCTACCGAAACTCATGATCATATGGAGCACATTTTCATGTATCAAAGTTCAAGTTCCCATTGATTGGACGTTTATGGGATATTTGGCCCAATGAAAATGACTCCATCTCAAAAGTGTGGCATTATTTCTCCCAAGTTCAAAAGATGGGATCCCACGTCAATGGCCACGCCAGATATGGAAGAACTAGTCCAATGGGAAAATGTCGAAGGGATGATGACAACATCAACAATAGCCGCGGGACGGCAAATTCTGGGACACTGCCTGGTTGGAAAGATATTATTAAAAGAGAAAGAGTTTTTAAATATACATTTAAATCGTAGTCAGTCAATGCAGAGAAGAGAATTTTCAAAAAACTCTCTCAAACATAACCTTTCTTATTCCGGATAAAAGGAGTTTTGAGAAAACTCCTTCCTCTTTTGTTACACTGACCGAGTTTCGTTAAGACGTGGACTTAAAAGAACTACACTCCTAAAAAGATGGATGCAAAAGATCTCCCAAACAAAAAATGACTCGACAAGTGAAGATTCGCTTTGCTTCTTGAACCTAAGCATGTCTCCATTGTAAAAGACCAATTTCCTGAATATTGCCCTAATGTCAAGGTCGGGGAATGATGAATAATTCTGAGGACGAGAAGCAAAAGGTCACCAAGATACTCATGACTCATGAGAAAAAAGGATTTTTCTGATTTTCGATCTTTATGATCTTGCAATATTCAACATTACTTCAAAAATTTTATATTCATTTTAAATATCTCACATTTTTTAATCCCTCCTTAAAGAGTCTCTTTAGTTAGCAATTGTAAAAAAAAAATGGTTGCAAAATATTTCTTCAGTGTATCATATTTTCGCCAGAATATATTAAGAATATATCTTTTTTAAGATTGCTCATTGAAATTTTTGAAGGAGGGTTTAAAGGAAATGTGAAGATTACAAGAACTAATATAGAATATTATTGACGGATGGATTATAAGGACTGATAAATAAAAACCCAAAGAAAAACATACACATTTTATATGGGATTTTTTTGTATATATGAGATTCTTTATGAAACCCCCCAAAAGGAAAGAGAACAGGGATGTAAATAGAGCAAATACAGACCAGTGTACACATAACCATTTGTTTTCATATTTTACATGTGAATATGAATCCAAATATGGATAATCATTAGACTATAAAATTAATATTCACATTTGTAATAAATGAATATGGAGATAAATCAGATATAGTAAAATTTTCATAGAAAAGATAAAAGGACCCTTAAAAGATAAAAAAAATTAATATGTGATCCAATTTTCAAGAATAAAAATCATGTTAGACATATGATTTTCCTTATTTTACAAGAATTATGTGCATACAAATAATGGATCTTTTAGAATTATACATACAGATATTTTAAATAACCATATATGTATCCATATTTAAAATGGATGTAAAATATGTTTTAATATTTGGTAAAATCGGATATGAGTACGAATGCAGAACAAAAATACGTGTATTTGTTTGCATCCCTAAAAAGAAAGTTTAAGTTGTTGACCCACGCTATGTCAAAATCTTAAATAGGGCTTTTCAATCAATTGAAGAAAATTAGAACTAATAATCTTAGGAAGTTAAAGAGAGAAGTGTGGAGGGGGAGCCGCCTAGATTTTTATAATGATTAGTCAACACCTAGGCGTACACAATGACTCATTTTTATTCTTTTTTTGGGAGAATTTCCTTCTATTAAAACAAATCTAATTTGTGAGCGTTAGTTGATATGGAGCACCGCTTATCAACTTCTTGTGCTTAAAGCCACCAAGTAGTGATATAAGGCTCTAAAACTTTCAGGGCTTTCAAATGAAAGAAGTTCAACGAAAAAATACACAGAAAAACAACCTCGTTCTAAAGAAAATAGAAGTACGGACGACGTTTGGATTTCGTGGATATGGTTGGTTGATGCTGACTCGAGAAAGCTGAAGAGAAATTAGCAAGTGATGTTAGTTGAGTAATGTTTGCTGCATTGAGGGGCATAGGGTAGGCCACGTGGCTTTCATGCATTGTTTTCTTCGGCACCGTCCGATCATTATAGGGTGTTCTATTTTTTGACTTTTTTTGTTTGATTTTTTTTATTTTTTCTAAGATGTCTAATAAAAAATTCGAGGGAAGAAAGTTCGGGCCGACCGACTGTATATATTTTTTTTTGAAAAAATATTTGTGATATCTATCTTGATTTTCGTACAATAAATAAACTTTTTTTTATTTTGAAAAAATATATAGCCGAATCGGAGCCGACCTGAGTTATCCGGATGTACTCTCAAATTTTTATTGGACATCTTAAAAAAATAAAAAAATCAAATAAAAAAATAAAAATGCACAGCAGCGATCCTAGGCGTAAAGTGGCCTGCAGTACCTCCTCATAAGTGCAACAAGCATTACTCATGTTAATTTACTAGCCCACGGTATCAAAAGACACTACACACAAGACTACTAGCCTGCAAGTGTTAAACACACAAAAGAACTATACAAGAATAATAAAGCATGCAAGTTCCACTGTAAGTATATAAATGGATTGTCCTCCTTTGTCGTTTTGCCCTGTCAATTTGAGAACAACTTGTTGCTTCACACATGACTGGGTTGGAACAGGTCGCTTTGTCCCGTTCTGTCACATGCACGGCCGCACATGATCTCGTTCTCGCATTTACTATGTCCTAGCATTAGCAAAAAAAATAAATAAATAAGTTAAATTTTTTATGCTCTTGAGAGCGTCAGCATGCTCTCAAGAACATCCTAATACTCTCGAGAGCATCTTGATACTCTCGACAACATAAAAAAAAGATTTATTTTTTTAAATTTTTTTTTTAACATCAAGGCACAATTAATGCAGGAAGTTGGACCATATGTGATTGTGCACGTGGCGGAGCAAGATTGAGTGGTTGTTCCAACTCAGCCAATGTAGAAAGTTATTCTCTGTCAATTTGGGTTTTTCTCCTAGACTTTTGGATGTGGTCTTTCAATATTCCATTATCATGTCGTACTTGTCAAGCACATATGCAAGTTTGGTCATTTAATTAGATATTAAAAAAATACTAATTATTATTATTATCAAAATCAAATCAAATGGGTAGACATTTAAGATTCATTATAACTAGTGTGACTTTATATTGAAAGCAGAAGTTAGTAAAATCCTCTAACTATAAATGTTTGTTGCACGCTTTAAACTCCATAGATCTTGTTCTAATATTATGTGTGGCATATGAGAGGAGGGTGGATAACATCTCGTCATAATAATGATAGAATTTGGTGGCCTCAAAGTCAATCATTGTACATTCAAATTCACATTATTAATAAAGGCAATTATTTCTTCATTCATAGTTCTTCCAAATTAACTATCGTAATGAAGGTCCGTAGACAAATGTATAGGATATTGAATCATGATGAGATCATGATAGTGAGATCAATATCCTCAGTCACTTGTCTTAAACAGTTCTCGATCATAGGATATTTAAGATAGACATTAAATATCCAATAAAATCGACACAAGTTATGTATGCTCATATGATGAGGGTGAATGATCTCACATTCACTCGTGTGGTGACACTAAGACAAACCTGTGTGTGCTCATTAGAGAATGAGTTCACTGAATATACCCAAATAAGAATTCCTGGATGGTAATTATACCTATTAGTCAACCAGGGAATTCAATCGTTGCAGTAGCACAGTTGGTCCTTTAACCTGAGTCACCAATGATACCTTGTTTGTAGACCATTGTATCTTGATTATCTGACTTGTGGACTTTAACCATTAAGCCCACGATAGTCGGTCTCTCAGATACAGTGGAAAGCTTGCGAAGGTAATTGAGTGAACAATAAGGGATCACTCACTCTTGGTATAAGACTAGAGAGAGAATGTCCTATAGATGTGTACACATAAATCCCTGGCCATGGTCAAACGAAAAAAATGTCTTTTTAGAAATTAACTGAGTACTAGAATCCATTTAAATAATGCGATAGAGGGTTTGACTATAAAACCATACCTTTGCGTTATTGGGACATTGGATGAGTGAAGGATTTTATCTGTGCGGTATCTGCAGACGGAAGGTTCAAATAAGGGGAATTGTATCCCTTATGTCTTCTGGAATCATAAGGTAGTGTTTGGTACCGTTCATGATCAGAAGGCCAAGTGAATTAATCATCAGATGATAAACCACTTGTTTATTAAATTAATCATTTAACATATGATGTTTGAATGTTAATTAATAAATATTAAACTTTAGAATTAGTTCTAAGTTTAATGGACATGAAACCGGACTGATATATGGGCCTAGAGGGTTACACACATAAGAGTTCTCGTCAGACGGTGAGAGACGTTAAATTTTATGTTTATTTGGATTTTTATGAAAAGCCGCGGGATAAATATGAATATTTAATGGAGATTTATCCAAGACCAAACTCTTGGATAATTATGAGGATTAATCATTGTGCTTATCCTTATTTCTTATATAAGGAGGCCAAGGGGAGGGGTAAAATAGGTTGGACGAATTTTACACCCCAAGATTCTCTATCTCCTCTCTCTCTCTCCTTTTCTCTCTTGGAGTAGATCTTTCCCTTTCCGCGCATGGTGGATTTGAGATCTGATCGGAGCACTCAAGTCGAAGAGGAAAACGCGTCTGCAGCGGGAGCTCGTGTGGATACTTCTAGAGATCGTGCGCGTGTGCGATTACCGAGTCGGAATCATCCACGGGAGATTCGAAACCCCGCAAAGGTGAAGAACCGTTCTTCCCGCGTTTAATTTTATTGTCCGTTTTACGATCATGTAGGCGCCCGGAACGTCCCCCGCCGCGGCTGCGGGCTTTCGATCGAGGGTTCCTCCGTTCGTCTCAGCGCTGTGGCGATTAAAGGAGGGTTAGAAATTAAGGTGTGATCGCCATGAGCATTACCTTTCAGTCCCTATGCTCCGCAGGAGTGTAGGAAGTGATCGCGCGTTCTGTGAGAGCGGAAAATGCTGGTTCCTCCTTCTCTTCCTCCGGCCGGCCAGAGGAAGAGAGCCCGGTACTCTGCACGCGGAAATGTGTTAAGGATACCTGGAAAGAAAAGACAAGACAAAAAACAACCCGATTAGAACTATAATATGCAGAATCTATCCATGAAGATGTAAAAAAACTAGTTAAAATCGGAGGGAAACGCACCGAATAGGTGGTGGGGAGGGAAGGTGACCATATGTTATGGCCACCCACCTCCCGTTTTTTTTTGGAAACCTCTGGTGGGTAGGAATTAATAGGTCATCTTACATGCATGCATGCAAATGAGGGTGCTCGTGTGTGTGAAAAGTGAAATAATATGCCAAAAGTGAGAAAGAAGAGTGAGAGAGAGAAAGAATGCTACAACATGGATGGAAATGATGATGCAACGAAATGAATAGGAAAGAGTAAAAAAAAAAGAAAAGGTTAAGAAGACAAGCCCATTTCGGAGTGCGGAGGGTTCTCCTTAAAGCTAACTCCTTGTCTGCCAACTTCGCCTGAGCCTTCTCTCTTCTAGCCTTCCTTCCAAATCAACTCCTTAACCCCAAAGAAGGTCCTTAGCCCCCTGCTCGAGAGGATGTGGGGGGTTTTAAATAGGTGAAGAGAAAATTAGAGAAAACATGGGTCTAAATCTCCGTAAATCAACCTTCGGCCAATAGGGAGTGGTCAAGGGTCGGAGGTAGTGCGCGCGACAGTCGCCGGAGTGGGGAGTGGTCGGAGTAGTGGGGACGAGGGCGGTGAGTAGAGGAGATCGTGGGGAAGACGCGGTCAAGGGAGTGGTTAAGGAGTGGACGGTCAGGCAACATGCCTTCCATTCCCGTGGAAGGCGGCCCGATTGGCCTTCGAAGGGGGTGGAAGGCAAGGGGTGGAAGGCAAGGGGTGGCCTTCGAAGGTGGTGGAAGGCAAGGGGGCTGACCTTCGAAGGATGTGGAATGTAAGAGGTGGCCTTCCACGAAAAAGTGGTAAAAAGTGAAAAAGGTGGCTAAAAGGTGGAAGGCAAGAGGTGGCCTTCCACGAAAAATGTGGTAAAAAGTGAAAAAGATGGCTAAAAGGTGGAAGGCAAGGGGTGGTCTTCGAAAGTGGTGAAAGGCAAGGGGTGGCCTTCAAAAGGTGGTGGAAGGCGAGGGGTGGCCTTCCACGAAAAGGTGACTAGAGTCGGGGATTTGATTAATGGGCTTAGTTATTAGTGGGTTGAGATGGCTAAATGAGGGGATTTTGGTGATGATGGGTTAATGATGGAGGGGGTTTATGACCAAAAGGGTGGTCTAAAATTGGTGTCTACAGATCACAGCAACCGATACATAAGAATCGATTTTATTTTTCGTTGCGTTTTAAGCGATTCCTAACAAATATTATAGATCGTCATTAAAAATTAAGATTTTTTATGTATCTTTGTCAATTACTATATGTATATGCAAACTCCTAAGTTCCATATCTATTATAAATACCACATACATTTTTCAAATAGGTTGCATTTTTTTTTTTTTTTTTGCAAAATGCCATAAACTCCAACCAAAGATATGTCATAGATTACAATTAGGAGTATGTATGATTTTTTTTAATAAATTTAGTTAGAGTTCATAAAATTAAATACTATTTTATTATTATTGTTATCAAAATCAAATGCAAAAACATTTATAATTCATTATGACTAGTGTGACTCTATATTTTAGACATCGAAAGCAGAAGTTAGTAATATCCTCTAATTATAAATGCTTATAACATGCTTTAACTCTTTAGATCTTGAAACGTGGATGGATAGCACCACATCATACTAATAGAGACCATCGTAGAAATTAAGGTTATTTTTGTATTTTTGTAAAATAAGAGAGATGCTTCAATTTTCTTGTTTTAGTTTACAGTGGGTCTTTGTTGTAAATCCAAACAAAAAAATTAGACTGTCAAGTGGGCAGACAAGACCCCGACTGTATTTTACTTTACATTATTTTACATCAATCTAAACAACTGAAAATATTGTAAAATAAAACAATTGTTTCAAATTACACTGTTTTATGCTAAAACAAACAACTCTTAAATGTTTGTCAAAAGTTATAGTTAAGAATATATATGTAAAATTTTGATAAATTTAAAAGTATATGTAAAAATATTTAAAATCTTTTTGACATAGCTAGATATTAGGATTCTCTGCACTGTAATGTTTCTCAGGATGCGGGATATTTATGATAATATGTAGGGATTAAGAGGATAGAAAAATGTTAGTATGTGAACTGCTACAGTCTATGTGACCGTACACATTGTTTTAACTTTATGCCTATGTTAAAAAAAATTCATAATAAACTTTTAAATATTCACTTACCTTCCTTAGAGTTGTTTTTATTTCTTAAGACTTTATTTTCATCATTCCATCGTTATCCGATCTTAAAACTCAATTGTAGAAGTCTATCGAGTACTTGTCAATCTCGATCTCAAAAAATTACGAAAAGAGTCAAAAAATGGGAAATTTGTTAGATTAGTCACAGGGTTGTTCCCATCTCTGAAGGTTTTAGTATTAATCGTCAATTTCTTTGCACAAGATTAGACGGCTACAATTTATTCAGATACGATCCAATGGTGAAAATAAAACTCTAGAGAATGAAAATTATCATGTGCAAGAGAGTAATTGAATATTAAAATATTTATAGTAATTTTTATTTTTTAAAATATGGAGAAGGAGAGATTTGGATTGTGCTGTCAGCCGAGAGTCCGCATAGTAACACTCCTCATATATATAAGCATAGTACTTTACATAGGTATATATATGAACCAGCTATGTGGCACAATTGGCTTCATCCCTTACTTTCCTTTTGGGACTTATTGAGTAGTTAATCGGGAGGCTAAAATTGTTGTTCTATTTGTTTAAAATTCAAATATTTCTTTGTTGATTTGATAGTATGCTATATTTAGTCTTGTATTAAAAAACTAAAAAAGCTGAAAGACCTTATATAGTTGGGCTTTTCTCTCGAGCTTGTATTTGGAGACTTCACGCATGTATACGGGCTGAGCCCAAATTGAATGGTTTGAAGAGGCCTGAGCCGAAAACCAATTAAGCAATTATTAATTTCCTTCATGTGCAAAGCGGACGCAACCGTTTTGCAGGATAGGATCCTCTTATATTGGATAGGTGATTTTCTGATCTTGGGAGAATATTGTTAGTAATTTTTTGCATAATTGGAGATACAAAATTAGGTTTAAATGTTTACTGTTTACATATTTTCCTGTTTTGTATTAAATTTTTAACAAAAACTCTCTATACAGTCTAAATGTACTGTGAGATTATTTGTCTTTATATAAGATTACTTCTTCAGATTAGTACAGAGCACTCCCCTATTTAGGCGGAAAAATTAAGCCTTATCTGAGGGTATGTATGTGCATACCGTATACGTATCTCCCCATTGTGTCAATTGAAACACCTCCCACCCGAAAAAAAAAAAAAAAAAAAAAAAAAAAAAAAAAAAAAAAAAAAAAAAAAAAAAAAAAAAAAAAAAAAGGAATATGCACAAAAGTCCTAAAAAGTTAGCGGACTTCCTCGTCTTGGTGTGGTTGTCTTCTCCCTCTCCGCTCCCGGCGACGCCAGAAACAACAAGGCGGCTCCACAGCGCACTAGGGTCGAACACCCCCACGCCACCATGAGAGCCCTCACCTGCACCGCCGCCGGCCTCTTGTGGGCGAACCCCTCTTCCTCCGTCCGCCGACCCTTCCTAGCGCTCCCTCCACGTCCTCTTCGCGTCGCACCGGGGAGTTGGGTTTCCTCCGCCACCCCAACCCTCGCCCTCGCCGCCTCCTCGTCCCCCTCGTCGCCGCCGTCGAGCCCCCCGGGACTGTACTCGGCCGCGACCTTCGAGCTGACCCCGGATAACGTGGACCTGGTCCTGGAGGACGTCCGCCCCTACCTCGTCGCCGACGGCGGCAACGTCGACGTGGTCTCCGTCGAGGACGGCGTCATCTCCCTGAGGCTCCAAGGTGGGTGCCTTCTTCTATTTTTTTTTAAAATTTTTCTGGTTTGGGCGTTTCTATCTTAGAAAACCCAATTTTTGCTTTTAATCGCAGGAGCATGTGAAAGTTGTCCCAGTTCGACAACAACCATGAAGATGGGAATTGAAAGAGTCTTGAAGGAGAAGTTTGGTGATGCCGTCAAAGACATTCGCCAAGTTTTTGATGATCTGCAGACTGAAACAACAGTTGAAGTGAGTGGTTTTGGCATGCTCTTCCTTCTAAATAAAATTACATGGAGATGGTTGTGGTTTGTGCTAGCAAATCATTGTCAAGAAGCATCCTTGCTCGAAAGTTATCAATCGTTCATCTTCCTTCTCGTAGCAAATATTTGTCATCCTAAGATTATTATCTGCCAAGGCAAAGTCGAGGATTGCATCTCCAACCTTGTTCTCCACACTATGCCCATGTCCACCATGCAGTAGTTCAAATTGCCTATGATCCAAGCCTACATGCACGTTTAAATGATCACTAGTAAACACGTTTTGGATTTTACTACATTAACTCATTCATAATCATGTGCTCTCTAAATTGTCTCCCAACTTCCTCTACCAGGTCAATTTGCAACATAGAAATGTTGACTTACATGAAGTATCTCTTCTTCCAATACTATTTTCATAGCTATGCATCCATCACTTACTCTGTTCACACTTGTGTGGCTGACTCAGATTCCTTTGACCATTGTCTGAACTTTATTTTTCATTGATTGCTTTATGGAGTGTAAGAGTTTATACCATATCCTGTTCAACCTACCCTCGTTTCTCAGCATATTTAAATTTTCGAAGACATGCTACCTCTATGTTTCTTAGCTCTATTTCATGCTATATTATCAAAGGTGTTCATCTCACTCGTCTATGCAATGAGGCCAGGTGAGGCAAGCAGAAAAGTAGGTGAGGCAAGGGTGTGTATGTGTTTTCTTAATTATTCCTAAGTGCCCAATGCCTCTTTTAACAGTGTCTAGTGCACTTTTTGTGTTACACTTAGCCACCTTTTTTTTCTTCTTATTTTTCGTTATTCCCAAGATCGTCCACTACTTATGTAGAGTGCTTTTTGCAAATTGGTCTTCATGTATTGGTTGCGATCAGTGTTTCCTATAGCCTTATATATTGTTGCCTTTGATGTTCTTTATTTTCCTCCTATTGTCATTTTTTTCTTCACGGTGATTTATGGGAGAAAACGCATCGCCTCAAATGCCTAGGTTCTTGCCTAGGCATTTGAGGCTAAGACAATCCCCTGCTAGCCTCACTTGCCTCTGGCCTTTAACTACATGTATTTCATGTCCTCTAAGCATTGCCAAATTTTGAATAATGAAACAAAAGTTATTCCTCAGTTATCTTATTCCTTTTTCTCTCCTTTAAATGTTCTTGTATAGCTGCAAGTGAGTGTTGCTGCAAGGAGAGACTGTGGTAAGATTTTTGCATTCCAGTTGACCAGGTCATGAAAAATCTGCTCACTCAAAAGCCTTCCATCGAAGTGGATGGTGGAAGATGGTTATGGGATTCAGGAAAAAAAAAAAACCTAATCATTTTGAGTGGCTAAATGCATAATAACATATAAGGTTACAATGATCTTTGGCTTGCTATTTCCAAACTCTGGAAATTGCTTTGGCCTTCTGAGGTAATACTGAGCTCTGATGTAACATTCCTTGAGGAGACTCCTTGTCATTTAAAATGGCATTCCTTAAGCTGCACCACGACATCCTAGATTCCAGAATAACTCCTCTGCGGGGCAAACTAGGTCAAGGTTCAAATGGTCCACTGACCAATAATCAGTAATCATCACAATGTTGAGCGCTCTAATTGAAGTGCCGAGTCAATTAATGTAAAGGCTTTCCTTTTCCAATTTCGAGGGTTAAAGAGTGAAGTCCAACATACATAAGAATTTACTTATGTATAAGGATTGTGTTCTCAAAGGTCAGTGCCATTTCATCATGTTGGAGATGCGAGGTAGGGAGAGATCTCAAAGAGACCTTTGGAAAGAGAAAAACGTTAGAAGCTTGATCGCAATATCAAAATCCTTCAAGAAAATTAAGTTGTAACTACAACTTTTTTGAGAGGAATGAGTTTGATGCAAACAACTGGTCCTTGAGGTGGGATAATTTTCTGCTGTCTACAAATATTCTGAATAATTTCTCTTCAAATAGACTGTAGAAAATGGGAGGCAAAAGCATAGACTAAACAACTTTCTTATCATGGCTGGTCAATACTCAATTTTGATTTGGATAAGGTAATCTTATGTTTCAAGAAAACCAATACTATCTTCAAGAAAGTTCAGCAGCTTAACACGATCAATTAGTCTTACAAAATTATGGTGCTCGGCTGAGGGGATTCCTCTAGGATGGCATTCAAGGTAGTTTGTTCTATGATGTAGGTCATGTTCTACTTTCAGTTTTGCATAGTCCTTATTCTTTGCGATGTCTTTCCTAAATTTGTGCCATATATTTATCTGGCGAGCAATGAACAATCTTAATTTATGAATTGTACTGATATGGGCATAGGGTGCTTTCTTTATTTTTGATCGTGTAACTTGTCATGGAGGGTTTTCTTGTCTTTGTTGATTCTAAATTTATATTTCCTTAACTGCATCAATTTATTTAGATAAAAGTATCACTGTATTACCTGTTTTAATTATGTACCTTCACTGATTGTAGGCTGTTAATAATCATTTGGACATACTGAGACCTGCCATCAAGAATTATGGTGGGAGTGTGGAAGTAATCTCTCTGGATGGTGGGGAATGCCATGTCAGGTATGTGGGCCCTGAAACCATTGGTAGTGGGATCAAAGCAGCAATTAAGGAGAAATTTCCTGAGATTACAAATGTGGTCTTCACTGGTTAGTCTCAATGGCCACAAGTGTTAGTAATTTCAGTCAAGTGATTTGATCCATTGGACTGAGATGTTTGAGTGATTCTGTCCAGGCTTCTCTGTTAATAACTGTAGGTTCGCTTCACAATGGTTCATACATGTGTTGGTATCATGTACAAAGTATAATCTTATTCTGAAAAGAAAGAAAAGTAGAAATACTTGTCAATCAATGTTCTTGCGCCACTGTGCCAAATTTCATGTTTGTTCAGATACTTGCTGATGTCTACATACTTTTACTAAAGGAAGCCTCAAATTTTTGCTCGAAACAAGGGAAAAGATGATTCCATCAATGTCTTTTGTAAATTTCATTTCTATATTTTTCTTCCCATTTGGCATCTGCAATGTGTCATATGAATCCTACTTGGCAGCTCAATGATGAATGTATTCTTTGATAATTTGATCCTTCTTTAAACTTCTGAAATGTGTGTGTGTGTGTCTTGGCTGGGCGGTGACTTCATTGTGAAAGTCATTGAACCAATTAGATTCATTTATTCTTGGGTAGCAAAGGGACTTTTTCGTGTATATTGAAGCCAGAAACTGCTACGTAGGCATACCACTGTCAATGAATTCTCTCAGTATAGTAGGCATGGTCTTTGGTGCATAGGGCTCTTGGGATGGGTACCGTACCTGATTGGAGGGCGTGTATTTGCTTTAGACGACTAGTGAAGATGGAACCCACACCACTATCTGAGTGTGCTTGGATGGATAATCTATTTAATGCAGCAACATTGTTGAGCAGTCCATCTCAGCTGAGGTCTGATGCAACTGGGTTATTGCCAAGGGAGGTTAACAGAAGAATCCCTTACTTCCACAGTTCATCCTTCAATGTATTCCAGTTTAATCACCTTACCTTCTTCTGAAAGGGTTTTAAGGGTTCAACAGTTCTTGAATTCCAAAATTTCATGCTGAGCATCATTCTTTCTCTGCAACCAAAATATAGTGCAATCATGCCTCCAACAGCGGTTAAAATACTTGGTTTCTTCTTTGCATGTTATAGCGATTGATATCCAAGATGACGGTGGGTCTTAGAAGCAGGCTTCGGCCATTTTGGGTGCCAATGCCATTCCTGGGCATCCATCCACCCTTTGGGAACACACACCCAATGATTGTGAAAGAACCCTAATGCGCAGGGTTCATTCAGGTGGTGGTTGGGAGGACAGGGCAAGAAGAAGCAAGTGGAGGCGGCAGTGGAGGAAGTGAGGGAAATGATGAAGAAGAGGGAAAAGAAAAGACATACCTTGAGTACTAGCATCATCAACGGCAGTGGGGATGGTGTGCAGGCACGGGGACAATGGCGGCAACATGTTTTTTTTTTTCAACATTGGTAGGATAGCTCTTCCCTTAGTCAGGGTTCAGGAGGGGGAAGTTAAAAAGAGGAAAATTTTAAGATGACCCCTACACTAAAAGAATACTATTCTCATCTTTGATACTCTAGGGATACCCCGCACTAGTTTGATAGGGGGATTCCTTATTTCGCTATAAGCAATTCCGGATTGCTTATACTGGAATAACGTTCATTTTGTTTTGGCAATTGCTTATTCCCTATACCTGGAATAAGTTATTCTAATTAGGTAAAAATAAATAAATAAATAAAATAAAATGTGATAATAGAGATGTCATTAATCCTTATTCTAGGTAGAATAAGCAATTCGACCATTTTTGCCTAATTACTTATTCCCTCTTATTCTGATATAAGCCATTCTCATCCGATATAAGCAATATGTGCAATTAAAGTGGAACAAGGAGAATAAACATAATTGGGCTTATTCAGCTTGATTCCTATTAAACTGAGCTTAATGCCGTATAAGAATCATAGTAGTTAATCTCGTTCCATTCCAGCCTGTCCCGGCCGGGACATCCCATCCCAGTGAGAAAATGGGACAAGACAATTTCTTGTCTATCTCAGTAGTTGTCCCAGTCTGTCCGGCCTTGTCTTGGCCTGTTCTGGCTCGACTCGGCCTATTCCAACTATAATTTGTATTTTATCTTGAGATTTTGTTAACTGTTTAAGCTCCTTGTAAGCTTATCTTGGGGCATTTATTTGATGAATATTCTCCTTTATAAACCCATAAATCCATCCTAAATTCTTTTATTATATTAATTTTGTGTTATTTTCATATTTATATCTTTATCTTCATATTATTTATTGCATACATAGGTTTTATATTGATTAGAATATGTATGGAAATTTTTTTGGAACGGGATACCGAAGTTGTCCGGGACGTAGTTGTTAATTTCGTCCAGTCCATGTCTCCTTTTTCTACTGGGATGAGATATCCCGGTGTCCTGTACAATTCCAATGCCCTGTTTCGGAATTTTTTTTTCCGTACATATTTCAACAAATATAAAACGTATGTATACAATAAACAATATAAAAAATAAACATATAAACATGAAAAATGAGACAAAATTAATGCAATAAAAGTATTTAGGATGGATTTATGATTTTATAAAGGAGTATATTCGTTAAATGAATGTCCTAAAATAAGTTTACAAGAAACTTAAGTGGTTAGGAAAATCTCAGGTTAAAATACAACTTCTTGTTGGGATAGGAAGGATGGGCCGGAACAGATCAGCATGGGTTGGGACAGACTGGAGACAATGATTGGGATAGAGAAGAAACTATCCCGTCCCATTTTCTCACTGGGACAGTAAGAATGCCTTAAGTTTAATTTTCGTTGGCTTTGTACTTAGTTTGAAATGCAAACCTGTGTTAATGAACTCCTGAACAATTGCAGAATGACCTCTAAAATAAAAGTTAATTATAAAATAATTATATAAGCAATTTTTTGCATCAACATGACAACATCCAAAATATATTTATAAAAATCTACGAGCATGAAAAACATTAAAATTAAATTGATCAGCTAGCCCTAGCTTTTCCATTCCCACGTGCTTCTACTAGGTGGTGGGTGTACAAAATTCTGAGACCCTAGTAGAGACTATTCAATGAGAAAGAGATTGGGTTTTGGTGGAACCATTTTGTGTGTTGGTAATTATTGGTGTGAGCTTCCAAGTTTTAACGTACCAATTGATGAACATGTAGTAGCTCCATGGTTCTGCCGAGCCATTTGTCAGGGAAAATGGAACACTCATCGGGTTATTTATATGGGAAAACTCACTAATATGAGCGGAGAGGCTGTTCCGGAGGGTGTTCCGGAGAAGGATGGCTGGTCCGGAGCCCATCATCCTGGTAAGGGGGAAGGGTGGAGTACGGTGCAGAGAAAGGTGTCTCGCAAGGTTGGTCACCGGAGGACAGTGGCTGCGGAAGCTCTGCCTGTGGGACGCGATGTCTGCATTCGCTGCTTGGGCAAGGGTCATCATGCAGCCAGGTGCAAAGAAGCAGTCCGGTGCCTCCACTGCAATGGAGCTGGACACAGAAGAAGGCTTTGTCCTTCTCTCCGATATATTGATAGAAAAACAGAGGTGAGTGGTAGGAGGATAAACTCTGGTGTAGATCCTAAAGTGGACAGCAAGCCTGCCCCGAAGGTCTTCCATGGAGTGGTGGACATACCATGGTCACCAGAGGTTGCTGCAGCAAAGCGCTCATTGGAAAACTGCATTATAGTTTCATTCCGGAAGGAATGCAATGGATTCGCAATGGACTGTGGGGAGGTAAGAGCCATTCTGCTGAAGTTTTGGCCGGAAGTTAAAGGATGGAGCATTCGAAGATTGTTATCTCATTCCTTCCTAGTGAGCTCAGAAACTCAATCGTGGAAGGGTCTTGCATGCTCCATTGGAAGGATAGAGGTGAGGAAGGACCTTTTTGTGGAGTTTTCTCAGTGGAGGACAGAAGTGGGAACTTTCCCTGCAGAGGAGGGTATCGAGCTGTGGTGTAGGTTCCAGGGGGTACCTCTTCACCTTTGGAACATCAACACATTCAAGTCAATCTGCTCCAGGTTTGGGAGGCTTAGAGAAGTGGATAGCAAGGGACTCAGGGGGGACAATTTGTCCTTTGTGCGGGTTAAAATTTCTGTTGAGCGAAAGTCAGACATTCCTGAAAGGATTAAGATCATGGTAGGAGGAAGGATCTTATGGGTCCACATCACAATGGAAGAAGTCGGAAAGGATATAGGAATTGATCAGGACTGGCGGTGGGCTGATGTGGTGGCGGAGTATAGAAGATACAAGATTAACAGAGACGGCGGGGCTGAAACAGGGCAGCCGGAACTCGGTGTTCACCCAGGATTGGTTGAGTCCGGTACTGAGTCAAGAAAGGCCTCTAATCAGTCGTACTCAGGTGCGACGAGTCAGAAGGAGAAGAAGAGGCAGGTAGGTGCAGACAGAGGAATTCAAGATTGCGGGGTTCCAAAGCTAGTTGTCAGTAAAGGAATACTGGGGGTTCTCCCAGATCCCTTGAGAGGCCCGTTTGAGCAGCAAACAGTTCAGGGGAAGAGTGCCAGTTATTTTAATAAGCTGGGGTGTGGTTCCGAGGCGGAGGTTGAGCAGGGTATTGAAGGGAGCTCGGGTGTTGGGCTGCCGGGCGAGGAAGATGAACAGGCGCGGGGAGCTCCGGATTTGATAGGAGATCCGATACGTAAGGAATCTATCATATCGGATCCTGACTTAACCTTGAACCGGGAATCGTTTCGTCCGGTTCAGTTGTCTGAACCTAATCCGGCCCCGAACCGTCGTCTTCCCCGAGCTCTCACCGCTTTTCACGAAGAACAGAGTACCGGAAGGGAGATTGATCCGGCCAGAGGAGAGAGATTTTCTGCAGTGTGGATACAGCAAGAAGATGCATCTTACTCGAGGTGTGGCCAGGTTGACATAGGTCCTATCTGGACTGATGGAAGGGGGATGGGGAATAATATTGGCCTTCCGGAGGCCCAACTCCTCAAGCTTTCAGGGAAGGGATGGAACAATGTCAGAAAGGAGGGGTCGTCTCAGGAAGAGATAGGAGCGATTGTTAACTACAGATTGCAAGACAAACTGGAAGAAGAAGGATCGGAGAAGGTTAAAAGTGACAGGGAGTTGCAGGAAGAGATTCAGGCCAAACAGATTACGACATATGAAGGCTGTGAGGTCCCGTTGGCAGTTAAATTGTGTGATGAGGAAGAAGTTTGGAGGAATGAAATTGTGCAATTTGGACAGCGTATAGGGGTGTCATTTGAAGGCAGGGAAGATATGGTCCTGAACTTTCTTAAGAAATTGAGAAGGAATGCTATCTTACAGCAATCAGCTAAGAGGAAAGGTACGGGTGGTGGAATGAAGATTGGAAAAAGAGAAGCAAGTTTTGTCAGTAACAATGAAGTCCTGGACAGTTTGAGAGGGAAGAAGACCAAGGATAAAGGGAAACAGGTTGTTACACTATGAATTTGATCTCATGGAACATCAGGGGCCTCAATGGGGACTTCAAGAGGAGAGCTGTAAAAGATTTGGTGTTTTCTCAGCATCTGGACTGCATCTGTTTACAGGAAACCAAGATGGCCAATATTGATAAATCTGTCTTAAGTAGAATATGTGGGTCCAAGTTAAATGAGGTGGCAGTTTTTTCTGCAGACGGAAGTAAAGGAGGGCAATTAGTGATTTGGGATGGAAACAGGTTCGAGGGTAATGTCTGTGATTTAGGCAAATTCAGCATTTCGGTTGCCTTTAAACATAAGAATATAATTTCTAATAATGACTGTTGGGTTATTACTTCTGTGTATGGACCCCACACCGATCAACAGAGGGAGGAATTGGTACAAGAACTATACAGGTTGCATAGTCTTTTCCCGAAAACTTGGTGTATATTGGGAGATTTTAATTGTGTGAGGTTTCCATGGGAAAGGACTGGTAGACAGAGATGGAGCAACAGCATGGATAATTTTAATCAGTGGATCAGAGATGTTCAATTAATAGAGGTGGATGATCCAAACAGAAATTATACCTGGTCCAATTTACAGCAGGATAGC
This sequence comes from Zantedeschia hybrid cultivar, assembly GCA_030544215.1. Classification (NCBI taxonomy): domain Eukaryota; kingdom Viridiplantae; phylum Streptophyta; class Magnoliopsida; order Alismatales; family Araceae; genus Zantedeschia; species Zantedeschia hybrid cultivar. The sequence goes on along the minus strand of JARZZO010000014.1, from coordinate 1,277,840 downwards.
ATCCAGTCCAAGATTGACAGAGTTTTGATCTCTCCAGATTGGTTCAAAAAATTTCCCCTGTCACATGTGAAAGGGTTGTCCAGGTCTGTCTCTGATCATATACCTTTGCTCATTATGATGGAGGATAAGAGGAGGAGTTCCAGAATTTTCAGAAATGAACTAAAATGGCAAAGGGAAGTTGGATTCAAGGAAATGGTTGGTAATTGGTGGCAGCAAGCACCGAAGGCAAATTCTGCAGTGCTTAATTTCATGGGCAAGCTGAAATGGATAAGGAAATGCTTGAGACAATGGTCTAACCAGAATTTTGGTAAGGAAAAGGAAAAAAGGCAGAAATTGATGGGCAGCATTGAGGAGTTGGAATTGAAAAGTGAGGTTGCCGATCTCTCCAATAAAGAGCTCCACTCTTTGAAGGAGTTCCGGAAGAATTACAATGAAGAACTTTTGAAAGAAGAAATTGGTTGGAAACAAAGAGCTAAGGAGCATTGGCTAAAGGAAGGTGATAAAAACTCTTCTTTCTTCCATGCCATGGCTAGTGCTAAAAGAAGATTCCTGTCTATTGATCATGTCAAAGAAGAAGATAGTGTCATTGAAGATCCCGATGAGATCAAAAACAGATTTGTGGATTTCTTCAGAAATCTTTTCTCAGAAGATTTTCTGACGAGACCCCACATACAAGATGGATTACTTCCCAAGCTAGTTGATTCAGAAGCTGTTAAGTTGAGTGAGCCCTTTGTGGAGGAGGAAGTTAGAATGGCTGTTTTCAGTATGGATCCTAATAAAGCTCCGGGTCCCGACGGATTTTCTCTGGGGTTCTATCAATTCTTTTGGGATGTTATTAAAGATGATTTGATTAACCTTGTGCAAGAGTTTTATGACAGGCCGGAAAGGATTCGAGCGGTTAATGCTACATATGTTGTTCTTATTCCTAAGTCAGAAGGAGCGGAAAGAGTGACAGATTTTCGGCCCATTAGCTTACTCAATGGATGCTATAAGGTTATTGCCAAGATCCTAGCAACCCGATTTAAGAAGGTGATACATAAACTTGTGGGCATTAATCAATCAGCATTTATGCAAGGCAGATTTATACTGGATAACTTTATGACAGCTTATGAGGTTATACATCATTACAAAATCAGAAATAAGCAAGGAGTGTTGTTAAAGTTTGATTTTGAGAAGGCTTATGATAGAATCAATTGGAATTGTCTCAAAAAAACAATGATCCTCATGGGTTTCAATGAAAGATGGGTTAGATGGATAATGAGCTGTATTTCATCCTCTAAGTTTTCTGTGTTGATCAATAGAGAACCGTGTGGATATTTCAGCAGTTCAAGAGGCCTTAGGCAGGGAGATCCATTGTCCCCGTTTCTGTTTTTGCTTATTGGACAGATTTTTAGTTCTCTATGGGATAATGCTGTTCAACTTGGCCTTATTGAGGGATTCAGAATAGGCAGGAGCAACATTCACCTATCTCATCTTCAGTTTGCAGATGATATGCTATTGTTTTCTTCAGGAAGCAAGGAGGATATTCAGAATATCAAAAGTTTGCTTATTTTGATAGAACTTATCACAGGACTGAGGATCAACTATGAGAAATCAGAAATAGTGGGTTTGAATGTGCCGCAGCCTTGTCTTTTGGAGATTGCAAATTCCTTAAAGTGCAGAGTTAATATGTTCCCTATTAAATATTTGGGTCTGCCCTTATCAGATGGAAACTTAAGGGTGAGAGATTGGGATGGTTTAATTAAGAAATTTGAGAGTAGATTGGAAGGGTGGAAAGGCAACTTTCTTTCAGGAGGAGGGAAAATGATACTGTCAAAATCGGTTCTTTCGTCCTTGGCAATTTACCATGCTTCTATATTTAAGATACCTCGAGCAGTTGAAAAAATCATTGAAGCAATTCGAAGTTCCTTTTTTTGGTCAGGAGGGAAAAGGGAAAAGAGAGGTATTCACTTGATCAAATGGAGCAATGTTTGCAAAAGTAAGGAGCAAGGAGGAATTGGCCTCTGCAGTGTGGCTACTTTCAACAAAGCAATGCTAGCTAAATGGTTGTGGAGAAAGGGAGAACATCCGAATGCACTTTGGGCTGTGATTGTGAAGGATCTTTATTTTCAAGGTGAGAACAAATAGAATTTTTATCCTTCAACCAGCTACAATATGTCTTCAATCTGGAAGAATATTGTTAGATGTGCTGATTTCATGGATATTTCGAGTACTATTCAGGTGGGAAATGGGAGGGATACACAGTTTTGGAGAGATAAATGGTGTTCCAATATGGTCCTTTCCAAGCTTTTCAGCAATATATTCAATATAACCCTTCACCAAGAAGCTACAGTCGAGGAAGTGTTATGCAATATAGAAGCAGGGCAGATCAGCTTGCTTTTGAGAAGGAACCCCACGGATGAGGAAGCAGAAGAACTAGTATTGCTAATCAACACCATCAGTGAAGTCAGAATTTTTGGCAAGGTGCAAGACAAAAGAATTTGGAGATGGACTAACAATGGACAGTTCTCGGTCAATTCCATGGCTCAAATGTTGAATGATGGTGGAATTAGGGTGTGGTGGAAAGAGTTAGTTTGGTCTAATCACCTTCCTAATAAGATCAAAATTTTCCTGTGGAAGCTTGCTTGGTGCAGAATTCTTACGGGAAAGAGGGCTAAGAAACTACACATCTCTGGGAGTTTCTCGTGTGTTTTTTGTGCTCTTTTTGAGGAGGATCAAATGCATTTATTCTGTGGTTGTGGTATTATTATCATACAGTGGAAGATTATGTGTAGATTATTTGGAATCAATTGGGTAGAACAATCTTCTGTATTAGATCTCCTACAATGGTGGAACATTAATTGTCCATACAAAGATCTCAAACAATTGTGGTTCTTGATTTGCCCGGCCCTTCTGTGGGCCATCTGGTGTGAAAGAAACAGAAGGAAATTCAGTGATCAATATAGAAGCTCTAATGAACTGCTGAGGAGTACTTTTAGATGGGTGGAAGAATGGGGACGGGCTGCTGGTATCCTCAAGGAGGGGAGTTCTGATTTTTTTGAAAAGGCCAGGAAGTGGAAGGATATGATCTCCGGATAGGCAGCTCTTAGTGTGGTTTTGTTTTATTGGCTTGATAAAACATCATTGTAAATTTCAGCATTTCATAGGTAGTTGGGGTTCAGGTCGGGGATTGTCCGATCCTGAAGGTGATGGCCCTTGGGCTACTCATTCTCCTTGTAATCTTCCTTTTTTATTCTATGAAATTGTGACTTAATGTCACCTTCAAAAAAAAAAAATGAGCGGAGAGGCAGTAGCATCGCCTATTTCGCCTATTTCTGCATAATAAAGTTCACCATGCCTGCGGTTGGATGGTATCCGATGTGAACACCCGATGCGATGGAGACATGATTTCGAGGACAGTAACTGACACTGTCAGGAAGGTGGAAGGATCCTGCATTTCTACAAGAAGAGAAGGCATTCTCCAAATCGCACATCTCAGCACTTAATTCAAGAAATGTGATGCTGCTGGCATTCTGATTGAAATATACAAAACCCAAAATGGTCCTTTGTGCAGTGGCATGAGCAAAACTTTAGAGATTGTTCTTTCTTCATTTTTCTTTTTCTTTTCTTTAACAGCTGGTGTCACTCTATTTATTGGTTCATAATTCATCCAAAGTTTGCATGCATTTTTTTTTTCTTGTGGGAAAATGTTAAAATGATGGGAAAACTTCCCTACTTTCTTTATCTGGAAAAGCATGGATGGATCTGACAGCTTTATCTTTTAAACTAAACAACAACTCTTCAGCTCCAATCTGTCTCCCACTTAACCAGGTTCAAGGCTTCTCCTCCGGTTTCTTCCTCCTGGGAGGGGGTGCTTCTCTTGAAGTGAACCCCCCTCCCCCTCCCTCTCTGGGAGGAACCGACTCCCATCCAGGAGGTTATTCTCTGTCTTTTGACAGAGTTTAACTTCCTTCACCTTCAGTTGTTTGTCTGGTTTTATTTCATCTTCGACCTAGTTTATATTCAAAGCCTTCTCAACCCCAACATTACTTGCACATTCCGGCTCTTCTTACCTCTATGAACTTGATTACCTTTCCTCGCCCCATGTTGTCTTTCTCCGGTTCAATTTGTCTTCACCGTTCGGTAGCCTTCACGGCATCTCTGTCATATCTTGTGGAAGCTATAGCCCGTTCTATTTATTATTTAGAACAGTCCATCTGAGTTCTTTGTCGGTTACTTGCACGCTTTCTACATGCCCCGAGTAGTGGGCTTGATCTCCGAGACCAGCACCTGTTTGTTCAAGCTGCCAGAAGTTGTTTGCAGCCATTTGAAGTTTGAGGGATCAACATGTTCTGTTATGAAGCAGAAGAACCCCTCTTCAATCGTTCCATCTGACAGGTTCATCTCCGGATTACTGGAAGGCTCCAATCTCTACAGTTCTAGTTTTATTTCACTTTCTTATGTGAGCAGAAGTCTTGGGCTTTAGTGGGATGTACCAAAGAGGTATGGTTTCTGTACGGTTCTTACATGGGGGGCATGTCTGTGCTTGTTGGGTGCCGTGTAAAGGATGCTCTTTGTACTGTACGTGAGAGTGTCTCCAACCTGTCAAACACCCGTCGAAATTTCCTTTTCGATTGGGTAAGAAAAACGAGGAAGCTTGCGGTCGGGTCTCTTTCTCTTAAGGCTGGATGAGTACTCTCTGGGCAACTTTTCTGGACGATAGTACAAGCTGTTGACAATCCTGGGGAAGCTGCGAGGTGAGCTACTGTGCTGCCAGACCTGTGTTCACAAGAGACTTGCTTCCTTAAGCCAGTTAATATCTTCTTGATGTCTCAGTGAAGAACAAATGGCATTTATAGCATTTTTTGAGAGAGTAATATTTGCTGCACAAAAAATTGATCCAAATAAATAAGTGGCATAATTTTTTCTATGGGTGGGTCAGACAAACATTAAATGCAGTGCAAAATTTTGAACATGACAAATACATGAGCATGATAAATATTTTGTAGACACGACAAATATTATTTGTCATGTCTAAACAATATTTATCATGTTCATAAATCTGTACACAATATTTAAGGATGACAAATATTTTTAGACATGATAAATATTATTTGTCACGTCTATAAAATATTTGTCACATCTAAAAATCTGTATATAAATATGTAGAGATGATAAATATTTTTCATGTATAACAAATAATTTGTAGACATGATAAATAGTATTTGTCATGTTTATAAAACATTTATCATTTTTACCTATATTTGTCTTGTTCAAAACTCTGCACTGCATTTAATATTTGTCCGACTTATAGAAAAAGATATCAAATTTGTATGCCACTTATTCACGTGGGTCAATAACATCTTGCATTGCAAGATGACTCGAGTTACTGTACTGATCTTCATTAAAATAAGTATTACTCATTTTGAGGAGTAAGCTGCACTGTGCACTCAGGTGGCACGACTGTGTGATCTCTCTCTCTCTCTCTCTCTCTCTCTCTTTTTCTTCTTGATTTATTTCTGACCAGTTCCTAACTTCTGAGCTCGGTATTTTTTCTTGAAAAAAATATTCATCATTGCGCTATCGTCCAATCATCATGATCGGACAGGATAGGTATGGTACAATGTGGATTGCGCCACATTCTGGCAGTACAGCAAACATTATTCTTTTGTGAATGCTATTCAAGTCTTTGTGCCAGCACCCTATCTTTCTTGCTAAGCCTATGTATCTATGTCCACTACTTTACGTGGATTGCACCGGATCTGGCGACGCAGCAAGTATTAGTCTTGTGAATCCCATTCAAGTCCGACGTGCTGGTAGCCTATCTTTCTTGCTAAGCCTATATCTACATTGACTACTTTTATTTCTACATGGTCCACAATATCACAATAAATGTTTTTCTGCAACTCTGAGTAACACTTGTTGTACCGGCTCTATTGTTGCTCAGTGGGTTAAAAAAATATATATATTTTGAATTTTCTTAGGTGGGCCCCGAGGTGCCCTACACGGACCGAGTTATGATCGGACGACCCAAAGAAAATTCAAAAATTAAAGATATTTTTTTTTATTATTCATTGGAGTTTGTTTTTTAATTTTTCAGATCTTTTTGGGTCGTGTGTGATAGGAGATCCGCTTGTATAGAAGTGTAGAACACCTCGGGCACACCTAAATTTTTTTTTAACCTACTTCACGGATCTTCAAAGCAGCACTGGATTAATGCAGCAAGTGTTGCTCAACTCTAATAGCGTATCTCGTTAAATGAGCCCAGCTCTCATTTTTCTATCTTAAAAAAAAAATAAATAATAAAAATATTAAGATACCCTCATCTATGTTGGTTTCGACGTTTTGAAATTTAATTTTTACTATTAGATCGAAAAGTTTAATCATGATCATTCAATCAAATGCGTAATTATTAGGGGATCAAAATTAAAACTTTAAGAGATAGGATCAACCTTAAGAGTTAATGTAACATTTTTTTTATTTTTTGACTATTTTTTAGTCTTTTTAGACGTTAATTTTTATACCTACTTGATCGGACGGTTAAGATTGATCATCAATATTGGACGGTAAAAATTTAAAGTTCTGGAGATGAGAACAATCTAAAAGGATTTATTTGAATATTTAAAAATTATTGATGAATTTTATTATTTTCTTAAATATAAAGAGAATATAATTTTAAAGGAGACTTGTCTAAGTTAGATGAACACCGGGGCTCATTTGATCTATTTCTATATACATGGGCATGCTATAATGTGTCCTGGAGCTTATATATATGAGTATGGGATTCATCCAACTTAGATGAGTCCCCCTCGAAACTCTAACCTCAAAACTCTCACTTATCTATCTTAAAAAATAAATAAAAAAATATTAGAATATTTAAAATATTCAAATATCCACATTTACGTTAGTTTCGACACTTCAAGATTTAATGTTCACAGTAGGATCAAAAAATTTAATTGTTGCCGTCCAATCAAATGCGTCATTATTTAAGGATGAAAATTAAAATATGAGGAGATGGGATCAACCATAAGGGTTAACCTGATAAATTTTTTATTTTTAATTATTTTTTAACATTTTAAACTTTGATTTTTTTATACATATCTAATAGGACGGTTAAAAATTGATCATCAAGATTGGACAGTGAAAATTAAAGCTTTAGAAATAGGAATAACTCTAAAGAGTCTATTTGAATATTTAAAAGTTATTGATGAATTTTATTATTTTCTAAACATGAAGAGAAGATGATTTCGAAGGGGGTTCATCTAAGCTAGATGAGTCCAGGGGCTCATTTGATCTGTTCCCTATAAGAGTGTTACAGTGTGAATCACTACAATGCACATGCACTCGAGGCTTGTTTGCTGTACTGGATTGACTCGTGCTAACTCGGGGGACTCGTACCATATCAGGGCAAACCCAAGTAGGTGCAGCTCGATCAAATCTGTGTGATTTGGAAGATCTTTTCCATGTGACTCGGTCGAGTTTGTGCAAATCGACCCGACTCGTATTGGATCATGAAAAATTTGAGTCAATCTAACTCTTTGAGTTGGCGAACCCTGACTTGAGGCCGTCTGATGATTTTTTTTTATTGTTCATTGGAACTCGCTTTTGATTTTTTAGATTTTTTGGGATCATTCAATCAGAGATTAGATTGTACGAACATGTAGATCATATTGGAAGCTACCAAAAAAATTCAAAAAATAGTTTTTTTAACCCCTCTTAAGATTATTTCCATCTTTCAGAACCTTATTATGACCATCCGATTGTGGTTCCATCTTATAACTCGATCTTAGTTGTCCACCGGGCACATATAAATTTTAATTTTTAAAAATTATAAAAAAAGTAAAAAAAAAAACTGTCAGATTAATCCCTAAGCTTCTTTCCATCTTATGGGATTTTAATATTTATCATCAATTTACAAATGTAAAATCGGATGACTTACCTTGAAAGTAGCACGATCTAACGGTAAAATTTAAGTGAAAAGGGATGAAATTTATTTTTGAGCTAAGTTGAATATTTAAAAATTTATCATGATTTTTTTAACAGTAAGTGTGGTTTATCTACACATACTATAGCATTTGCATCATAGTACTCCTCTCTCTCTATATGTATAGATCTATACATAGGGCGGATATAGTACGCTTTAGGGCCCCACCTCAAAATCCTTCATCTTGACTTTAAAAAAAAAAATTAAAAAATTAAAATTAAAATATTCAAATGCATCTAGGTTGTTTCTCACTTTTTTGGATTTAATTTTCACCATCATAACCGTCCGATCAAATACGTCGTTGTTTGGGAGATCAAAACTAAAATCCTATGGCTCACTTTGTTTGCATAATAACCTAAACCAGAATAAGGTTCTGGGGATTTCTTAATCCAGAATAAGAGGTATTTTGATTTGGTAAATTGTTGGTATTCCACCCATAATAAGTAGAATTGCACTGTGCTATTCCAAGTGATTTAGTAAGAATAAGTAGAATAAAGAAGAGAATAAAGAGTGGAATAAAGAGTTCAAAATACCTATGTTATTCCGCTTAACTCCTGGTATAACCCATAGCACCTTGGGTTAAGCACTCCCCTCTACCAAAGTGGGTTAAAAAGTTTTAGGAGAATAAAACATCCTATTCATGACTTATTCCACAAACAAAGTGAGGCTATGGGATGGGATCAATCCCAAGGGCTAATCTAACAAATTTTTTATTTTCTAACTATTGTTCAATATTTTTAGATGTTGATTTTTTATGCGTATCTGATCGGACTGCTCCGGTTGATCATCAAGATCAAACGGTGAAAATTAAAGCTCCGGAGATATGGATCAATCCTAAGAGGTTTATTTGAATATCTGAAATTTTATATTTTTTTTAACATGAAGGGTGGATTTTCGGGTGGGGGCGTGTTAGGGTGGATATAATGCGTCTCGTGGTGCATCTATCTTAAATGTGTCCGACCTAAAATCCTTCTTCCCGATTTCAAAAAATAAAAAATAATTAAAATTTTTAAAATATTCAAATATCCCTTTTTAGGTTGTTTCCCTCTCTTTTGGAATTAATTTTTCTTGTCCGATTAACGAAATAAACTGTACCCGTCTAATAAAGTTGTCATTCTCTGAAGTTCAAAACAAAAATCCCAAGAGATAGGTCAATCTTAGGATTAACTGATAAATTTTTTATTTTTTGATTATTTTTTTAATGTTTTAAACAGTGATTTTTTGTACCTATCCGATGGGACGGCTCCGATCAATTTTTAAGATTAGACGGTAAAAATTAAAATCCAAAAAATAAGATTAACCTCAAAGGTCTTATTTGAATATTTAAAATTTTATAAAGATCTTTGTTTTTTTCAATATGGGGATGGTAGATTTTCGGGTGGAACTTAGATTCTCTCCGGAATGTGTTGAATAAGGTCTCGATAGTTAAATACATTTTGGCCGTACCTAAATTATAGACGCTTGGATCTGAATCCAATGGTTAAAAAAAAAAGGAAAAAGACGGAGATACCACGGGGAGGCGGAGCGGTTTCTCACCCTTCCACATGCAAGAGGCAGATCAGGTTCATCAACGATTTATAAATTTTGTTGGATATTCTTATTTATCATCAATTATTTTTAGTGAATTTTAGACTGCGAAGGCACTGAAATATGTAGCTATGGTCTAAACATACCAACTACTTCCCTAGTATCGAGAACTACTATATATGTCTATTAAGTGGGGAAGACATTATTATTTTATGAGTTTACCTGCTGCACCGCTTCCAATTCGGTACAGGCAGCACTGTAAGCAGGTAACCGTCCAATCTCATTACAACAGCAAGTTTAATATTTTATTTCAGTCTAAGTCCATTGTTCCCGATACATCCATACAATTTGATTCTCCAATATATAATACTTAGAGCAATATTGATAGGTGTTGTATGCAGGGACATTACAATGGATAAACTAAAAAAAATTGTTCTTATTTTTTAGGTCGGTCTCAAAGTATCTTAACTGTTTGTACAGTATATTGTCCGATCGGACGACCAAAAAAAAAATTTAAAAATAAAAAATCGAATCTAATGAGCCGTAAAAAATAACTTAAAAAATAAAAAATAAAAAACAAATTCAATGAGACATTTTTTTACTGTTCATTGGGTTCTTTTTTTTTAAAAAAAAAAAAATTAGATCGTCCAATCAAATAATGCACTGCACAAACAGTTAGGACACTCTCTAGAGTAGACCTAATTTTTTTTTTTTTTTTGCATTGATGTAAGTATTGCTCTTCCCCAATAGGAGACCAAGTTGTACCGATGTGTAAAACAGGGTGAGACCGACCTTTTTTCTGTTTGTGTTCCTAGGGTGCGGCAAGTGTAACTCTTATATATGCAGAGATTCTTGGCTACTTGGTTGCATCAGCACTTCTTGATATCCCGGATGAACACGCTATCTAGGCGAAAAGTGATTCGTTTAGCATGTTTACAACTCGACTACAAAATCAGGGTTGGCTTATTTTAACCAATAAATAACTATATACCCAAGTTAAGATGAGATCGCTTTTTGCCTAAATAAATAGTATTATACTTTTGTAAATGTGATAAACAGCATGACTATAGTTAAAAAAACAATAAGCAAGGTCAATGCGTAGGCTTTGCTGAACCTTAAGATTTCCTTGATTGGATGTGGAAAGTGGTGGGACCAGCAAGGTTTTGATTGCATTTTGAGAATGTAAAATTTAGTTTAATAAGTCTCGGGTAAATATAACCCCTGAGGATCCAATGTCGAAAAAAGTCCAAAAGCTGGACCGATGCAGAATATTATCTTGTAGTCTCAACATATACGACGTGACACATGTACAGGTCATTTCTATGAATACTTCTCTTACTTTAATAGTACAATGAGTTCTAATTATTTTAGATTACCTATTTTAAATTAAGGAGTATCTCACTTTAATAGCGGAGTAGAACCCAAAACAGAATACCAAATTCATAATGTAAGGTGGAATTATTTATTTACCTCATTTCGAGAATAAATAATTCTGATGCGGAATAATTAACTTCTGTAATCAAAGTAAAATTAACCTTATTCTGAAAATAAAGAACCTTATTCTTCCCTAATCTTGTAAATCTGTAGTCCTCATCTCTGCACCACGCTACTACTATAGCCAAATATGATGTAACAGCTAAATACGTTCTGAAGAAATACACTGTAGAAAGATTATGCGGCCACAACAATGTCCATTTTCAAGCAATCAGAAAATGGAAATTACTGGCACAGATGGACTGAGCAACTTCCTCTATTTTCTTCAAAGAAGACATAATTCTTAATGAACTTGATAGTTACTAATCTCTGTCACTGTCTTCGGTCACAATTGTTCTTAGCCAACGAGACAAACTTATCAAAAATGGTGTGTACGCAAAATAGCAAGTGACTGTCCATGTGATCAGCCCCTGAAACGCATGCAGAACAAGCTCTTAAGCCTAGGTTTTATGTTAGCAATCTTTCTTAATGACTGTAGCAAATGTCTATGTTGAATCAACTGTATACCTCGCCAAAGATCTGAATGTTTGCATTCGGATAAGACCAGAGGTGAAACAACCTGAGTATCAAATACAAAAGACAAAACTAAATTAAGGGGCATATAAGGGTGAAACGAACAAACAAACAAACGCCTAGGTTAGCAGGCAGAGTTAGGTAGGTCAATATGTATCATCTAAATAAAAGAATGGCTTACTTCATCAATGGGATCTCAGCCAGGGGGCCACAGATGCCAACAATGGAAGCCAGGGTGAATCCCAGCCATGTGCCATCCAGGAAGAACCATATAAGCTCTGCCAGTGCAAAGAGTATGTAGGCCTCAACGTTGTCAGGCACACCAGATTTGTACAATTCAGCACTCAATTCTAGGAAAGCTGCCAGTATGCTGAAAGAAAAGAAACAAGCCAGAACAAGAATTCAACATTCCAACAGCTGGTGACCATGGACAAAATGAACAAGTTCTTTACAAATATATATATATATATATATATAAAAGTAAAATATAACAGTGCATGCAGGACGCTCACATCAACGACGCAGCTGTTCTCTGCAGGCTCCCCCTTGGGGCACTGGATCTGGGAGAGGCCCTCTCGTCCAAGAAGCCCTGCAGGAGCCCCACGGTGCAGTAGAAGGTACCCAGCAAGAAAGGCACCTAACCACACACTTCCGCATAAATCACAAGGCAGAAGTAGCTAGAACACACACGCACACACAGATGCCGATTGGATTGCCCAGTAGTACCGTGATGTTGGTGTGGAGAGGGCCCACGTCGATGGCGCCGTTCTGGTAGTGGAGGAGGGCGACGCTGGAGTGGATGCCGTCGAGGAGAGGACCCAAGAGGAAGCCCGTGCCGAATAGAGGGAGGGCGATGGAGGGCCAGCGGTGCCTGAGGAGGCTCCTCTTGCTGCTCTCCTGCTGCCTCGGGCCGCTGCAGAGGGGAGTGGGGAGAAGGCGGCGCGGGCGCAGCGAAGGGATCTTTCTCCGGATGGGGGAGGTGGGAGGGAAGGCGAGGATGGAGGGCAGAGCTGCCACCGCTACTCTCTGCGCTTCCATCGTCTCCCCTTCCCCTAGCCCGGTCTGTACTTATCTCGTTATATTACTGCTGAGGAGTAAGTGACACTTGTTGTTTGCTGTAGAGACCTTCGGTACTGTATATAGGTCAATATGTTAGATTTAAAAAAAAATATTTTTTTATTTTTTTTAGGTGAGTTCTGAAATGTCCTACACATTCCTACAGACTATCTTCGATTGAATGACCTAAAAAATCTGAAAAATAAAAAATTGAATCCCAATTAACAGTAAACATGTCTTTAATAGACCAACTTCAATAATAATTTTTTATTTTTAAAATTTTTTAAATCATTCAATCGAAGATTGACATGTATCAACATGTAAGACACCTCGAGACTACCTTAAAAAAGATATTGCACTGAGGTTCAGTGTAGCAATAGAGTCAGTACAACAAATGTTACTCCTAAGATGAGACCTGTTGTGACGGTGTGTAGACAAAGGTTAACATATAACAAACTTAAAAATGAAGATCTTTTAACTGGACTGGGTATGACATAAAATTGATGTCATACCCAATCCATTTAAAATTGATAGGATAAGGTTTTTAAAAGAATATTCCGGCTATACAATTGTAACAGTGAGCATTGAATAACTAACAAGATTTTTTGAAATGGAATTTACAGATAGCTCTTTCTTACAACCGCTTTAAAACTTAAAAAAAAAAAAACGTTTTTCCTCAGAAAAAATAAATTACTTTTCAGCATTTGCTATTGAATTTACATTTAACAGAACATTTTGAACTATGTTCATCAATAGCTCCTTAGCCATTAAGGAAAAATACTTTGATTTCTTTGAATTCCAAACCTTTAGACAAGGACTTCAGCTACATCTTTTAACCAAAAACTGTGATCTTGATTATATGATGATAATGATATATATAAACAAATACAAACATTGCATTGCTGATGACTAAAACGCTAGGTTATTGTAATTTACATTGAGGAGAGGTCAAACCCATTCTCACATCTGCCGTTTAACCAGCTCTCAGAATAAAATACGGAGATGTCATGTAAATGCTACACTTGTCATCAGCTTACAAGTAATAATCCACTAGGGGCTGGAGAAGTAAAATGTAGATTTCATTGGAAAGCTACTCTCTGTCAGCTGTTTATACCACGAGAGGCTGAAGAGGCATGTCATCAGCATCCGGCTGGTGTTCTTCATGCTTCTTCCTTGAGAAGGGCGCCACTACAAACCTCAGAAAACGGCTCAATGGGTCCTGCAAACCGTCCACCTCATAATGCCCAAACCGCCAATCTCTTTGAACATAAGGTCGCCAAATAGGCTTATCAAGTCCACCTGAAAAATGAAAAATGATAAATAAAAGCCCTTTGATCAGATGGCAGCTTTGGGGCATTGCAGCAAGTAGGACTGTCAACGGTTCGGATCTGGGTAGACCCATGCCCAAAGTGAATAGACCTGGACCCGGTTCAGACCCAATAAAGGTAATGGGTAAATGGGTCGGGTCTTGGACCTGCTTTTTATTTATTTGATGTTGAAAGATAAAGGGGCCTGATATAGAATTTATTTATCTTAAATCTTTATGTGCCAGATAATTTGGTTGGATTTTAGGTCTAAATTCTAAGAAATTAGCTCACAAATTTTTGCAATGTATGACAATAGAAAGTTTAATGGGTAAACGGGTATACCCAGACCCATAACTAACGGGTCCAAACGGGTCTGTTAACGGGCCTGGGCCCATTTTGACAGCCCTAGCAGCAAGTCTTTCTCATGTAAACAAGAGCATGCATGCATGCATGCATGACCTTTGCATGCAGAACCAGCACAAAACTGATATTCTTATCCCATTATATACTTTTGACAGACTAAATCTTCACCTTCCAAGGAAGAACAGAGTTTTCCAGCGTAGAGATCTAAAAGCAATGGCATGTCGCTGCATAATCAAGGTTTTGGCATTGTTTGAATCAACGAAATAGATGGCTATTTTGTATGCAGATACTACTGTTTGATAAGGACCTGATGTTTGACAATAAACCGATAATTGAAACATGGATAATGAGTGCAAACCATGGGAAAAGGAAAAGAAATGGAGCTCGAATCCACATTTCAAATGGTCACAAAAAGATGCACAAACAAATTATGTTTCATCCACAATCCAATAGGCAAAAGAACCATACTTCAATGATTGCCCTGGTATAAAAGATAAGAGTAATGCTTGCTGCAATGCCTTGGGCATTGCAATCCACTGCCGTCCGATCCAATGGATCGGACGGCTACCCAGTGCCCGGCTGGGCAGCAAATGGGTCGGTTTTTTTTTTTTTTCTTTGTTTTCTTTCCGGATCTTTAAATTTTTTTTGGAACGTCCAATCAAAAATCCGACAGTACAGTCAACAAGCTCGGATCGGCCTTGATCCGACTATATATTTTTTGAAAAAAAATTAAAAAAATTACATGCAAACCGAGGTGTATACCAAAAACTTTTTGTCTAAAAAAAATAATACAGCCGGTCGGGGCCGACCCGAACTTGTTGACTGTACTGTCGGATTTTTGATCAGACGTCCCAATTTTTTTTTAAAAAATCCTAAAAAAAAGAGGAAAACCGGCCCATTCATCTGATCCACTGGATCGGACAGCAATGCCCTGGGCATTGCAGCAAGCATTACTCAAAAGATAATAGGGTGTAGCTGGCGATTTGTGCATTACATCTGTGTGTGTGCGCGTGCGGGTGCGCACGGGGGTGTGTGTGGCACACGCACGCGCACGCACGCGTTCTTTCTCTTGTTCTACAATATTCTTTAGTCTTCTTCCTTGCATCCCATCCTTCTCTTTGATTGGAGGTTAGGGTTATCCCTAACCCAGTTCAGTGGGATAACTTTTATCCCGGGATTGACATGAAATCAGTTTGATAGTAGGTGGGTTAACCTGCTAGGATAAGCTGGCTTATTTAAGACCAGTGCACTTCGATAAAGAAAAGGGAAAAATAGGTGAAGTAGGTAAGTAAACTTCCATAAAGTGAGAAGCTGCAAAGTGGGACAGCGCTATCCCAGGGGTCTTGATGGGATAGGGATCCTTGGGTTATTCCCTTCCTACCCAGATTCATCCTGCTCAATCTGGAACAACTTTAACCCACAATCAAATTGCTTTCTGGGTTGACCCAGGGATAATCTCAGGGTAGAAGGGGGATAACCCCCAATCAAAGATGGGCTAGTTAAGGTTTCCACTTGATCTGCAACATAGCTGCTGCCCTCTTCGCTGGCCACAACCTTTGCCTAAGATTGCCTCCCTCTAAACACCACAAGTGGCTTCCCTCATCATGCTTCCACAGCCATGATTCTGAAGACAAACCCCCAATAAGAGTTCCAAATCTCCAAGGAGGGAAGATGAGGTTCCCCCTTAAGAGCTATGAGGATCCCAGCCTGGAACTACTTAGTACACTAGATGCTTCTCCTAAGTCCCATCATGCTGAACCACATGCAGCAACCTCTGAGCAAGGTGTCACATGGAGGAAATCCACACAGACCACTCAAGGACATGGAATTCAAGATCAAATCATGTACCTCGATTAGTAGGCCCGGTTCCGATCGATCTGATCTGACGGAAGGTGGGCTAAATCCAAGATCAGCCTATTAAAAAATCAAAGAAGTTTAAAAAAATGATATCTATATTTATAAAATGAAAATATTATATAAAATAGAAAACTATAATCATAATTTTATAAATATATTTATAACAGTTTTTTTTTGTTGAAAAACAACCTCTTTCTAACCCATGATCCACATCTGCAACCCCCAGTAGGAGGAGGTCCAGAGGAAGGGGAGTAAGCAAGAAGCCGGAACCCAAATGAGATGGTGTTGGTGCCGCTACAAGGACGATAGAGATGCTCAAGCATGACAGTGATAGTGCTTGTGAATGACGGTGGCAGTGCTCGCAGATCAAGAGGGTTTGTAAACAATGTAAGTCACCCCCCCTTTCTTCTAGACTTCTTTCCCCTCTGCCAACAAGCAAGGGAGCAAGCAAACATCAGTGGCCTGATCTGTCCACTTTTAGCCCTAATCCAGAGTGATCCAGTCCGATCCCTGCTCATTTTTTTTCTTTTTTCTTTATAAATTTTCAACCATTTTAGGGCTAGTCGGATCACCACTAGCCAATCCCAATCTGAATCGGGCAAATTCCAATCCGGATTTGCCCATTCTGCATTCCATGTAATTGGGGAGACTTCAATACATAGGCCCCCACTGGCCTCAAAGGCTCTACCAATGCCTGCTGATATCCAATAGCAATGCAGCCATAATGCACAATCTGCTCCCTAACCCTCCCCAAGCTTCCAGGATCCATGCCAGAAAGTCCATGCAAAGCCAACCGCCTGCTGTTTCATCTCCCGAATGATCACCCTCGGAGTTGGATCCACTCCTCTGCACCTCAAAACAAGCTCTGAGGAAAAAGCTGACCTCTATGTTCTTCTTCGGCTCCCCAGCTGCGGGATTAACACCATTGTAAACAAGTGAAAGTGCAGCTTTTTTGACATTGTTGACTCAATTTTCAACACAAAATTACACATCAAATGCCAATCACTTGAAAGTTGAAACCAGATTGATAACCACAGAAAGAAAATAACCTCTGATACCTACCAGCATACATGAATCCATGTTTATCAGCAGCTCGATAAAATGGCCGTTTTCTCTGTTCCTTAGCAGCATGTTGAAGTTCACACCAAGCTCGATTTCTATCCAATTTGGTAACTTTACCTGTTTTGACCACCTGAATACTAGTATTAGCGATATAGCTAACAAAGCAAAGTAAAGTCAACGAATTTTTGGAAGACCTGATACACTGAGCATAAACTACATAGATATTTACCACATAAGATAATCAGTGATGGGGTAAGATCACAATGGTCTGTGTCTTGGTAAATGACAAAATTGCCCCTGAATTTTGTGATCAGGACTAGGACATTGACCAGTGGAAGCTAAGCTACCTCCAAAATACTTACCTTTGTAAACAGATAGTATGAAGGCCGAGGATGACGGGCTAGCCCATTGGCACGATCAACTGCCACAAGTCCAAACTTGGGACCATATCCATCAGCCCATTCCCAGTTATCTGACGTTGTCCAAAACAGATAGCCAAGTATGGGAACACCCTAGAAGAAGTAGTGTTCACACATTATGAATGTATAGCAGTTCTTCCCCTTCACAATCCAAACATAAAAGGTGAAAAAGAAATAGAAGAGTGGGGAAAAATATGTTCAGCTTCAGAAAAAAGATATTCAGCTTTGGATCTAGACCTTGGTAATAGCTGCATATATAGCCAACAAGTGCTCAAGCAGGTATGGTCGACGGATCAAATCAGTTTCATCAGAAATACCATTTTCAGTAATAATGAAGGGTACTTTCAAGTTCTTGTATCTTTCATGAAATTGAAGCAGCATGCGGTATAGACCATCAGGATAAACACCCCTTCCCGATTCACTGTATTCATCGTTATCCACAAGCTTCAAGCCAGGCCCTGAAAACACTTCCTGAAAATCATTAAATAACTTAGATCAATGTATCCGTTTAATAGAGGAGTAATGATGTTAGATCAATGCCTGCATCTGAATGAGGAGTCTTTCTATCTGAATTTTCAAAGCATAATACTAACCTGCCCATAGTAGTTTATTCCCACGAAGTCTAGCTTATCGGAGATACTGTCTATGTATGGAAAAAGAGTAAGTGAATTTGCCAATGCAACAGAAGCAACGTCAAAGAGGCCATATGGGCGTGCAAATGACACATGATGTGCAACCCCAACAATCTGCTTTGATGTGCTGTTAATGGTAGCCAATCAGAATCCTTAGAAATCTCAAGTAGATTTGACAAGAAACAAGAGGAGAGAGTCAACTTCATGTTAGCGTACAACATTCTGCCTGGGAAAATAAAAGCCAAAAGACCTTTGTTCATGAATATAGCCATAGGCCTTTGAATGTGCAACAGCTATCCAGTGCATGGCTTGATTAAAAACTCCAGTAGGTAGAGCAGACATAACAACCTCGAGCATATCAGGATCTCCACCAGGCCATGCACCAGCACAGTATGTAAGCATACAAAAGACATGAGGCTCATTAAAGGTTACCCAGTAGTCCACCAACTCTGACACACGATCAACAACTAGCCTGCATTGCAAAACACTGAAGTCATCCACAGTATTCATCAAATAACATCAAAATCTTATTCTTTTTCTCTGAAACCAACGGCAGATAGAAGACAAAAGAATGTCAGTCTGAAGTCTTCAATCTTCTCTTAGTGGATCTATGAAGGTTATAGATCGTTGGTCATCTAACGCTTATTTTCATCAGGAGAAAAGTATACATTTGATACCAATTGGGCTCCTTTTCTCACTTGCATCTGTATTTTTGATATGCATACCTTCCATGCAAACCTTCTTGAATTGGCTACCTAAAAAGAAGTATAGATGAAATTCCAAATAGTGAAAGAAATATAGATGAAATTCCCAAGGTAAAAAGGATCATATCAGCATTACATCGCCTTGCTTCAGGTGTAGGTACCAAAGTCTAGAAGTTAGTCTATCTACCCGAAATGATAACATTTGATATTCAAGTTTCAGTATACTACAGTGCCACTTTCAGTCAGAAAAAAAGAGAGACATTACTTTGTAAATAAGCCCTGTTTAAAGTCCAAACAGAGGATTGGCCTCGAAAACCCCTAGAAAACGATGACATGATAAAATTTATCTTTTCGTGATAACACTTCATTCATTAGTCTTTCAAGATTTCATACAATTCCAAGAGTAAATTCCTCTTACGTCAACAAGCTAAGTTGAAGTTGTTAGATACGAAGAAATTGCCAATTTCTAGGATGAACCTTTGCAAACTACTAGACCTTTAAAGATTGCAAAAACATTTGCCGTGCCATTTATATAACTTTTATTTTGATACTTGTGCTTAGTAGTTTTTAGTCGTATCTATGCACCATGTACTCACAAAAACATGCAAAAACCATTTTTGACCTTCCACAGTTGTCAAGATGTCCAAGATTATGTTCACCTATAGCTCTGACCATCCGACATTAAGTCACTAGTGAAAATTCCAAAATTCTCACCTTGTAAAATCCATGAAATAGTCAACAGTTTTCTCCATTTTCCATCCACCATATTCACCAGCCCAAGGTGGAAGCGAATGATGGAACAATGTAAGCATCACCTTCATGCCATATGAACGAACTCTTTCTATTATCCATCTATAGCGTTCCAGTGCAGCAAAATTAACCTAAGATAAAACACCCATTATCATGGTTTAGCTTTACAGTAAGAATGGGACATAAGAAAGATATCGAAGAAGTCAATATGCCAAATGCATGGAGGTAAATTTTCAATAGCTGCAGGGTCTAAACATTCTTTGCTGAGTCCTTAGTTTCACTCATCTATTTTGTAAGAAACAAGTGGAAGAATAATGAAAGAAGAAAATGTTCTGGAAGTCTTACAATTTCACGCAGATCATTCACTGGTTCCTTTGGCATGATCCTTGTCCAATCTATCCCCATCCGGAAAACACTGACACCAGTGTCTTTAGCAAGCTTCAGTTCAGTATCAGGATCAGACCAAAATCTCAGCCTCTCCTCTCTGTTAATAAGCAAAAGCAGACGCATTTTGTTAATCTTTAAACAACAGCATGATAGTTATCAAGAACAAACTCCTAAACAGATATTTGCAGCTATGTCTCTCAATATTCATACATCGGGAAAAAGCTTCATGATACGGAAGTTATAACAACATACGGGTGATAAACATTGTGCCATGCTGCAACATTGTGGCTGCATTCAGCATTATCATCCTCTTTGTCCTCACCAATGCCAAACTTATCAAACCCTCTGATCATGGCCTCCATCGCAACCTTAATAGGTTTCCTCGTCTTCATATTAGACTTTTCAGGTTCATCTGTGGGTACAGAGACCTGCTGAGATCCGCCATCACCAGCTGCAGACGCCATCAGTGCATCAGCAGGTCGTGGGTTCTCAGTAGGCTCAATGTCTCCACATGGTTGCTCCACAGCAAACTGGAGCCAAGCGTCATTAAGCCGGTCCTCAACATGAGCCGGTGCAGTCGCTAATCCAAAGAAGAACTTTTCACCATCCTCTGCACCAAAGCATGCTACAAATTCAATACCAGAAAAGCATAATGCTTTGATTTCACACAAACTAATCAGATTCTCCATCCCTTCATCTAATGACGAATATAGAAGTGACTACTCTCCAGCCGGGGGCCTCCAGAAGTTAATCCATAAATAGTTATCAATATCTTAAATTTCCACATAATTATCACGACATTTAAGTTTTGCAACCACTTGAAGCATTACCACACAAGCAGCATATAATGATACAACTAAAATGCATAGAGAAGACAAAGAAACGGGTACGAAAAACTCAAAAAAGAAAGATTAAAGATCCTAAAATCCTCAAATTCCCCAAACATTCTCACCATGAGAACTGAAAAAGCATGTAAATAAGGACCAAGCAATCAAAAATTGTAAGGTCTGCCATAAGCTCCCAGGAAAACAAACAAGTATACAAGTACTCGCGCGAGAAATTATATTTTTGAGGTGAGAGGCGAGGGGTTCCCCGCCAGCAAGTTCACCGCTTACCAGCGGCGGGGACGGCGTTGAAGTCGGCGAGCACGTCGGCGGACTCGTCGATCGGGGAGGGAAAGCGATGGAGGTTGCGCTTGCGGTAGCGGGAGTAGGAGAAGGCGTTGGCGGCAACGGTGATCGTGGCCAGCACGCCGGCGAGCTTCGTGGCGGACACCAGCAGCACCAGCAGCCCCATCTCGGCTATCTTCCTTCCTTCCCTCCCTCTCCCTTCGGCCGGCCAGCTTTACAAACGACGACGCACACACCCACACCCACCACACACACTCTCTCTAACTATCATGATAATATGGGATTTTCGCAATAACCCCCTAATGAACGCCATTTGTGGATAACCTCCTATATGATTCGTTTATATATATAATCTTCTTAACTATAGTGCTATTTACATATAACCCCTCAACTATGTGGGCTTACTTTGAATTTCACTTATATTAAAATATTATTACCTATATAGAACATGTGAAAACTATTAAACAAAAATATTAATAATATCTTCCATTAAAATACATACATCTCACAAGAAAAATCACATAAACACCTATTGATAAGTTAATTGTGTATATTTAACATCAAAAACAGTATTTCTATTTGGAGTAAAAGTACTCTAACTTAGGTAAAATTTAAAACAAATCACATATATACATATAAAAAAAATGATTCAATGAATTCGATCTCACGAAATGAGTAGCGTTGTCTCTGACTGTAGGACTTAACCTCATCATTGAAACATTCATCTATATAAAAAAAACTGCTGCCTTGCTTCCTGTGTTATTGTGGGACCGCTTTTTGGAAAAAGAAAAGAAAAACACCTTAACACTAGTGAGAAAATTTCATTCGGGATTCATAATTAGATTGTGACAAGTTTATTAGATGCTGCTGGGTGATTTCACGTACACCCTCCTCCTTTCTTATCCTAACTTGGAATCAGTTATCATGGAGTTATTGTATTTAATAGTTATTCTTATTAATTCAACATTTTCCGTCACTAAATGCAGGTATACCACGTTTAAAATTATATACCTTTACTATGCTTCAATTTTGCATTTTATAGATATTTTAGTATGCTTCATCTCTACAGTACACGTCTTTTGTTACTTTGTATGTGTACTCTACATGTCGCTCAACATTCACTACTTTACAATACTGCAGGTCTCACACTAATTTTGTAGAGCTTCCGTTTAAGATTTATTGATCCTTGATAACTGCACAAGACAATTCAATTGCTACCTCATGATCTCCATTTTTTGGGAGATCCACGAGTTCAACTCTTATCAGGTATAAGCACTCACGTATAAGGGCATAATTAAGCCGAAAAATTGTGTTAGTTGCGGAAATATCCACGAGGACAGTTGTGAGATTCAAAATTCTCTCACTTGGGACGCACTGTATATACTTGGCCACTAAACCACTTAGCAAAAAAAGAGAGAGAATGTACTTCTATACTTCATCTAACTTAATATTATCTTATATGAACTTGTCTCTAAGCTTGAAAGGTGCCTAATGATCACATCAAACTTCATATGCACTTATCTATTCCATCCAAAGTGTCCTTGTTTTACATGCAACATTCTCTTAAATCTTTTGATTGTCTTAAATAATAGATACCAACTGGCCCAATAAGTGAATAACTTCCCTACAACCATGACCTAATCTGATTTTTCATATTTCTAAAATTACATTTTATATGTAACAACTTGTATTTAGTTAAACATAATCAATTCATATATATTAGAAGTAAATTCATAAGCAATTCATAACTTGTTTTACATGTAGTCGAGGCTCCCGTCGTCATAGATCTCCCACCACTTCTTTATCAGGTTGTCCTCCCCGTTCATGTTCTCCTCCCTCCTTGAGTACCTCCATAGCTTCAACGTCTGCCACAGTCGTAGAGTAGCATCCTATCACTGCCGTGACGACCTCATCTATTCCATCAAAAGGCAGTGGAGATGTACAGTAAAAGCTTACTGTCGCAAAGTAGTGGATGGCCTTGACCTCACTAAGTTGCACCTTCTATGGGTGGTGCCACAACATGACAATAACAAGGTTGTACGCCAGGGGGGTTGGCCAATACACATCTTGAAAGAACATGTTGATGAAGTCCTACTCAGCGAAGGGGGTGGGTAGGTTGGCGTGGAGGGCAGCGAGGAGGCTCTCTCAAGTTCCAGGCTCGGGTTGTGCACAAACATGCGGTGTTGAAATAGGTTGGCAACAGGGGGCCCAACTCTTCCTATGGCCATAGTGTCCCCTCTAGGCATTGATGGCAATACCTGAGCTTATATTGCGAGGTGTGGCTCTAGGTCTCATAAGCAGTCCATGACAACATAGAAGTGGCCATCAGGGAGGTCGAATAGGTGGTTGATGTTCACATATACCTAGATGTCGGTGTCCAAGTGCACAATAATTTCTGTACTCTATGAACTATGCAACAAAAAAAAGATTAGGATTCTTATAGGGAAGAAGATGGAGGTTATTGGTGAGCTCATCACCTACCATATGTAGAGCTTAGAGTAGTAGATGACTTAATAGGCCATGGCGAATCAAGTCTAGTTTTTCAACGGGTGTATCTATTCGATCTCCCAAACGATGCAGTCCTACGAATTGAGGAGGCAAGTGGTGGCGCTCTAGCACATCCAAGAGCACTGCCATCAATAGCGGGTGGGTGGAGCCCACCCATCGTAGCCCCTTGGCTAGCCCCACTGCCCATAGTCCTCTTACCTAGCCAAGAAATTCATGTACACCACTTGTTGCTGCTACCTTTGGTTCTTCCTGACGAAGCCCACTGTGGCCTTGCTAACCTCTGGCGCCATCTCGTCCATAAGAGAATTATTATTAATCCTAATAGCTTCTGAGGATTCTTTTCTTTGATAGGGGAAGGAGACTAGCGACCGCAACCTCCTTAAATAGAAAACGGGGGAGGTGGTTAAGGCGAGGTAAAGTTGTCAAGAGGGGAAACACACTAACTGAATAGAGATCCTTTCAGTACAACTATTGACCAGACTCAGTCAGTGCTGAGAGGATGAAGGAGTTTTTCTTTAAAAAAAAAAACTCATCGGGAATAGAAAAAGTTTCTTATAAGAGAGCTTTTTAAAAAACTCTCCTCTTGTGACAGGACTAGATCCTCTATATCTCTACTAGTATCTGCACTTAAAGTCCATTGGTCCACAAAGGTAGCTCTAGTGTAATAGAAAAGAGGCAGTTTGGGGAAAAAGAAGTAGAGAGAAAGTTTTTCTTATTTCTCTCACTAAACAAAGAAAAACAGGAACACTCTATCCGTCCATTCTTCTCTCATATAAAGAGAGAGAGAGAGAGAGAGAGAGAGAGAGAGACAGCTTCTCCAACCTTGCAAAGACTATGCACCAATCAACTCAATGCAACATAGTAGAGATGTGCAGAAGACGAACAATGCAAAGGGCAACACTCAACACTTACTGTTATTATGAGTGTCGTTGGGAGGGGATGGTGGTAGGGACAATATGAAGACTGATGGTTTGGAGGGGCACTTATTGCTATTGTTGATGTTCTCAGAGAGGGGAAGGCTGCAAACTAGCAGCAAATATGACAGGAAGAATGACGGCGTGAAGAAAGGCTACACTGGCTCGTCCGAAGTTAGAGAAACTATGATGGAAAAGGAAGGGCACGATGGGCCAACGAAAGATTAGAGAAGCTACAGCTAGCTGAGGAGGGCGGGGCAGCTGACGGTGGACAAAAGGGAGGGCTACGATGTTGCTTTCTCTCTAGGTCAAAGAAATAGAACAGACATGCCAAGTGTTCTCGTTTCTCTCTCCTTCTGTAAGAGAAACAAGGGAACTTTCTCTCTACTTTTTTCCCAAACTACCCTTTTGCTGTTACCTCGGAGTTACCTATGTGGAACAGTGAGCTTTGAGTGTACATACTGGTAGAGATATTAGTCTATAGAGGATCTAATCCCTCTTGTTATTGATCGATTGTGGTCAATAGTTGTACTAAAAGGATCTTTGTCCACACTAACCACTCATCACTCCTCACTAAAGAGTGAATGGGCGACATGCAAGTGGACTATCTATGTTGTCCGACGACTATGAGAAAGCGTTCAGAAGCTACTGGAATGGGCGACGGGCTGTAAGTTGGAGGGAAGATGATGGAACCAGAAGCTATGGATTGGCAATGTGGTTTGCCACGGGTTGGGGCAAGGAGATGAGGCAGAGCGATGTGGGATGTTGGTTAGGGGATGATGGCGAGACACGAAGTTGGTTAATCGAAGCCAGAGGTGCATCGAAATAAGGTGAGTGAATGCCGTGAGATTTGGTGTAACGACCCGCCACCCTATAATCGGGGATCCGATTACTAAATGGGTACCGAATCATTAATTTGGGACCAAACCAGGATCTAGTAAGTCTGGGAAATAAATAATAAACTAAGCTAAACATTCACATCGCATTGAATTGAAATAAAAGTGCAGGAATTAAAATTATTACAATGCGACTCGATACAGCAAATAATTACATTCTCCAACAGAAGGAAATAATTAAACATACAGGCCAAAGATAATTAACAACTACATCGGGGCATACCCCGGAACAACCGCTGAAGACACACCACACCCGGCCGCACACGCCGCTCTAAGTCTGCTGGGAGTCCTCACCTGAAAACCGCAGGGGTGAGTCTCAAGACAAGACTCAGTAGGGATCCTTCGATCCCCACTGCCCACGCACACACCCACAAGTGTAAAGTACAGCTAACAGTAAGGTAACAAGTGAAGTGGCAGGTACGATATCTAATTCTCTACGTGAGAACACATGCGGTCGAAATATAATAATTATGCACATTCTAAGCCAACCGTTAGAAAACCCACAACTGCCGTCTCGATAGAACTCGCCGACCGTACAAACAACGGTGGGAAAAACCTCGACCCGCTGAGACCAAGGAGTAGCCCCTCGGATAGCACGCTCGCTACTCCGGCCCAACCAGCTCAGGTGACTACCCCTTCCCTCAGCATGAGTGACTCTCCGAATGTACCACTCCGACACCGGTACTAGCTGACCCCGGGGTTCACCAGGTGACCCTCTCTCACTAGGCGTCACCCCGCCCACGCCCCCACCGGCGCTGTGCTCACGCCCCCACCAGCACAGGGTGATAAATCGCTACAATGTCACTCCAGGTCCACAGTAACACAAAACCACCAAAACTCAGCACTGTACGATCCGGTCACGTGAAAAGTCCGCGATCGTATAACACACATGTGACACCATCCGGTCATGAAGAATCCATCTCCACCGGGCACACTAAAACATGCACTAACCATCGTCTAACAGTATGAACACATTTTACTGGCATGAATTAGTGGAATTCTGTCTTGAATCGCGTCGACCGAGGTCGACGCCATTCAAGCTCCATGTATAGGTTCATATAAATCAGTCTTCAGAATCTGGCCTTAAAAGGCGTCGACGCCAGAGGACGCCGTTTAAAAGGCGTCGACATCCTCAGACGCCATTCAGCACAGAAAACCAGGATTTTTCCGAAATCTTTAAACAGGGGATTTTTGCCTTAAAAGGGCGTCATGGCTACCCGACGCTATTCAAAACGCGTCGACCACCCATGACGTCTTTTAGTCCCATAATCCCAAACTGGCAGACTCTCAGTCAGGCGATTCCTGTCTAAAAGGCGTCGTGATGGCCCGACGCCCTTTGAAAAGGCGTCGTCCATGCACGACGTCTTTCAACCCCAGGAACCAGAGTTGCCATGAGCCCGAGGGCTCCCCTTTTCAACCCAAACAGCCCCAAAATACCCAAAAAACGGAGGAGAAAAAGGGGCACACAATCCATAGGAAATCTCAATCATAGCAAATCCCCCATATCATCAAAAGAACTCCTAAACATGCTCATTCTACCCCCCCAAAACCAAGGATCCACAACATGCATAAACGGGGGAAAACATGGTTTAAACACAAAGCCGTGGGAACCGTCACCCTACCGGACACTCGAACGCCTCCGAGCTTCAAGCCGTCCGCCTGTCTCGCCCCACGCCGCCGCCGGTACCGCCGAGGTCGTCCTAGCCCCACCGTGACGTCGGCCGCCGTCCGGAGAGTAGAACGCCGCAGTGGAAGTGGAGGTGGTAGGGGTAGGAGCCAGGTAGAGGATGGAGTGGAGGGAGAGGCGAAATGGTGTGAGGAAAAGAGGGAGGAGGAGGGGGTCGCCGCCGTCGCCGGAGGAGAAGGAGAGTAGGAGAAAATGAGGGAAAGAAGGAGGGCTCGCGGGGTTAACCAGAAACTGGCTAAAACGCGTCGACATGCACGGACGCCTATCAGGTGACGTGACGGCCGCTCTGACAAGATTCTGAAACGCGTCGTCCTTCACAGACGCCATTCAGACAACTTGTCAGGGCCGTACTCTGACACACCCAGAGTCTCAATCTAAAAGGCGTCGACCCACACGGACGCCGTTCAGACGACCTGACAGGGCCGTACTCTCGCGGTCCAAAGTCAGTCCACGTGGCACCCACGTGGCAGAACCCGAAACGCGTCTGCCACGGTGGACGCCGATTAAAACGCGTCTTGGGGTCCTGACGCGATTCGACTCAGAACCCCCGCCCCTCACCAGGGCCAGAACTACAGGGCCCGACCCGAAAACCGGATCCAAAAGTCTCGGTCCTTACATTTGGTTACCTGGGCAATACGACTGGAGAGACGTTACCATTGGGTCTCTCGGCCTATGTGGAGAATTTTAATTGTCCAGCTTAATTTCTTATGATGTGCTTTATCAGATAATGGCAAGACATTTGACTATTGACATCAGTGATGACACATATGCATGGCGAATTCTATGTTTGTCAACATGGCTGCCTTTTGGTCAAGAAAAAGAAGGAAATTTATCTGAAGGGTCATACTTGTTGCACCGTTTGCATTACACCGCAATCGGACAATTGTTGCAGCATATAACTATTCTTTTGTATTCTTTTTAAAAATCAAAGAGATTGGGGGCAATCTTAAAGACGTCATTTGTATAGTCTGATTTTTAACCGAATGGTTATAAAAGTTACAAAAAAAAAAAAAAAATGTCCGATCTTTACAGACTTCCTAGATTGCCCCTACCCTTTAAGCTCTTAGGAAAAAAGAAAGGTGTGTCATTCTACACTTTTGTGGTGAAATAAGTATACCTCTTATCCAAAAGATGGGGGAGGTATCCAAGCAATGGGAAATCCAAGCGTTTCGTGCGTCTACAGAAACACTTATTATGAGATTTTCTTTCCAAAAAGGAAGCTAAAGATATTTTTCCTCCTTTGGCCATCTCGTCTTAATTGGTGAAGTGAGGAGAGGCGAAGTCCGGAGAAGAATATCATGAATTTCTTTGTTTTAAGAGAAGTGGTGAAACAAAAGAGGCATTTATGACATTAAAAAGGATAATTGTGATTTTTTACTTTAAAAATTATTTGATAATATAATAAATATTTTAAAATATTCTAATTAAATATATTTTACTAAAATTATTCCTGAAGAAATATCAAAAAAATGATTGTGAGATATTTGAAAGAAAAAGGAGGAGATAAAATTAGAAGAATTTTTTTAAAAAAAGAATCCCACTCTCCCCTAAAGGAATATCAGAGTTTCCATGTTATGAGGCCATTTTCTATGATACTCTAAAGCCACATGATTCAAAAGTTCTCACCTCGTACTGTTAAGCCCTTCATTTAGCTACTAAATATATACAGCAAACCATTGTCTAGAAGACAAATTTATGGATGAGATTGTACTCAAAGTCATTCACTTTCTATGAATCAATTGCTTAAGAAGAGCATATGATTTTGGATTCATATATAATTCGCGTACCGTCTGATAGATGATAACGCACTTATAGTATCAATGGTGGTAATGTATGCCTACTTTCTTCATTGAATTAAACTTCTATCACTTGCACATTTATTTCTGTTCCCATTTAAGTTTCACATGGTTCTTTTTGGATAATTTCTCTCAAAGAAGTACTGTAACCTTTGTTTAGGGTATGCACATGTGAATTCCCTAAACATGCAGGTTTGTCTTAATGCTACGATACCATTGTCTCAATACAGTATCAGATTCTGTTGCTGACATGGTTAAAAGATTTGAAGGGAAAATTTCTCGTGCAATATGTGAAGAGGACTGATAAAGGGTACCCAACTGCTTGCATGTTGATGTTGGATTCGCAAAATTGTAGGTTAGGTATGGGGGTTGACATTATACGTGCACAGAGGTAAGATACTCTTCAGACCAACAAACAGCCTAGGGAGAAACAAAATATGCCCTGGAATCGTAAGCCTTACTGTTGGATTATTATGGAAAAACGCATTATCTTTGTAGCATATTCATCTTGTCGTCGATGAAGCGGAAGCCTCCCCTCGTCGATGCAGAGCGGCTACTAGAGTCGCCCGCGATGTCCACGCGCCAGATCCCAAAAGCTCCGAATGATTCTTCCAAGGAAGAGAAGAATAGAAGAGAGGGAGGAGGAGGAGTTCACATACGTTGGTCTTTTCTCTATATGCACTCATATATATAGAGAGAGACTCCTAGAAAGTCCCTACACATTAGGACCCTCTTCCTCCACGTCCTTATCTAACTAGGAATAACTATCCAATGTGGATGTTTATCCTTTTAATCCTCCAATAGGATTAACACTTACCTTTAGGCTTTGTATATCATTGCTCTTTTGATGTAATCCTTTTCTATCCTCGGCACATTCTTACATCAACTTGATTTTCTCATAAAGATTGGTTGGATTGCCATGAATCGATGAAGTTAGGATATTCTAAAGCAGCAGGCTTCAAAACGAGTAAAAACCATCCCTAGTTTTGG